>VYXB01002112.1:0-44167 GCA_013397135.1 Pachyramphus minor | reverse complement strand
ATTTTACCAAAAGAAGACACCTTTCTCTTGGACTGGAAAAAGCTAAGAGAAATGCTTTTGTTAGACCTGGCACCCGGCCAACTGTCCAACTCCATGGAAGAGAGACCTTTGCCCCTGTCCTTGCCTTCCTGAGACAGGGAAAACTAGAGACTGAAACCCCCCCGACACGAGCCACCAAACTTGTATATAGCAACCTGATATTCTTTTTATTCGTAAGATAAGCTAGGTTAATTAGTACTGTTGTAGTATATGTTATTTCTTAGTTTTTATCTTGCTAGTAATAAATCATAGTATTATATCCCTTATGTGAAGCCTCTGTTTTGTCTGTATAAAACCTCTCTCAACTGATAGTAATTGTGTGAAGGGGGGAGTTCAGTTCAAGAAAAAATTGATCCCTGGTAAATCCTGGGACAGTCTTTCATTCATTCTTCAGGAAAAAAAGGTATTTTGCATTGACTAAAGGCGACACAGAATGTGAATGCTTTGAGTCCCCTATCTGAATAACCAGGCAGTTTGAATATTTCCAGGCTGTGTTTGACTTCAGTACAAGTTACATGAACTGCAAATAGGCCAGATGAAAAGATGTGTCAGCCATTACAAACTTCAGCTAATAATCAAAAGATACAGTGTTATAATGAACCATTTTCTATCTGCACCCTGTAATTGCTGCATATACTGGACAGTTGAAAAGAAATATCACTCCTGTAACAGACACCAGATCAAATAAAAATAATTTTAAAGGCATTTCTTTATAAATGGTCTAGACTAAATTCTCTGTAAGATGAGGGTCTTGGATGGCTTCAGTAGTTGTGTATGAAGAACTGTATATTCTCAATACCTCACCAAGTCCAAAACCTGAGAGAACACCTGCATCTGAGAGGTATTTCCTGTCTAAATGTTTGGGGTTTCTGCCTTAAATAAAACTACCGACACACAGAAGGATGACAGCAGTATTGTCTCCTTTCCTCCCCATTTAAAATCCCTTGATTCTATTGATAAAAGAATGTCAGCAGGTAGAGACAGGCTACAGGTGACATCAGTACTTCCAAAACCTGTACTAGCTCAGCTCACAACACCCAGGTTTGCAACAGGTGAGTAACAACAGTGCTGTTCAATCCAGCACTGCAACAGGCTCTGACTGGCACGAGTCTGCACAGGGAAGGAAGGGGCTGGAATTCCCTCTGGAGCAGGATGGCAACAGTTAGGTTCTCAACACAAAACAGGGTACAAGACATTTTCCTTTTTTCAAAGCAGTTGCTTCAATTCAGTACCCCTGGTTTTGCTGGTAAATGGAGATAAATGACGCAGTTATGTTAATCTAGCATTCATTTTTTACATCTACAGAAAGATGTGCAAATCTGTTTCAAAACAAGAATCTGCTTCATACTGAATTGGTTCGGTCTACTTTAGTGTTTGGAGGATTTTACAAGTTGGAAACGAGAACTTATGAACCACGTGTTCCTGCATTCCCTTTTTCTTTCTTTCCAATTTCCCAGCCTCAGAATGAGGGTGCTCTCAAAGGAGGGATCTTGGGAGATTTAGTGACAATTGATGTCCTCTGCACGTAGTTCACTCCGAAAAATAACTAAAAGGAGCTTGCAGGTGAATGAGAAAGCACAATTCCAGACTCAGCTTTGTCACTGAATTCTTTTGAAGTAGATACAACTTCTGATGCTTTAGCTAATTCTGACACCAAAGGAAAATTCATCTCATCTACAGTTCAAAGACTGATGGGCAAGCTTTCTTAATACAGCACCTAACAAGAACACATGATATACCCCCCTCAAAAATACTATTTTGATATTCCTTTTCCTTATCAAAGGTCCTACTTTGAACATGGGATCATTAAATTGAGAAAGTAATTAATTCTGCCACATTCATTCTGTCTTTGAAATGAATGTAAAGAGAAATACATATTCACATGTTTAATGGACTGTTTCTTGCCTGATTCCTCTTTCAGTGTTCCAAGGAAAAATTAACTGTTGCCTATTTATACTTACTTCATTTTGATTTGCAAAAAAGATAAATGCAAGCCATGATGAGAACATTAAACCCCACTTCAATTAATTCTTTATGTAATAGCACTACCCCCTGCGTAAGTGCCTGGGAATGGAAGGTAAAGATGGCTGATGCCTGGCAAATGCAACCTTGGAGGGCATCTCTGACTAGTAGATACTATATATGTGAAACATATAGACTGAAACAGAGTAAGGTCAGAGAAAACGGGGGCTGAATGATCACATTTAATAGAAATACAAACTGAACTGCATTAGAACACTGAACTGCATCAACAGCAAGATACCTACAAAGATAGGAAACAAACTAGAGACTAAAATGAAAATAAATCTCTTTTTGAGCTTCAAAACAGAAGAAAATGAGACACATTATGGCTGACAATTTTTAAGCAACGTCCTCCTGCATTCATAGAATTATCTGTCTTTAAGATAATAGAGTCAAAAGGAAAATACAGTCTTTCACAGCCCAGAGAACATCTTCTAAGGACTTTGTTACTCTCATTGTATTTTCTGCCTTCTTTTCTCAATTTGCTTATCACCACATGGAATTTTCTGCAGGGGAAACAGTAGCTAAAGAAAATTGTGCACCAAGTAAACAAGCACTAAATATTTTTAGCAATAAACACAACAACCAAAGCTTCTGCATTCTTAAGGCTGATCAATAATCTTGTTGTCAGAAATAACTGCACTGAAAGTTAAAGATGGTTTATCACATCACATTATTTAAAGCAGAGTCTATATGTGGATCAGGGCTATTTAAACAGTAGATACTGTTTCATCCCAAACTTTTTCACAAATATATTTCTGTATTTCTCCTACAGCTTCTCAACATCTGAACTAAGTGCAAGGCAGGAGACAGTACTGGGTTTTTGCCTGAGACCATCAGTTTGTCTGGTTCTGTTTGTAATAAGCTAATTGACTGAAATGCTACTAATTGAGTATCATAGAAAGATTAAACATGCAGACTAAGCTGGTCTTCAAGAAAACACACTCCTCCCTTGCTTTCCTGGTAGCACTGGGTAGTAACAAACACTGCAACTCTGCAGAGTGCAATCAGAGCAGCTGCAGTCAGCCTGCTCATGGAATTAGTGTGGATAAACAGCCAGGAAATTGGGCAAGAAAAGAATCGGATACAGTTCTTAGAAATACAGACAAACCCTCTGGAGAACCTTCCAGCAGCACCAAACTGTACTGGGATGACAGGGAATCAGTTTAATGCTAAATAAACAGTCCTTAAATACTTCTTGCATTTGAGGGCACTGTGGATGTTACATGGGTTTAATAGGAGCTTGAATAGTCAAAGAAAGTGCAACTGTTCCTACTGGTGCAATATTAATTACCACAATTTTTAGTTAAGCTTTTTAATAACTGTACAAAGACTGAAGTAGCATATTGATTTTTCAGAATGGCTTCATGAGACTACAAACCATGACTCGATATTCTACCTCTGTTTAAAAAAATTCTGCATCCAAATATTTAATCTTTAGCTGTAATACCACAAATATAACTTCTTTCCCTCCTGTATGTTTAGGGTTAACAGCATTTTAAAGTAGAAACATATTGCAGATTTTGTGTTTGAACTGCAAAGTAAAAAAACATGGAAATAAATGTATAAATATGAGAGGATGGCTGTGATCAAGTACACAAGAGATGATATCCAGGCACAAACTATTTTCTTGCAGAATGCTATTAGAAGGTGTGACGTTACTCTGTCATTCCATGTCCCAGTGAAAATACCCAAGCAGGGGCCACCTTCCTGCTGAGTGTTCCTCAAACAAAAAGCTACACATCTTCAGTGAGATGAGGCACTTCATCTCCTTGAAGCTAAATGAGACTGACAGCATGCTTGTTCCAGAAATAAAGAAATTAGGATTTATTAAATCCAGACTCTTGGATACAAAGTGACCTCAAGTTAGTGTGGTAACTGCACAAGAAAACATAATGAAAATGCTAAATATGACAAGGGGATATTCAGATAATTACATTTTACCAGGCTAAAAAAGGCACAACAGTTAAAAGGCAGTTTGATGGAGCTATAAACACCTTCATTCAGTTGTACTGTATTGTTTTCCTGCTGAGAACAACCCCTCCAAGGTTTGCTCTCCACTTACCCCCCCCCAGTGCCTCCGTTCTTGCTGAAGTGTGTCCGAGGCTCACTCGACGCCAGCTTGAGCAGCTCGTTCCACTCCCGTTCCCACTCCTCTTCTGTGTACACTAGACCTGACTGTGGGAGAGAAGGAGGTGCTTCACGTTCTGCTGGCACACATGGAAGCAGAGCTCTGCAGCAGCGTTCTGCACTGACTGATTTGTGCTTCACACAGGACACAGTTTCCTTTCTCGGGCCATTAATAGGTCAACATTTCTATTCAGGTGAAAGAATATTAACTCATTAAAAAAGATCTCAACTAGCTGCATAGTGGATTATATTTCTAGATGTGGGTCTGCTGCTGCTAATGCAGTGCTCCACTCCTGAGAGCCAGTTATTCACACAGAATTCCTTGCAACCGTGGTTAATGTGCTTCACTGCCCGTTTCTGGAGGTTTGCATATACCCCGATATCTGGAACTATCTGGAACTATTCATGTGTCCCTTCTGGGCAGGCAGGTGATGCTTTCTCCTTCTGCACAATAGCAAAAAAGGCATAAAAGTGCTTTTGTACCCGTTTTTTCAGGTAGCCTGAAACACCTGTGTCAGTCACAGCTCAGCTGTGTTCTCACTGACTGCTGCCAACAAAAAACGGATTATAAATATGCCACAAACATTGAAGCATATTCACTTGTTTGCATCCAGGATTACTCCTGAAATGGGCTTTTCTAGCCACTGTTTAGGCACAGACATCTTCAGAAAATAACATGTTGAGCTACAGCTCAACAGTCAAACCAAATCAATCAACAGTCAAACCCAATCTACCAAATTATTTTAGTTAGGAAAGATCCACTCAGTATTTGGTTGCAACTCTAAGAATCCCAATTCCCCTTTCTGGGAAATCTCACTCACTTTATAACACTTGTGACAGCTAAATTATACATTTGGTTTTGCAGCCCAAAGTTTTCTGCAGGTTCTAAACTTATCTTTGACCTTTTTAGGGACAAAACGGTGCATAGATATGCCCACAAAGCTAAAATGCATTCTTATTCTGATATGAAAATTTGAAGTGCAAGTATCTCTTTCCCAGTGCAACATGAAATGCCAAGGAACTTGACAACAATGAAAACTTTCACACCAAACTTCAGAAGAACACTTTTAACCTGAAATGGTATTAACAAGACTGTTTTCAGGCCATACAGACCTCCTTATTCTGCTGGGTCTGTTGCCATCTCCATCTCCTTTTCAGTGCTTCCCTCTCAGCTCCACTTCTCATCATTGTGTAGAGAGCTTTCCGTAAAACCAGGTCCCGGTCATGAAATCCCCACATCCCTAAAGCAGCACAAGAGAACATTCAGTTTTAAATAAGCTGCAGTGAAACAGAAATAGCTGATATATAATTTAACGTTCTCCTCAGTAAATAATTCTCTCACCATTTTTAAGGTTTCCAGAAGACCCAGTCAATATAAACACACTAATGAACAACCAGAGGGATTCTAACAAATTTTAAACTGTGATTAAGGAATGACTAAGGACTCGAGTTGTTTCAGTGTTTGCTTGCAGGCAACTTCAACTTTGCTGCAAGTCATGGAATATTCAATGCACAGGTTGGTTTTGGCTGCAGTTGCCAACAGGGTCTGCAGGCACAGGAATGTTAATGAGCACTGCAGGCACTTCTGAGAATCACAGCTGACACCAACACCCAAAGGCCTCCAGCTCTCACACAGCATGAGGGCAAATCCCTTTGGCTTCAACACCCAAGTGAAGAGACGAGCATTCAAGATGATAGAAAGTCTAAAAATATGACCAACCACAGGCTTTTAATCTCATTTTAAGATAATAAAACATCTTTATGTAGTTGGGAATAGTAACCCCACACCAAAAGAGAGCAGAGCTCTCCCCAAGACATGTACCCATGGGCAGCCACGTTTCAGTGACCATATTGTCAGCTGCTGTTTTCAGGTCCAAATGCTCCAAACATTTGCTGTAAATAACATACAACTCCTCCTAAAAAATTAAGTGAACAAAGATAAAAAGATCCTTGGGAACAGCAAAAACTCTTTTCTTATTACTTCTTTCAAGAAGAAGAGTCTCTTCAAAATATTAAAAATCCCAGTGTTTTTAAAGAGTTTTTAAAAACTTTTAGAGTTCTGCTGGTGGAAGATTTCAGCAACTGCAACAAAAAATAAGTTTCCTCATAATAGGATAGGATAGAGAAAGCATATCAAACACTTTCAGCTTGACAGGTTTCTACTGATTTGCAGACAAGCTTCAAAGATCTTGTATTAACAATTAATTAATCAATTGGAAATTATTTTAATTCACCCCAAATGCTGAAACTCTACAAGGAACTAGCAGAGATAATAGCTTGATATTGCATCCTTGAAGACAGCAAGAAAACTGTTTAACAAAACCAAGAGAATGAATGCAATTCCTTGTGCACAATGAGGACAATCCTGCAAAAGCACCAGGAATTTGCCTGTTCCAGAGCTGTTAGGCTGGGAACAAGAAAACGTATGGAAAATGCAAATCACTGGTGTTTATGATACATGGGTTTTAATACTGTTCCAGTTATTCTTCTTTTATAACCTAATAAAACTTTTACTTTCCTTCTTTAGGCATGCTTGGGGGAAACAAAACTTAAGTGAAATTCAAAGAATATATTGCTCCAAACCAGACTCTTAACTCAAGTC
Organism: Pachyramphus minor; assembly: GCA_013397135.1. Classification (NCBI taxonomy): domain Eukaryota; kingdom Metazoa; phylum Chordata; class Aves; order Passeriformes; family Tyrannidae; genus Pachyramphus; species Pachyramphus minor. The sequence continues at coordinate 37,374 of VYXB01002112.1, read as the reverse complement.
TTTGCATCTCGTGTGTTCCTGAGCTTGTGCTGGGGGTGGAGGAAGGCAGTAGGTATTTTTGGCAGCAGGTTTCATGTGCAGACTCTCTCTTACCTAAAGAGGCAGCGTGCAAGAGGCAGTTCCCATCTCCCGTGGTGGCCAAGGGCAGCAGACGTTTGCAGCTGGTGCACACTGTGGACCACCAGTTGAGTCGGCCTGGAAAGAAAGAACCTGCTGAAGGGTGGAGAGGGGGAGCAGCACAACATGTGCTGTGTGCAGGAAACAGAGCATCAAGGGTCACCAGGAACATCCTGTCTGCCAAATAAGCTGAAATGTAATGGCAGAAGTGAAAACTGAAAAGATCAGAAACAAGAGGCAGATAAACTATTCTCTAAATATATTTGGCATTTAATTAAATTTAATTAAACTGCATCTTCTGTTCTCATATGCTGCATCCAGGGATGGATTTCCAAGGAGTTTGTTGCCTAAATACCATTATGAGTCTTGCTATCAGTTCCCAAACATAATTGACATTGGCCTCCCATGTACAGATGACAGATAACATAACAGTAATAAAGGATTCTTTTTGGTCAAAACACAAAATTAATATGTATGTGGCGATCAAGATATTTTACTGTAAGATGTTTATTAAGTGAAGTCCTATTGCTTCAACAGCTGATTCTCCTCTCATGTAACATAATATAAATCATTATTAGATCCACTAAAACCCAACAGCTGCACTACCAGAGAATTAAAATGAGCCCAAGGTGTACTATAGCACGTGGCTTTTCTCTTTGAGAATATTTGGAGAACCACTTATCCATCACTGCTGTGTGAAGCATCTTTTACAGTTGACAAACCAGAGATGGATTATGAGAAAGACTGATGAGAGGACAGATATTTGATGTACCAAGATGAAGCAAATAAGTCCTGAAGACTCTCAGTGCCCAAGCCAACACTGAAAGGCATCCTTCCTGGCACACAGGCTGCCTGTGGTAACACGCTGGAGGGGCAGCCTTGGTTAAATGGCCATGGAGCATTTCTGAGACAAAGAAAGGAACTGGGACTAATGGTAAAACATCCCTGGGGATAAGGAAGAGCAGCTGATTAACAGTGAGGAGTAGAGCTGGTACACTTCCCAAAGCTTTTGGCAGGTCTGTGCGTAATGCACAAGTGAATAATTGAATGAATAATGCAATAGGTGGCCTGTGGTGATTCCACATCTTTGTTTGTCCTCTTTTGCAGACTTTTTCCCCTCCAATTTCTTGACCTGCAAGCTGAAGGAAGTAGTATCTATTATATTTGTACAGTCTTGCACTTAAGGTTAAATCCCTCAAACAGAAGAAAGTTCAAACAACAAGTAAACTTCTCTCCATTAATAAGTTTTCATTACAAAATTCTGCTTAAGTTTATTTGTAACAACAGGTAATACATGTTATGGGGAAAATACTGTAACTATTTAATATGTACCCCAGTTACTTGTTCTGGATACTAAGAACTATGTAATTAAATTATGATTAGTCAGTATGGGGTGAGAGTACTGTAAAGGTGCAGAGCAGATCAACAACTAAGCACCTTTGGTAATCCTCATGATTTTAGCAGCTGGTTTGTAAATGAACAACACCTCAGACTAGGCTCACTTAGTTCTAAGTTAAATATGCATTAAAGAAGCTTAATTTAAAGCACTTAATTTAAAGGCTTTGGAAATAAGGAGTTACCATTTTTAGCAACTCCTGTGTCTGAAATAACAACTTGCCACCGGCTTTTTGCAGAATGTTTTCGTGGAATCACATTCAGCAATAAGTTATACCAAGGTGCTGCAAAAAGCATAGTTAGAAGACCTAAAACCAGACAGACCTTTGGTAGGATTCAAGGCCATAATGAGTGGCATTGGTTTGCAGATTAACCAGCAGCTATTGGTAATAAATGTCAAAGTCTGCTGTTTATTAATCTTTTGAGTAATGGAAGGTTTCTATAAAAGTGATCTTCCATCCAGTAAATTATGCAAAAAATGTTTGTAGGCTTGGTTAACATCATAAAGCTTATGGCTTACTAAAAAGTTAGCAGAAAGGGCTTTATTATGGGATTCTAACAAAAAAGTGGTGCATTTTCATTTTTCGAATCTACTGCTTAGAAGTGGATCCCTTCAGGGAAACAACAGGAAAGTGGAACTTAAATGAAAACTGGAAACAGTTCTTGCTCAGGCTTTTTTCTGTCTGCTTTGATAATACAACTCTTTAGGGACAAACTGGACCCATTTCTCACTCTTCCTCCCTCTGTTGTTCTCCTACTTCCTCATCAAATTAACTGAATCTTAAAAAACACAGTTTAAAGAAACTGATCTATTTTACAGCAAAAATACTCATGAGATTTAATATAGTCATAGTCTAGTATATCAAAATCTGATCTCAATGTTGGATCAAGATTAAAAGTCCTAGCCAGGTGTCATGGTTTAGTCCCCAGCTGACAACTAAGCATCCCCAGCCACTCATTCCCTGCCTCGCTGGTACAGGGGGCAGAATGGGAGGGGGAAAAGTGACAAAACCCATGGGTTACAGTAAGAACAGTTAAACAATTGAAATAAGCTATTTTAAATAACAACAACAACAATAATAAATAAGGTAAACCAAAATAAGAATAGGAGAGAGAAATAACCCCCAAACCCCCACGTGATGCAAATGAAAAACAACTGGTCACCACCAAGCAACCGATGCTCAACCAGCTCCTGAGGAGCAGCTTCCAGCCAGATTTCCCATAGTTTACATGCTCAACATGATGCCATGTGCTCTGGAATATTCCTTAGGTCTTCTGGGCTCAGCTCTCCCTGCTGTGTCCCCTCCCAGCTCCTTGTACCCCACCAGCCTCCTCCCTGGCAGAGCATCAGAAGCTGAAAAGTCCTTGACTTAGTGTAAGCCCTGCTCAGCAACAACTGAAACATCAGCATGTTCCCAACATTGTTCTTGTACTGAATGCAAACATAGAGCTGTACCAGCTACTAGGAAGAAAATTAACTCTAGCTCAGCCAAAGCCAAGATCTACTTTTAGACCAAGTTTAAAAGTCCTATCCAGGCCTATGATCTGGTAACATACAAGCAGAGGGGTAGACACGAGCACACAATGTTGCCCTTTATCTGCATGATCCTGAAGACTTGAGGTGCAAACTCAAGAGAAATGTTAACAGAATCTAGTATCCTCTGTGGCTGAAGACTGCCAGCTATTTCTGTATTCTGACATTATCCTACCCTGCACTACACAACATGTATCCAACTTGGCGTAATGCAAAGCATCTCCTGGCTCCCCCTGCTCCCTGATTTGCAGGGCCCAGCAAGAATTCATCACTGTGACACCAGGTATTTCTTTTGTATTCTGTGCAGAGAAGCTGAGCCTCAGAGAAAATTAATGTTGGAGTATTATTAATAGACACTAGAAATGGTTAAGTGTTATTTTCATAAGCCTCCATGCCATATTACAAACCATAGGTGTGTTGTTTCTTGCAGCAGGATTTATGGGCAGAAATTGCCCAAGAGGGTTCTAGATAGTTCTAAGACCTGAATGGCTTAAAATATCCCATAAAGCAGAAATAGAGCAGTGTCCTCCAATTTACCAAGGTCCAGTTGTAACGTATTGCTTGCTCAAACATGCACAAGGTTGGTGGTACACATACAGTCAACCAAATTCAAACCAAACATGAGGTTAAAGAAGATTTAAAGAACCTTTGTAGAAACTCTGCTTAAACCCTTTTTCCCTCTTCACATTCTCCATTTTTCTGGTTTAAGCTACTAATAAATTAAATGGCTTTACAGATTTGGGAGTTTTCTTGTAGAATTACCTACCAAAAAGTTTCAAGGATTTAGCAGCCAGCAGCTTAATATAACTTTCTCTGGACAGGGGAAAAGGAGATGCTACAAAGGACAAGACCCCTCTTAAATTTCAAGTGCTTATGGGACAGAGTTTGGTTGAAGTTTCACTGCAAAGCTGTGAGTTCTAACAAAAATAAGTCAGAATTCTTACAGAAAAAATGGAATATATATTAAGAGAAAACCAAGGAAGGTCAAAGAGGGCAAAAAGTGTGAAATGTCACATCACAGAGTTTTACCTCAGATTGAGTGAGATTGTCTTTCAACACAATTCACTGTGCCAATAGCAGCCCTCTTTCACACAGCCAAGCACACCAGCCTTAGGCCAAGTCCTCAAAAGCTCTGACAGAGCAGACATTGCACTGAGGAAATGCCTCCATCTGTGCACAGTGGGACTCAAGGTCTGCTTTCCTGTGCTTGCTGAACGTGTGGCTTAAGCTGAGATTCTGATGGCTTTTCTTTTACTTGTGGTTGGGCATTTTGGAGAGCTTTCCCATGTGGAATCTGGAGCATTTAATAAACAATATTCATGCTGCGAGTTTTTCTATTTTCTTGAGACTGATAAAAGCTTATTCAGAAATAGGTTCTATAGTGGCAGAGTTAAAGTGAAAAAACAAACAGTGGCACAGTCTTAAGAGACAGCTTGCTTACACAAGCTCAGCTTCCCTAAGAAACCAGCCTTTCTTTCATTTCTCCAGTACATGGTATTTCCAGAAATCCACCTCTCATCCATCCCCCAAGTGGAGCAAGTCACAAAATAACATTTTCAGCTTCCAAAGCAAGTCTAACTCTGGACACCCCATAAAATTTTGAAAAGCAGTCGTTCACCCCAAACACTCCCCGAGTCCCCTCTGGAGCCCACCAGCAATAACTGCTCAGGGAGTGCACAGGATTGTCCAGCTGAGGCAACACAGCACTTCACAGCCCACTCACAACAGTCAGACAGCAAGAGGTGCTGGAACCTCAGATCCTCCTGTCAGTAGGGCCACTTCTACTTTCCATGTTTCTGACATGACCAGCTTTGTTTATTCTTTGTTTTAGGTCTGTACAATAAATGTGCACTTGCAAGTATTGCCGTGAAGAAAATTACAAGAACAGATTTTCTACATGGGCTTATAATGCTCATTCAGGGTCTGCTGACATTTTAAAATAAAGCATTCACCAATACATTTTCAGTGCTTCAGAGAAAGGACCTCCTTTGTAGGAGCTCTCTTTTTTAGCCTAGATGATGAAGTCAGCTTTGCAGTAGCATCTGCAAGGCTACTCATATCTACTCATGTCCTTGAAACGAGATGTCGAGCTGTGCATGTGGAAATAAGCAAAAGTGAGCAAGGAAATAAATGCTTCACTTTCTGCCTGGTGCCTCAGGAACACGGACTCTGTGCCCAGCTGCTGACTGGAATGCAAATCAACAACGCTGAGGTGAGAGGGCCCAGAGGGCAGTGCCAAGGCCTGGGTGCTGCAGGTACCACACACTGAGCTCAGCTGTCTGCAGGGAGCTGCAGATCCACTGCCACGGGTTTGCTTCATTAGTTCTTTCATAACCTGAGCCAGACTGTTTTCTATGACATTCCTGCATTTATCCTGTTCTGTGATACAGCATTTGTCACTCAGATCTGAATTACACAAGCCTGGAAAATCAGGAAATTAATACAGCTCTCCTGCAATTACAATGGTTGCTGTCCCAGCACCCTGCATGTACTGTGTGAAAATCTGTTAAAAATTCTGGAATAATAAAACGTTTCTACAACCTTAGAAGACACACATTTTTCTTTAACAGGGCTTGATTCTTAATGGTTTGGAATCAAACATGTCCATCATTTTGATGGATTGTTTTTGAGGACATGGAACCCAGGCTTAACAGCATATTGCTGTTTACTTTGCTTGTAGCTGTATAAAATGCTTCCTAGAAAACACAAACATAAGCACAGAAAGAAAAGTGTAGGAAAGCAATTCTTGGACTTTCATACAGTGTACTGAACTTCTGTATTGAATTTTATTTCAGCACTGCAATAGAATTGCTTTTTCTTTTAATTAAAAACACTATGTTAGACCAGTCATTCTTGTGCCTGTTTTTTAAACTCGTGAGTACAGCAGAAGTTTTCATAATGTCTCCCTTTGTGTCAACCCACACATTAACAACACACAGGGGAGCATGTGTCTATAATGAAAATCAATTTGCTGCAGCATAATATTTAGAATTATAAAATTCCTTTCACACAGACATAATTTCATATTATCAGTATCTCAAGACATTCTGTCAAAACCCCACACCATTACTGCAAGAGCACACAGAGATCAGTCTGCCATTACTTACAAGCTGAGCTCATTCCAGTTCTGGCAATAATCAAGCGTTGAGTTTATAAGATGGACAAAACCTCAAAATGTTTTTATGCATGTGGTGAATTCTATCCTCTAAGAGGAATATTTGGAAAGCAATCACATAAGGAGTACATTGCAGCAGTGGGGAGTGAGTAAATCATACTGCCTTTATTTGAGCCTTTCCTTTAGAATCTCAAGCAGTATTTTGCAGTAAATCAGGAATTTTGCTCTGAGTTTCTATACAGAGAGGATGTAACCTCAACATCCTTTCACCTATAGATGCAACAGTAGCAAGAGCTTAAGCACAAAAAATAAAGAACACAAAAACCTTATGGGCTTTTGTAGACATCCAGACAACACATGTGACAGTCTGTAATTCCAGACTTCCACTCTCCCAGTCTATACTCTCAAGACATTGAGCTGTTAGTTCCTAACACGTCCCCTCCTCCTTTTGCCTAATCAGCTTCTTTTCTTTTTCTTTTCCCTAGAAATTACAACGCTATACCAAGCACAAGCGTCTCTTCCTTTAACAACATCCACAACCTCAGCTACAGAAGCTGCTGCCCTTCATGGGCTTGGGGTTGGTTTGAAGTAGATTTCAGACCCTTTGCAGGGAATGCACCTTCTCTCAATTTTTTATGTCACTGATCAAACCATAGGCAAACTCTTGATAGGAGACAATGTCTACTGTTAAGTGACTTTCCTATTAATTCACTGTCTTCATTTTGTAAAACAATATGTCTAAAATGGGCAGGAAATAAAAGGAAACTGATATCTTTATGTCTAAAACAAAGACAAAAGTTTGGTTTATATGAAACCTTACATGATTTTCTTAAGAAAATTGTTTGATCTGTTTAACTTACTTGAACTGCACAACTGTTTCCCAAGTTCCAGATTATTTGAATGAAACACTCACAAGTAAACTAAGCCTATGCAAACTACAAGAATACCTGTGATCATAATCACAAATATTTTAAATGGTCAAGACATCCCTGGAAGCTCTGGGGATGAAGGGACTTTTCCAGTGTCAGCCAAGTTACTGAAGAATGTTAATGTGAAGAAAAGAATAAATGATTTATTCTAATTTTCAGAGAGATTTGAGAGAGGAATGCTGTGAGGCAGCAGATTTGGTAGTTTCTGCAGCCCTATTTCAAGTTCAAAGCCAGGCAGCTCTGTATGAATTAGAGTTTGTCAGCTCTAAATTCACATATTCTCTGATTTTAAGGTCAGAAGGCCACTGTCATCCTGTTTATACTAGATCTAAAGGCTGTAATTCCACTGAAGCAGGTAGCTCAAAAACAGTCTGTAGCAAAGGATCTTCTGAGAGCCCTATGGAATGGGGAGGGTTTGGCAGAGCTGTCAGAGGAAGAGCCATCCTGGTTTTCCCCATCTTCCTGGGGTTAGCTAGCTCAGATATGATTTCTAGATAGGTGACTGACGTTTTCATACTTCACAGTTGCCTGCTGGCATTTCTACCTTATTTTATACTTTCATTTCTCCCAGAAAAAAAGCCTTCTGAACACTCTTTGGGGTTTTTCGGCTGTTTGCCAGTTTTCTTGTTGTTTTTTGGTTTTTTTCTTATGTATTTACTGTTTGATACTATTGTCTAGGTCTTGCTTTTCAGTTACCAAAGCCAAAAAAAGAGCACATGACAAAACATTTTACGTACTCAAAGTAACACTAGATCAGCAAAGGTCCTGCCTAAATACTGCAATGCAGTGCCCTGACAGGGGGCAGTTTATCAGTCTGAGCTCACACAGTGTGACTGGGCACCAAGGTTTGAGGGTGAGCACTCAGATCAATCTGTATAGCAATCCACACACACACACAAAGCTACTGTCTATTCAATATCCCAATAGCAGCCATGGTTTTAGAACTCCTCTAGATCACCAGTTGGGCATTCCACACAGATGTATTCCTTTCATGGTTCATTAATACATCTGATGTTTGATAATGCACAGATACTAATTTTAAATACATTTCTTCATATCCTTCAAAACTGGCTTAGAAGTTTAAACTACTAATACATCTGAATTAATGTTAATATTAAATTTCTTTCCATTTTTTCCCATGGCAATACTGAAGTATTACTTTAAAATTATGTCATTTCTCATTACAGAATAATAATTAAGACATAAAATACATATATAAAAACTCTTCTCTCAAGCTGCAATAGAATATGAAGATGCTTCTTTGACAGTCACTGCAATGTAGTTTCCTCATGAGAACTAGAAGTACCAACCCTCTCTGACCATCCAGACTCATGTCCTTCTCTATCACATGACTTCCCCATCAGTCCTTCTTTCCTTCCTCTCTCAGTTGCTTTTTTTCTGAATTTGACAGCTTTCTCTGTGAGGTTTTAAAAGAAACAGAGGATTGGACTAGGTGTTGTTTTGCAAAGAGCACAGTATTTGCTTTTGCTCTCTGGCATTGATTCCCCAGGCAGGAGGTGCAAGCTCCAGAAATGAAGGATAGAACTGGCAACCAAAAGGTGGAACTGCCCAGCTGACAGCTTCAGTGTTCACCCACTGCTGACACCTGACACCCGAGTGCTCACCCACCTTGTGACACCCGAGTGTTCACCCACCGCTGACACCCGAGTGCTCACCCACCTTGTGACACCCGAGTGCTCACCCACAGGCTCACCCACTGCTGACACCCAAGGGCTCACCCAGCTTGTGACACCCAAGGGCTCACCCACTGCTGACACCCAAGGGCTCACCCACCTTGTGACACCCGAGTGCTCACCCACCGCTGACACCCGAGTGCTCACCCACCTTGTGACACCCAAGGGCTCACCCCCTGCTGACACCCAAGGGCTCACCCACCTGCTTGCTCCAAGGCCACCATCGTCGCCTGCTCGATCAGGTCCCGCTCAATGAAGCTCCTGAAGTCCTCACTGTACACACTGAGGTCTGGCAGTTGGAATGTGTAGATGGGCATCTCCAAAGGAAACTGCTCATTGCTGCAGTCATTTGCTACATGGGATCGAGCAAGGGAGACTATGGCTGAGCTGGCATGGGAAATACCTCTGGAAAGACGCTTTTCTGTGGAGAAAACAGATACTGCACCTGTAACACTGCATGGAAGGTCAGGCAACAGCAAGTCTGGGGAATGAACATTCATGTCACTGAGGAATTTATTCCACTTGGTGCTTGCTACCTTTGTTGGGTTATTTCCCTACTGTAAAAGATTGCTTAGTTCCTACTACAGATCCCTATGGCAAGTCATAGGAACTCTCCTTCTAGCAAAATGGAGAAGCTGTAAAAGTAACAGGATATAAAGGACAAGTATTCCTGTAAATCTTTTTTAATGTATCTTAAGTTTCCAAAGATGCACTGGAAGAAAAATTTAATGGCAGACACATGATGATGAATTAATGTTCTGTGGTCTTAATTTGACTTCTTGCGGGTAAAAAAACCCAGCATTCTACAATCACTTCCTAGTGAATGCACTGTAATCTGAACAATCTACCCCAAAGCATTTTTAACACCATAATGCTGAATTTAAGACAAACTCAGTTTTTATGGATATGTGTTTTCTAAGATCCTGGTCCACATAAATAACCCAGAGGTTAAAAAGAATTATGAAATAAGCCCTGTATAAAAGAATGCCTTATTTTATCAAAACAACTATGAGCTGACATATTGAATTTCTCTCTGTACAAATGCTCTGAAAGGAACAGCAAGGGTCAAAGCCAGTGTTAAGAAAGGGACAAATCCTGCTATTGTATCATTTCACTTTACTCTATGGCCTCAGTTCTGGCCTCAGCAAATGGGTAACACACACTCTTCAAGCGCTCAAACCACGAATCAGTCAGAACTCATGGAGCTATTTTCCCTCAGCTTAGTCTCTGCCCTGTACTCCTGTTCATATGTTTAAAAGCTGAAATGAATGTTTTGGAGTTGCTTAAAAAGGACAGGCGTCAAAGGTTACTAGTCTGTGCTCTCAGGAGTTTAACATTCAGTGTCAGGTTTCTTTCTGCAGCCAAGAAGGGCCACAGAACCACAGCACCTTCCTGTGCTTCAGACAGACTGGGCTCAGGTCTGCACAGAGCTGTGCTCCCTCTGGGCAGACTTTGCAATGGGCATCAGTTGAAATTAATACCACAAAGTCTCCTGGGCTTTTTACTGAGTTTATTAGTGAGCTGACACCAGGTTTATGGCGTTTCTTACATTTTTGAATATGCAGAAAGCTTCCTGGTGGGATTTATATGATGTTAAGTTAGATAATATTTTCATTGATTTTCCTTGGAAATCCTTATCATACTGGAAGCTTTTGTAAAAAATTATTTGGTAAAACTTCACCTTGGTAACTTCATAAATTAGCCTTTAGTCATTACCTCTCAAACATGCACAAAGCTATATTAAAATAAAATATGTTCCTGTCCTTCTGTGCCTTCAGAATAAGGCAACAACCTTACTTAAACACAACTTAAGCTAATAGTGTTTTAAAAACATCTCCAACTGACTAATGGTTATTTAAAATTAACTTTTCTGGAGTTTGTGAACTTTTGTTTTTCCAAAGGATCAAAGTTTTTCTAGTTTTGAGAGCTAAACTACATACCTTAAATTATCCTAAATTGGGGGAGAGGGTAGAAGGTTTGATTACCTTTGCCTTTCTTTCTTCTCAGGAGGGGAACTGAACTATAGGGCAGCATCTCCCTTTGAAATCCCCTTGCTACCACTCCATCACTCCCTCCCACCACAGCCCAGCCCTCACCTGCTGGCTGCATGCTCCCCTCCTTGGTCCATAACAAGACCCTCCTTCTCTGCTCCTCCCTGCATGTCCCTCACTCTGGCTCCACGTGTCAGGCAGAGGTGGCTCTCTGACCATCAAGTCCTCACTTACTGAGTTGGCAGCTAAGTTCTGTCAGTCCAGGCATCTAGAGCCAGATGTGCCCCACACCCCCTGCTGCACCCCCTAAACACCAAATGGGCATTGCAGTGTAAACTGCATCCCACTCAGGGTGAAGGGGTGGGTTATACCCACCACAGCATGCTGCTCTTCCTCCCTTTTTGTGTTCAGTGCTTTTAAGGAGCCATAAGAAGCCCTACAGTTCCTTTTCTTCCCAGGGAGGTTAGCAATTTGAAAAAAGCTTTACTGAAACTCCTAAGTACTGGTGCTATTTCCTGTTTAATAGGAGGGAAGAGCCAGCAGGAGAGGGGAAAACCTTCTGTTCCTTTTAATGGCTGCATAGAATCCATCACCAGGCCAGTGCTATTACCTCCCTGCATGACAAGCTGTCAGACCTGTAGATTTATTTTTGTGCAAATTACAGTTCCTTGATAAATTAAAAATACAATCCAACAGTCTGAGAGGGTGAGAGAGATGAAATAAAACCCACAAAAGGTCTGCAAACAAAAAAGCAAATCCTACTGCTTATCATCCTGTACTGGAAATTAACTGCTACATTTTTCTTAAGGTTTCAATTTCTATTCAGCAGGGGATAGTAGGCAGTCCTTATTTCTGTGCAATTGAAAAAGAGTGAAATTTTAAAGCTGAAAGTTATTTACAGATTTCATACACCCTATTCACATACTGTAAGAATGCAAAGAGTGAAATACAGGTTTTTAAACCTTTTTTTGTTTCAATAAGCATAGAAAACTACATACAATACTGGTCTGTACTTTTATAAGTACCATATTTTGTACTTTAATCACACATTAAAATAATAACCTGCAGAAGGGAGGTAAAGTTAACAACCACCAGAACATGACAAAGGGGGTGCAGCAGCAGCTCTCTGAACCCTGTGACAATGACACAGGTCACGGTGACAGGGGGGTTCCCCACTCCCTTGTGGGGACTCCCCACTCTCTGCAGACAAGCACAACAAGCCCTGAATGTGCTGGTCCACGAGAGCCAGAGAAGAGCCTCACCTTGGGCGATGTCATCCTGCCTCTGCAGGCAGGGCCGGGGCAGCGGGCCGGGCTCGGGCTCCTGCCGGCAGCGCCTGCCCTCGTTGAACACCTGGGGCAGGTTGGCCGTGTGCACCTGCCGGAGCTGCTCATAGTCACTCAGAGCCGCCGTCAGGTCCCAGTTTTTGCCTGCAAAACAGCAACAGAACAACGTGCTCACAGCTGGATGGGGAGCAGACACAGCCCATCTGGGCCGCAGGATCCTACAGCGAACACAGCGCTGCTGTGGGAAACAGTGTCAGGGCCTGCTGACTTTGGTAGAAGGTATCCACTGCTCTCCTCTCACCCACAAATCCAAAATCTATGACCCTTCATCATACAAGGCAATCAAGGCCAGGACTTGCCTTGCTCAGATTCTGATCAAATGGCTCAAAAGTAGCAATTTAATATGAACACTAAATCTCACTGAGAGGGAGCAATCATTCCCATCTGTGCCATTGTATTAATAATAAATAATAATTAGGAGCAATGGTGGACAGGCATGAGTGATAGTCTTGTAGCCCAAAAGAGTGAGAAACTTCCTTATCTTTGTATTCACAGAACAGCAGAATGCAAATGCAAAATACTTCAGGTCCCTTTGCCTCGTACGTCAGAAGTTACTCCCTCAGAGACTTTAAAAGCCTTTTAGAAAGCAGGTAATGTAGGACAGTGCTCAGTAACAAAACATGCAGTGAGAGGACTTGGGCAGTGTTGTTCCATGTCTGTGTGAGCTGCTCATGGAACCTGCCAACACAGAATCCTCCAAAAGATTTGCTTCCAAGCTTCCCTGTCAGCACATTGCTCTGACCAGCAACCGCAGAATACAGGCTAATATCCAGAGGTACACGGGTCTGTTTAGTACAGGGGGGGAAATAGTAATTGTCACTCTCAAAACCAAAAAATATTGAGGTGTCTGCATGCTCTTTTCAAAATAATCCTGCTAAGTTTAAGTACATAGATGTTCACCATTCTCCAAGTACTTGTTTCTAATTGAAAAATTGAAAATATTTAATAACAAGAGGAGAGTCCCTGCAAATTATATGAGACTTTCATGGCATTCCACAAGTGCTTTTTCAAAGGTAACCTGATTCTGACTAATACATGATTTATTACACCAGAGTAGATTGTCATTTTAGGTATTTTAAGAGACTACATTACCTGAGTAGCAGTTATAGATAACTTATGTGCTTACACAAAGGAGATAAGCTAAATATAGTAAAAAGTTTTAAACAGATAAAAGAAAAGTCTTCTACTGTTACAGTCATATCTGTGAAGAACAAAAACCTAACTGAAGAAGGAAAAAAAAAAACATAAACAGCTGTTACCTACAGGGTGGAGCTAATCTATCTTAGGTTTTGAAGTACTAAACAAAATTGTGAAAGGAGAACTGGTATCATCGAGCAGGAATGTTACATATCCTGAGCAGTCCATCATATAAACCTCCATGTCAGTGAGAGAACTGTTATATTTGGTACGATGTAATCTCCTATTAGAGAGTCTGTGGGACAAAACGTAAACTCAGTGAAAATTGTCAGAGATCAGGAACAAGCACTTGAGTTATTGCCAGCATTTTTTCACTTCAAATCCCATGTAGATTGAAGGCTTATAATGCAGTCAGGGCTCTGCTCTAACTATCCTTATCATCTCAATCAAGTTGCACAACCCAAACATCCAAGAATGGTGAGTGTGTTCCCAAGACTGATCTGATCCTGTATCAGTGTCTGGAGCAGGAATTGCTTTCCTTTGGTCCTGGTTTTAGAAGGCACTTAAAACACTTTTTTGAGTTCTTCCTAACCATGAGAACAATAAAGTAAAACTTTTTTTCTTAAAAAAAGTGAAAGTGTCAATAAATACACTTCTAGGAAATGTAGCTTTAAACAAAACAGTATCACCTGAGTATTGGCAATGCTACAAGTCCAGGCCTATGTGACCCCCAGCAGCAGCCTGGATTTATTCAGTACAGACGCCTGAATAAGAGACCTACATCAATGCAACACAAACAGCATTTCTCCTGTTTGTCAGGGCATTCCCTACAGGTCTCTTGCTCCAAGATTTTTTCATGTTTAAATTTTGAAGCTAAAGAAAATCCCTGTGCCTCTGCTGTAAGTGAAGCTGTGTGACAGGGCTTTGATGTATGGAACAGGAAAGCAGAAAATCAGCAGACTAACAGAAACCCCACTGCCCTCAGTTTTAAGCCAAATGCAATCATCTTATATAAAACCTCTGTCATCAAAATTACATTCAGCCTTCAGAAACCGAGCTCACAGTGTGTTGCATTTAAAACTAAATTGCACAGTGACTCTTGAGTTACACTCCATGGTACATGGTAGCAACTGAACTGCTGAAGCAGACTTGAAACCATACATAAATTAAAATTTCTGCATCTAAATGTATCTTAAATAGAAATATTTTATTTTCAAATCTCTCCATCTCTCTAGAGTTATCCCCACCTCCTAAACAAAAGCACCAATTCAGCAGCAAAACCTTAAACTTCAGAGAACCAACACAGGAAATTATTGTAGGACTCACTTTCTACAAATCTGCTGGAGCCTTTAAGCATTGAAACGCAAGAAAAACATTCAACCAAATAAGAGAACATATTAAGCACTGTTTCATCTCCATGAAATAGTGGGTTTGAATGCCAGCCACCCTAACTGACCAGCAGAAGTTTTTTCAGCTACTCTCTGTACTGGAAACATGGAAGCCCCCTTTGTCTCTCTCATTTTGGTTTACATGTTCACAAACAGAAATGGCAACAAAGCTCGAAAACAGGACAATAACTATGGATACATCTTGCACTCTGCATGCAAAAAGCCTTAAACTCAGAGATATCTGGAGAAGATGATGTGAACAAGGATTTCTATCAGTGGGACAGGGCAGGTGAGAAAGTTTCAGCTGGAAGTTACTGAAGAAACTAGTGGAGCTTATGACTGTGGTTTAAGTCATTAATAGAGCTACCTCTGCCTACCTCTCCTCCTTTAAACTTTGCACACTAGAACTTTTGGATTTCTAAAGCTGTATCTTATTACATTACAAACTAAGTTCTGACAGAAGAAAAAAATCCCGAGTTAAGCTGGGTTAGAAATGACAAAAATAAATTCATATAACATGGAAGTCAAACATATGCTCCTGCCCAAAGCCTTCTGGGGTGGGTTCCTTCTTCCAGCCTTGCTGCTTGCCCAGCAGTTCTCATCAGCCCCCTGGTTTCAGCAGAGTGCACACAGTCCCTCTGAGTCCCCAGATAACAGAGTAAATGTTCTCCTCAGCTCTGGTTGTATGTCTCCTCCACGTTCTTCTCGGAAGTCTCCAGACCCTGCTCCTCCCACAGCTCCCTTCTCTGTCACATCTCTCATTTTCTCTGCCATTTCCTGCAGGGACCCCCAACAGAAAGAGCCAATCTTTCCTATGCCCCAGAGCTTTTGCCTGCCATAGGCACTGACACACCCTCCACTGCAAGGCTGAAGCACAAGTAACTATTTTGCACAGTTTCATCAGTTAAATTAAGTAAAACTTTGTTGCAATTTCACAAGGAGAACCAACACAAGACTGTTTTTCAGATTGTCCATTAGTTTTTTTTCACTGTTACTCATCTGATGCACCCTACTGTTCCCTGACTTCCAACCTCTTCGTTTACAAGACATATTGTTGTATTTTAAAAGGTATTTCAGAGGCATGCCAACATTATTTCAGTACCTGCAATCACATCTGATGGCAAGTCACCAGTACCACTGTATGTCAGTAACAATTCAATTGCTCCAAAACCAGCACCAACACAGTGGGTTTACAGGAAAGGTTTTGAGTCTCTAATGGTCAGAGAACCGTTCCAGAATCATTCTTACGGTTAGACAATCAGTCAGCAAAAAAGCTGGAGTGGCACAAAGCTGGTTAGAAAATATAGGTAGTGAAATCATGATCAGAATGCTGGAACAGAAGGAACACTCTTACTGAGCAATTGTTTCCTGAACAGCTCCACATGCTGTGTGAGTCAGCAAGTGGGAAATGTAACAGGACTAGAAGGTCTCTGCTTCAAAACCAAGTCTTTCTAGTGTGGAGGAAAATCAACAAAACAGCAAAAGGTGACGCAGCTGAGTAAGGAATGGAAGATACGCTGTGGCCAAGGGCTGGTACTGACGTTTTACTGTCAGAGATAGCAGACACCTACATGAAAGGGAAATTCAAAAATAACACAGCTACACTGTGAAGTTTCTGTCCTAAATAATACTTGCTTAAATAACAACAGGAGGCATTATCAGCCTGAAGAAAAACCAAAGACTTAGATAAAACAATATGTGGTCTAAGAAGCCACTTAGCTGTTTTTGTCTTACCAGCCCAAACTGGATTAGCAGAGGGTTAATAAAATAAATGCTGAAGAACAGCAAGAGTAGGACTGACCTTAGAAGCATTCATAAAATTATAGATTCACAGAATGGTTTAGGCTGGCAGGTCAAGTCGTTCCAACCCCCCGCCACGGGCAGGGACACCTTCCACTAGCCCAGGTTGCTCCAAGCCCCATCCAACCTGGCCTTGGACACTTCCAGGGATGGGGCAGCCACAGATTCTCTGGGAAACCTGTGCCAGGGCCTCCCCAACCTCCCAGGGAAGGATTTCTTCCTTATATCTAATTTAACCCTGCCCTCTTTTGATTTGAAGCCATTTCCCCTTGTTCTCTCACACCAGACTCCTGTCCAAAGTCCCTCTCCAGCTCTCTTGAAGCCCCTTTATGTACTGGAAGGGGCTCTAAGGCCTCCCTGGGGCCTTGTTTTCTCCAACAGCCCAAATTTCTCATAGAAAAGGGGCTCCCACCCTCTGAGCATGTCCATGGCCTCCTCTGGACTTGTTCTGACAGGTCCATGCTTTTCTTATGCTGGGGGAGCAAAGCTGGACACAGCACTCCAGGTGGGGTCTCACAAGGGCAGAGTAGATGGGGACGATCCCCTCCCTCGTCCTGCTGCCCATGTTCCTTGTGCTGCAGCCCAGGAGGAGTTGGTTTCTTGGTTCCTGGGCTGCAGGGGCACATGGCCAGGTCCTGTCTCATGCACCAACAGCTTCTCATGCACCAACACCCCCCACTCCTTCTCCAGGGCTGCTCTCAGTCCATTCTCTACCAGCCTGTACTTGTGCTTGGGATTGTCTGGACCCAGGTGCAGGACCTTGAGCTTGGCCTTGTTGAACTCAGTGTTCCCACAGGCCCAGCTCTCGTGCCCATCAGGGTCCCTCTGGGTCAGATCCTGTCCCTCCAGGGTGTCACTCCCACCACAGCTCAGTGTCACTGTGCTGAGGGTGCCCCAGCCCCACTGCCCATGGCCCTGACAAAGATGTCAAACAGCACCAGTGTCAATCCCGAGCCCTGAGGACACCACTTGTCACCACCACCACTTGGATATTGAGCCACCCTTTGGGTGTGACCATCCAGCCAATTCCTCATCCACTGAGGGGCCCATCCATCAGATCCACGTCTCTCCACTTCAGAGACAAGGCTAACATGTGGGACAGTGTCAAATGCTTTGTACAAGTCCAGGTAAATCATATCAGTCTCTCCTCCCTCACCCTCCAATGCTGGAACCCCAGAGCATTATTACTGAATCTTTGGGTTTTCTGCTTTGTATTGTTTTGGCTCAAACAGTGTCACTTAGTGGGGTTGTAACAGTTAATAAATCTACTGTCTTACACTTCTTAAATCAGATATAATAAAAAATAGAGGTCCTTTCCAACCTGTCTGATTCTATGATTTATCATTCATTAGTAGAAAAAGCAAGCATGCAACTATAACGCAGTCTCTCCACCAAGCTTTCAAATATCCACCTACTCCAATATGTTAAAAAGAACATTTGAAAGGTCACCAGCAATTCTTGATTTAACAATAAACAAAATGCTAGCAATTGAGATGGGGAACTAGGAAAGATCTAATTAAGAACAGCAATGAAGGGGAACTTGAAGCAACAACACATATATACACACACACATACAGGACTTCAGCAAAGGAAGCTTTAGGAGGAGCAAGAAATGCTGCCTAATGAGAAACAGGACCCACAGACACAGTGGAATAAATTATGGGACAGCATCAACTGAGAGGGCAATAAGCCAATTTTCAGGTAGAGAATAATGATCTGAGGAAGGCACTGAATATCAAGACATTATCTATGAAATGAAGCCGTAAGTACAATCTGAAGGCAACACCGAAACACTAATGCAAAGAAGTCTGTTTTCACAAACCAACTGCTAATAAAGCAATCTACAAATTCACATTAAATGCAGTCCCATCTTCCTATTTGGCATGAAGGAGATATACAAATACTAACAGGCAAAAGGTAAGAAGAGGAGCTCAAGACCAGCTTTATTCCTTCTGAAAAACTCACATAATTCTATCATGGGATAGAATTAGACCATAGGTTTTAAAACAAGATTCCATTTTGGTCCATGTTCTCACAGGCAAATAATATAACAATGCCATTTTGTTAAGATTTGTCTTGTTTTCTGCTGGAATGCAAAGTCACTTAAAACTGAACAGGCAGTGGAAATGCCAGTTTTGGTCTCTGTCTAATGAGACGTTGGGAGCAGCTCAGCTTCCTCTTCCCTTTGCCAAGCCTTCCACAAGAGAACTAAAAAAGGAACAGTCTGAGGGAGAGGAGAATAAGGGACTATTTTTGGAGAGTTGTTTTGCACATTCAGTCACATGACAGCACTGTAGATTTCTCTCTCCCTCTCTATTAATTACATGCTTTTCTTTGAATTTTGCTTATATTCACTGCTCTTTGAGGAGGCTGCATTTCTGTCCTGTTCCATGGGGTCAGCCTCCCTTACTGCTTCCATTTCCTGCCTGGAAAGCCACTCTCCCCATTTCTGAATTCATGTTCAGCTATGTACACCTCAATTAGGTGCTGTCTGAAGCTGGAAAAAGACAGCAATTATTTTGATATAATGATGAAATACTACATCATCTATATGAATAAATGAAACCATTTATACAAGACAAAGGGCAATTTTTCAGTTAAATATTGTTTATGCATTTTGTATTATTTTTTTATTATTGCCAGCGAATTTCACAAATCCTCCAGTACCTGATGGTTGCC
Organism: Pachyramphus minor; assembly: GCA_013397135.1. NCBI lineage: Eukaryota > Metazoa > Chordata > Aves > Passeriformes > Tyrannidae > Pachyramphus > Pachyramphus minor. The sequence goes on along the minus strand of VYXB01002112.1, from coordinate 18,249 downwards.
TAAACTGTTAAAATTTTAAACTATTGAGTCCTATGCCTTCCCCCTATATTGCCTGCACATCTGCTCCTTTCTGAAAACTGTTTTTAAAGTGATTTATCAGTAATCTCCAAGTTTATCCAGACCTACAACCATGGCACTGTAAACCAAATACAGCACAACTGGTTTTAAAGATTAAACTATTTTCATAAATGATTTTCTTTCTGCCTTAGGCCACATTTCAAGTAGGTTATACTTTAAAACTATAGCATTATTGCTATCCACGAATGAGAGAATCAAGGTGCCAGCCCAGACTACCCAGAAGGGAAAGGGACTTGCCCTCCTCATTCCTGGATATTGGGGAAGTTGGAGCTCAAGCACAGCTGGAGAGAAATCAATTCTCTACCATGCAGAGCTAGCAGGTTTTGCTTAAGGATTTTCCCAAAGCTTAGTGAGGCAAGGAAGTTTTCCCACTGCCTTGAAGGTGCCCTGGGTCTGGCTGCCATAACAAACCTGCACACACAGAGATGGCACCTGGAGAGTCCTGCAGCTGATTTCATGTCTCCCTGTGGTACTGAATTCACTCCTGTCCAGAGCAGGATTCAAAGCCTGCCAGCTTTCAAAAACTGTTTTGCTGGCACTGTTGTTTCTTTCACCTGGGTCACACTTATTGCCAAACTGTTCTGTCAGCATTAACCCCTTGAGTGAGGGCTTTAATTTGAGCCTGATTTTATATAAACCAGCAAAGGCTGAGAATGAAAGGTTGGGAAGGGAGACCCAGTGAATCTGCATGAAATGCAATGTCCTCTCTCCATCCCCTTAAACACACAAGGATGCTTTCAGTTCTTGGGAGCACACAGACAAGGTGAACACTGTCTCAAAGAGATAGAAAATGAAACAGATGAAAGACTTGGAACTACCCATCCAAAAATGAAAGCAAAACTGGAAAATAACATTTCTGAGAAATAAATAGTTTAAGCACATGTGTAGAATCCACTAACACAGAATTGGCACAGCTACTGATACATAGCTGAAATTTATGAATATTAATTTACAATTAATTAGAGAATAGCTCTAAGCATCTTAATAAATATAGAAGTCCAATATTAGACTTTTATGCCCTGTAGCCATGAAAGTGTTTTAAGTTGCTCCTTTTTCCCCAAATGAAACAGCATAAGGCAGGAGCATGCTCCTGGCCTTTATTGAAAATAAGAAGATTTCAGATCACTAGTTTTTATCTTTTTAACTGGAATCAGGGGGGAAACAAAGTATGATAAAATTTTTCACTTAGTTTTTATTCTTACTTTTGATTCACTCATACATCCACATGAAATTGCCTCATAAATTATTGCTGTGGTGCACTAAACATACCAAGCAAAAATGCTGGCCATTAAAATCAGTGCTGAACACAATTAGTTTCAAAGAACACAACTATTACCATGTGAGCAGAATTATTTTTACTGATATATATTACATCAGTGTATGAAGAACATATCTACGATAAAAGGCTGAGTATGTATTGTCAGCAATCAAGAGCTAAACTATTAATCACTGAAAAAATAAAATGGAGCAAAAAGGAAATGAGTCCCAAAAGCAGAGAGGCCTGAAGCAGTGGCACTGGTGACCTGAGCAACCAAACAGCATCAAAAGAGGATCTCCCAGGTCACGACAAGTGAGCAAAACAGACAACCCCATTCTGATGGGAGTTTTGCCACAACCTTAAATATACAAGTGAACTCCAAGATTTTTTGCTTCTCTGGAGTTCCTACTTTCAAAAGTGAGGCTAATCTAATGAAAATACAAAATGCTTCCTCTTTTACAGTAATACAGAATGTGTCCTTCTATGCCCCAAACTATGTCCTTTCTAAAAATCATCTGATTGCCTTTCAACCATCTAGCTAGTAAGTTCCTCATGAAAGACAGTATAACAATGCCAACAGTCATTTAAAAACAGGGGGTTATATAGTTTTGAAGAATACATAGGGGAAAAGGATTGCTAATAATCTTCTCCTGGTGCATAAGATTCAATGTGAGATTTAAATGCAATTTTTAAAAGCATTTTTAAACTTAGGAAAAGATACAGAGGTTCACACCATGCTCTTGGAGCACAAGATCAAGTTCAAAATGAAGCCTTTTTCTCAAGGAATTATATGAAAGGCTGTTAGAGTAAGATTTACAGTGATGGGAACACTCTTGTTTTCAGGCAAGTTGATTGAATACAGCTGTTGTGGGGTTTTTTTTGGAAGAGAGACAAACTTCTACAGTCTTCTTTCTTCTTATATAAGAGTGCACAGAGACAGGATCTCAGGTCTGCAGATCTGTAGCAGATGCTTTTGATACAAAGTGATCTGCTTTAAGCACACCTGATTCCTGAACCATCACACTGGGTGATGTCAGATCCAGTTTCCCAATGAGTCAAATGCTGCTGAGAGGCAAAGCAACTGTCCCAGTCACTCTCCACTCTGTGATTTGCTGACATATGTGGTGCTCATATATTCTCCCCAATCCATGATTTTATTTTCTGGTACAGTCAGCAAAAAGCTTTTGGTGTCCTTTTATTTGCATAGGGACATACTCATCATTCTTTGGTTGATTTGTAATTATTGAGATAAAAACATCAGGAGTTGCCATAAAAACATTGGAGATGCCATGAATTTGAGGACACTCATCTGTTCATATGCAGGCTCTCAAAAGGTAATTCCTGCTGGGTGTTTAAAGTATCTACAGGGTGAGAGACAAAGGTGTAAATAGCTCTTGACCAAGTGCCCTCCCTGGAGTCCTAAACAAGAAGGATGAGCTTTGCAAAGTCTTGCAATCATAACCAAGCTGAAAGAATTGTCCTTCCCATTTTAATAATTCAGCTGTAATAGTAGCTAAAAATTGTGGCAAGGCTGGTAGAAAGCTGCTCTTTCAACTGAAGAGAAAGATGGAAGTAGTCTGGGTGGTCCAGGACAGCATCCAGATGAAGAAAGCGAGCAGTGCTGAGTAGAGGGAAAAAAAGCCCTTCAGTACAAAATGTAAACGGAGGTACCAAGAGCAACAAGCAACCAAAACCAGGCCTGAAGTGTTCTATGCACGAGACACTGCCAGTAAGTAACAGAGCAGTCAGAGTACTGCAGCTTCTGATGGAAGACAGATTGAGACATGCAGACAGATCATCTGAAGAACTCAGCCCAGAAATAGCTCGCTCACTCTTGCTCAGGCAGGCGGGCACACCGTGGGCACACCCAAATTCACACTGGGACACACAGGGGCACGTGGGAGCCTCCTGAGGGGGAGGAGGTGCTGCTTGAGTGAGTTGAACGTGGTCCCCAGGAGGGGATTCCTCTCATGATCTCAGCTGCCCTACATGTGGCCATGCACTGACTGGAATGTTCAAACACAGGAAACAAAACCAGTGAGGGGAGAAAGCAGAGAGAACAGCCTTCACCTTTAAACCTACAAAGTCATTCTAAGGTCTCATTACACTGAGTTGCTGAGCATCCATAGCACAGAGAGGGGAATAAACTTTGATTACTCCTATGGGTTTACATCTTCAATAGATGCACATGAGTAACAAGGTAAAGGACTTTGTGCTATCAAAACCTGTGTGTGAAAACATCACCTGTCTTTTACAACATGCCAGTTACAGAACTCTACATGACTATAAATTAACATTCTTTGTTATGCCTAATTGTTATTTAGCATAAATGGTGTACATTTACAAAATACATTCAGTCATAAATATCACCACTGTTATAGTTAGGAAAATGCTTAAGTTTTGAAATATTTTGATACCATCTAATAATAAAAATCACCGAACCAATCATATCACAGTTCTATGATTTCTCATATTTTAATCTCAACTTTCAACTATTTTGTTTAACAGCAGAAAAGGGCTGTTTATCAATCTACCAGATTATCAAAATAAACTGGAAGTCAGGTTCTTTACAATACTCAAGAAAAGCCAAGAAAACCCAAAATTAAGAGAGATGACTCATTACAGTGTAGGTCTATGTACTGTTAAGAGCTAAGCCCCTGCTGCCTCCACAGAGCTTTCTCCTTTGTCCAAGTCTGTACATGTCATTCCCAGAGCTGTGTCACACACAGAGCAAAGAGGAACTAACTACAAATGGCCTTTAAGTCTCACTGAGTAGTATTTGAAAAGTAGGAATGAAACACAATTTGTACATTGGACAAATACAAACTAAGCCATTTCTAAGGCAATTTTATCCACCAATGAATTGCTGATTAGAGAGATACAAGGCTTTCCCAAACACAGACATAGCAATGTCATGAAAATAAAATTAATTTCTTAGGCAGAACTATGAAAAACAAATTAATTTTTAATTTTGGTGCAGCTTTAAAAGTCTGCATTCACATCCATTTAGAGAAGTGCATGATAAAGTTCTCATATCATTGAATAAATGTCTATCAGATTTTAAGCCTGGGAAATCTGAGCTCCATAAGAGTTAAACAATTGTAGAGAATTCTAAAATCACTAACTTTGAAATGTCAAACCAAGCATAGACTTAACTGCAAACTCCCTGTGCAGTACTAAAGCAAACTTGGCCAAAAATATAAACAGCATATGCAATGTGATGGCAAAAAGGCAATCTCTGTACTGAAAAAATACATACCAAAATAGCTAAAATATACATACATTCTTTACACATTCTGTACACATTGCTTGGAATAGAGAAAATATAGAGACTGAAAGTGAAACTTGCAGCTCAACATGTTTCGCTTATCAAAATTAGATACAAAAGAGACTGATTTATATTATTAATGATTTTAAGATATTAGTAGCTGGCAAAAATAACCAGACACAAATAAATTAGCATCAACATGTGTGTGTGTGTGTGTATATACATATTTTTTAAAATCTTTGTCTCTTTGTTTCAAATCTTGAATGGACACTTACTGAAAGACGTGTGTCAAGCAAACCAGAGGAACGTCTTAGTGAGACGGTGAGACAAGAAGCTGTGCTCAATAAAAAGCTCAGTGGAAGAAAACTGCAGGGATTTTACCATCAGGACAGGCAGAGTATAGAAACATCAGCTGAGCCCACATTCAGGACAGCTCCTGGCAATGTAGAAAATCTATGTGCAATGTATAGATTCTTCAGCTATTTGTACAACAGTGTGCATTTAATTCACCCATTTGTTGCCAGGATGAAGAACACATATATTGTGCACAATAATGTCCTGCTACCTCCACAGCACAAAGCAAACTGATTAGTATGTTAAGATAATTGGATAAGGAAGCAGAAACTGATATCCTTGATTAGCTACAGGACTGTGAAATTGAAGAAATTTCCCCAAAAAGATGAATAGAAGGAACAGTATTAGCAATGGCTCTGAAAAAGAGATGTCACTCCACTACAGCACGATGTGAACATTCAGTTTGAGCAAGTTATAAAAACAGAAATTGTGAGCAGGTCAGAAGGAGCTGCAGCACCACAGGAGAACTACCCAAAACTTGTGATTACATGGAAATGAGGGTCTACACTAGCAGGGCTTTTTTGGCTCAGAGTTCACTATGATAGTCACTTTTGAGGCTACAACCAACCAAACCTTGAAAGTTCTGCAAAATAATTGTGCACATTTGTTTTCAGACGTTGATGGAAACTACAGGCCTCATCATTTCCAGCCCAGGTACAATACAGTCCCTACAGCCTCGTGCACCATGGGGTGGGGGCAGCTCTTCTCAATATTGTTTCAGAAGGTGCTTCGTGGGTTTCAGTGCTGCTCCCAGAGCACAGTCCACCGTGACCACTGTGAGACACGATGGTGTGAGGGGGGCAGTCCCCTTCCTGTCTTTTTTAAGTAAACCACTGCATCAGTTATTATCTCCCAGCACAAGAGACTGCCAGTGTTAGAAGCTGTTATACCAAATGCAGCCACAACTACATATGCTAAAATGTGTCTGCGAGCACATCTTGTCCAGGACTAGCAACAATCCTTTACTTTGAGAAATTCCTGTGGAGGAGGAAATCATTTGGGCTAGATGCATATGTCTATTAGCCTGTCAGAATAATTAAATTACCTATTGCTTATCTCTTTATTAGTAAGTATGATGTGAATTTATAAATCTACAGAAGTGAGAAGTTCAACATAGAAAAAACTCTATATTTATTTGGAAGCATTACCCATTATAACAAGGAAAATAAGTAACTCTTCTGAACCACCTCTGATATGTAGGAACTCTCTTTCAAATTTTAGCAATGTCTGTCAGCACAATAACTGACAATCCGTCCTGACATGGCTGAGAAAAACCTTCGCATATTCTTTTTCAAGAACATCAGACCAAGACAGACTCTAGGCTAGAATGATCAAAGCAGTCAGACAAAACAGAGGGGTCCTAAATATACCAAGCCTATGATGATACTCCTACCCAGGTATTCCAAGGTTTTAGTACATATAACAGGTGACTGGGAAGTTCTGCAGCATTGTATGCACCTCTGTGTTAATAATGTACCACACCTTATTACTGAGAAATTAGCAAAGCCAACTATTATGAAATACCTTCAAATATCAATGATGTCTTTCCACTTCTAAGCCTATAAGCCTAAACCAACTACAAATAAACAAACAAACAAATAGATACAGTTATTTTTCTGATATGGCTTCTGAGATGTTTTTCAACATAATCATTTGACTCCCATAGTGTGAAGTTCACATATGTATATTAATCACTGGGTCCCAAAAATATCTCTGGTGTCTCTATCACTTTACAGTAAGTCCCTTTGGACTAAACTTTCCTGCATTGCACATTGAGCTGAGAAACTCTTACAGCTACTTTCAGGCAGTTGAATATGACAGAACTGACCTCCCTTCCCTCCCTGGCACATAAAGATTTGGGGCATGGCTCTTAAAAAACAGCAATCTAATATTAAGAAGTTTTTAAGGCTTTTGTTGGAAACCCCTGCCTTAGTATAATCTATGGCCAGCTTATTATGAAAGTTGACTTAGCAAGAATACTAAGAAATACCTGTTTCTATGGACCAGAGTTGTCTTTTATGACAGGTTCTTGCCTTACACAGTGAATGTAGGAAAGGGCTGTGTCCCAAAACCTTACCTTCCAGTAAGTCTCTTGCCAGACCTGGTTCTGCCCCTGTGGACCGAACAAAGTCTGACAGGACTGCATCCATATCAAGAGTCATGTGCTCATCCAGAGGTGCTGCCAGACATGCAGCAGCAGCAGGACTCGCTGGTGGCTACAAGGAATCCATCTGCCAAGGAGAGACAGGGGTTAGAATATACTCCAACGCCATGTAAACCACGTTGTTCCTCTCTTCCCCAAACAAGACTATTAAAAATGCTAAAACATTCATGTTGCAGCATATTAAAATAAACAGCATTTGTCATCCCTCTCTGCCTTAGCCTAGACACTGTCCATCAGTCATACTGGAAGGTTTTCTCTATCTTAACATTTCATATTTTTATGGATTTTTCTTATGTGCAGCTTGTAAAGAATCCTGCAACTTGAAGACTCCAATTCAGCCAACCACAGGCTCTGTTCATTAAAGGCACAATCACCACATCATTGTCACTGCTCATAAACTGAGGTCTAGTAAGTATTTAAATGTCTGGCTAGCCTAGAGCTCTTCTGCCTTCCTAATACTAACATATATACAACAGAGCTTCAGATTTGTGCTTTTATTTGCCTTGTCAATACAACTTGTGTATTTAGAGATTCTCCACTGCACTGGGTCTGGCTGGGATGGGGTTAATTTTCTCTGTTGCTTCTCTGGAGTTGTGGCTGAGGCAGCACTGGCAATACATCGATATGGTACTCACTGGAGCTGTGCTTACACAGCCACAGGCCTTCCCACTGTCCTACTCTGCCCCCGCGGTGCACACCGGGCTGGGGGTGGGCAAGGGCTGCGAGGGGACACAGCTGATATTACACTAATTTACAGGGTTTCTTTGGTTTATTATTTTATTCTCTTTCATTGATGACCAGTGCTGTAGCTGCTGAGCAGTTGTGACTGTGTTTATGAACAGTCTGGGGGAGGGCAATCTCACCAGAGAACTCTCCTGGGGCCACCATCACCCAGGGGCCTGTTAGGAAGCAGATCATGCAACAATGTCTGGCATGGGAATTTTTCTTGCCAAATCCATTCATAACAAAAATACATCTGCTCTACTGCACTTTGTACCTACTCTTCTGTTCCTGAAAATAGGAAGCCCTTACTTCTAGGCAATGTTCTCGACAAATATCAAATAAAAATTAAAGCAGGCATTACAAGAGTACTTGATGCCAGGCAAGCTATTAAGACTGCTGGAATTTAAAACATAGTTATCCTAAAGGTATTTCCATATTTCTACCCTGCCTGTACTGCTGCAGAAATAGTGCAAAGCAAACAGGATGAAGTTAAACAATACAGAACATTAAAAAAAGTGCACATTTTACTTTCATGCTTGTTATTCATCATTGGTCAAAGTTTACCTTTGAACATGAATTGGATTTTTCCTGTTAATCCCTCCTCATAGGCTCAGTTGCAACTTTATTCTGTGCCAAGGGTAAGGACTGACATGGAGATTTCCTACTGGCAGCAGATGATGTTGGTTGGCTCTTGATTGCACCACAGCTACAGAGAAATAAACTGTGAAAGAAATTGGAAATCAGTTGATTTCTCTGTCCCCCAAGTGAATCACAGTCCTTTCGTACTTCACATGCAATTACCTGCTTACATTAACCTTAAAAATGGAACACCTTTGCTTTCTTAGAAATTGCCTTTTTTTGCCAGTACTTGTCCCTGCTAGAATGCAAACCTTCTGCCCCAGGAGGGTGACGTCCTTCTCAGCCTCATCCATGAGGACTGGCTCCTAAACCCAACTCACTCCAACTAATTAAAAGTATGTGAGATATGAAATCATACAATTTTTAAGGTTGGAAGAGACCTTTAAGATCACAGAATCAAAATTAGGTTGGAAAAGGCCTCCAAGATCAAGTCCAACCTTTGACCAATCACCACCTTGTCAACTAAACCACAGCACTGCCATGTCTGGTCTTTTCCTGAAGTTTTCACCTCCAGGGTGGTGAAACATTTATGCTTTTATACTACTTATACAACTGTATCATTATGTTTGGGCCACATTAGGATAGCAGGGGAGGTGATCTTTTCCTCTCTATTCAGCTCTGGTGCATCTGAAGCATTTTGTGCATTTCTGGATCCTCAACGAAAGAAAGACATGGAATACTGGAGTGAAGGACCACAAACTGCATGGGATCACCAGTGCACAAGGGAAACACTCCTAAACTGTAACATAACCAAGATGTAGTAACAGAAGGAAAGCTGGAAATATTGAGGAGACTAGTTAAAAAGGAATGCAGACACTCTGGGAAGAGAACTATTTTAATGTATTATGGCCAAATTCAGCATCTAAGCTTTGTAGCACCTGCATCTGTTCCAACACAAATGCAGGGCAAAAATGCTACTTTTATTTTTAAGAAATACTCATACACAGATGCACCATACCAAACAGCACTAACACGTGTACAAAAAGATGACAAGAGACTGAACACAACTAATTAGTGACTAGGAGAAGGAATGAAGTCAATCTTAGCCAGCAGGACAGAAACATAAGGAACATGCTAAAGGAACCTGCCCCAGATGATACAAAGCACTGGTGAATTTGAGATCACAATCAGAAGTGACTCAGTAGTATAATGACTGCTAATTTAAAATGCACCAGCTGGGCACCCAAGTACAGTCACTGTGTGTGGGGGTAAACTGCTCATGAGTTTGGAGAGCTGAAGTGAATATCAGCCTGAAGAAGTCAATTCATGAGTTGTCTCAATATCAGCACTACTTCAGTATTTTCAACAGTAAAAAAAGACATCCTTTTAAGAGCAGAAGACAAGACCAATCTCTGCATTTATGACATCACCATCACCTCAGAATTACCTCATGGAATCTACACTCTGGAAGGAAGGAGCACAGTTGGCAAGATCTTCCCCGTATACATCTGACCTAACACTGTTTTTTCCCCCAAGGAAGTTGTTTGCTCAGCTCTCTAGAATTTAGATTTTAAAAAAACAAAACCAAAACCAAAACCCAAAACCACCAAGAGCAAACACCCCCCCCCCCCAAAAAAAATCTTTTAAAAATATCATCTTTGCCAGAAAACTCCTGTTAGCTGTGAAAAGCCACCCAGACGGAATAGTAAAAACTACTAAGCAAAAAGAGAAAATAAACTGTAAAGGAGGCAGTGATTCAGGAGGCAGATGGTTTCCAGACTCATGGTTCTCCCCAGATGAACAGTCTCTCCTCACATAAAGAACCATCAGCACCCCCTTTGCTGTCCATGGCTTGTCAAAGCATTAACACAACTTACACTTTAAATACCCACCCGTGTGGATGATTGGGTTAGATCTCCTCCCTTCCACCCACCTGTCAATAAGCAGATCCCTGCAGCTTTCACTGCAAACGTGTCACACATGACACACACATGTCACTTTAAGATGAGTGGAAACTGAAACATCTGGAATGTCACAACACATGAAGACCTTGGTTTTCACTTACTTTTCTAGCCAAATTTCTTCCCTAAACAATTCTTATTTGTACAGTGCAAATACAAGAGGCAGTGAAAGGGGATAATTTGTTGCATATTATTAAAAAAAGCATTTAGAAAGTATTTAAAGAGGAGCTATTGATTACTTTGAAATGTTAAGATGTGTTAACATGACTTGATATCAATTTAATGCAATCTCAGTTATATTTGATCTTTTCTTCTCCTTTAAGTACCTCTCTCAAAACTGAGCCACACTTGGAAGCAAACAGTCTTCACCTGAATCTGAATTTGATTTCTTCAAAATCAAATAGCTTCACCCAGTTAAACAATATGAAGATATTTTTTTCTAAAGAAGCACTGAGGTGCATAGGGTATCTATATCTAATAACTCATAACCAATGAAGCAAAGGCAAGGATGTTAAAACAAATCCAGAGCAAACAATCCAGAATACAATATATATATACAAAATAGTTGACAAAACCCAAGTGAGGAACAGAAAGAAAACAGCACATGAACAGTGCACAGACTCTCAGAAAGACAGAATGACTAAACTGCATCCAAGATCTTCCACAGTTTTCAAAGAAAGGGTGTAACAAGCACCGTCAGTGAGATGCCCACTCTTGTGCTCGAGGAAGCTGATGGAAAGACACCCATGGATTGTATTAAACCAATTCCCCCCCAACTTGTTCTCACTGCCCTCCCCTGGGACCAGCCCAGGTGCCCAACACACCCCTGAGCTCTCAGCTGCCTTGGCCACAGACAAAGGTGCTCCTGAGGAGGATGTTCAGCCACTGGAGCTTTGGGCTGGGAAGGCAGAAAGGACCCATTTGCGCACAGTTCCAGGCTTTGGGAGTAATTCTGTCTGACAGGCCACATTTGATGGGGAATGCCATAATTCTACAACCTTGACAATATTATGAAATCAAACCAATGCCTTGAGTAAGACCATTTCTTCTTAGTGAAATGTTTAAATTTTTTGAGCTCAGGCAGTTGAATTTCTCATTCTTTTCTCCATGCAAAAATGTAATTACCTACAGTTCCACAGACACTTACATTCTTTAGTAAGCCAAAGAGTTTTTATTTGGTTATTACATTCCTCTGCTCCACCCTTTATTAGGTAACTTTGCCAAATGTTCATATATATGATAAAAACTATTAAGTGAAAAACAATAATCAAACAATCAAGTCCAGTAGGGAAGATTTGTTTAGGAGGAGAACATCAGCTTTAAGGTGGTAGAAGCTGAGAGTAGAAGTGTTCTGCTGACAGACCACAGCATGGTCATTCAAGAAAGTGGAGACAGGGTATTTTTTTGCTAACTGTAAAATTTGCTCACTGGTCTGAAATGTACTTTTTCTCTCAGATTCACACGAAATGACCTAAATCAATTCTTTTTGCTCTCAGACTGTGCTCAGAGAATGACAGTCAAAGCTAAGGAAGATATTTTATATCGATTAATGAGGAGGCAGAACATAAGTCTACAGTAATATCAATGCCCCATAGCTGCTGCTCCAGAAGCTGAAGGGTCTGGGCCATACTGCCCAGTCCCACGTGGCCATCCCAGATGATGCAGGGCTTTCAATACACATCTGTGTTTAAGTAAGGCACCCGAATCCCCTATTTCTACCTGTAATACTTATCAGATGTGTATTTAGGTCACGACTGAAAATACTGAATACCTGAAATACATTTGGGGATTTTCCTTTTAATTGTTTCAAAGCTCACCCTAATTTGTCAGGTCTGCACCAGTCCATAAATCCATAAAAACAACTGGACAGAAATTCTTATATCAAGTTTTCCCAGAAAGTTCTTAAGTTCTCAAGTTTTTTCCTAGACAGGATGATTTTAGTTGGAAAGACACACAGTATCTCAATAAACACATGCAAATAGGAGCTTGCTTTGTTTCCTAACAGAAGTCGTTCTCAGATAATTGAAGACAAATAACTAAACTGGTTACAAAGAGTTTTTCACACCTTTTGTTTACTTGGGACATCCTACATCCCTCTGTGGTGATTTCACTGTTCCCAGAGATTCCAGGCCCTCAACCTCCCCAAAATCACCCTGGCACTGCCCTAAGTTGCGTGGCACTGATGCTGCCCACCAGCAGGATACTCCAGCCTGTCAGACTTTGTATTCATCCCATTCAAATTAGATTAGAGATTACTCCATCTGCTTCACACTCAGTTTTTTTAAACAGCCTTTTATCTTCAGATAACCTCTAGTTTTAGCTATGAAGAATATAGAGGTAAAAACCAGTTTTTAACCTTAGAGACATAAGAATATCTTCCACAGAACTAACAAACTGTACTGTTTAAGCTATTGGACACTTCACCAAAAAGGCTCCTTAAAGCCTCTGTACTAAACTAGGAAGACCAGCTCCTAAATCCAACACCACCTCGTACCTGATCCATTGAAATCAGCTGCACTTGACTGAGTTCTACCACTTGAAGGGCAAATCCCTGCAGCAAGTGGCACTGCACACTTACCTTAGAGAAGGGACAGCAGTATGGCACAGGCTGGACCAGATGACCCCCCCGTGGTCCCCTCCAACCTTACCCATCCTGTGATTCTGGGACATGCACTCACAACCTATTTGCAGTAATAACCACCCAGTTCTGCAAAATCTGTAAAAAATGCTCTAAAAAGTTGCCTGATGGGGAAGATCTTCACAGCACATGAAGTTACAGTGACAGATTAAAAGGCATCAGTTGAAGGATCCAAAACAATGGTAACCACCTAAATAAAAGGTAAGTGCACTAGACCTGATGGGAAAGTGGGGTATACGTTGAGTATAAAATCTGGACTCTCAAAACATGTCAGATTAGAAGCCAACTAAGACTACTGAAGTTTTTCTACACAATGAAACTCAGAAAAATGATCCCAGTTAATTTCACTGGATTTGTCTCTATCCCTTAAACTCCTTTGCAAACACTTTCATCTGTGAATAAAACGTGGCCTTAATTTGGTCTGGCTCATCTCGCCTTCAAAGTGAATGAAACTAAATTCACTGGAGGCCACTTAAATTATGAATGGGATAGTGCACACAGAGACTTGGCAGGATTTAAGCTGCCCTCTTCAAATTCCTGCATTTAGTTGACTTACATCAATTTTCCTTAGCATCTTGTGTAGACACGCCCTGAACAGATACATTAGACGCACAAGTACAAAGTGGAGAAACAGAGAAGTTATGCTGAGGAATTCTCAGCCCTGTGGGAACCATCAAAGAAGAGAACTGTTCAAATACTTTAAGTTCAGTTTAAGGATAAATAGCATCAGAGTTCAGAGACCAACTGGGAAGTACTTTTAAAACACAGCTACATTTCAATTTTCAGAAATGCTATTTAAAATGGCTACTATTTGCTCATTTGAATTATTTCAGGCTAGAACTATAGAAAAAGGACAGCACTAAATTATCTTTTGAGGTGATTAGAACCTATGACTAGAGGCTAAGGTTAAAGAAAGTAGAAAACTTGAAAAGATTACTCTGCATTTAAGAGTTATGGCACACTCCCACTAAAGAAACAGCATGGAAAGCTGGAGACACACAATACCTTAAATACCTCAGTCCCCACAAAATGTTGTGAAACACCTGCCATCACTGTTAACAACAGAGGTCCTTTTCTTGCACTCTGTCACTGTATTTTCATGGAGCTTCAGAGGGTTTTCATAACACTATTTTTCTTACTTGAGAATGGTAATGTTCTCAGAGGGGAAAAAAATGTCACAGATAAACAAGAAGTCCACAGAAACAGGGGTCCTGAACTCCAGTAAACCAAGCAAGAGACAGAGCCTTTTCAGGTAAGGATCCTCTTGCATCCCTGCATCAGCATTTTTTCAGGATAAAACAGTATCATGGCTGTAACATCTTTTCTTTCATACAAGAAAACAGATACAGAGAATGAACAGTGTTTTTTAATTCACACGGCTTCACAGCCTTGTGTTCTAACAGAAAGCAGCAGTGCAAGGACTAAATGGAATGCCACAGATAAAGGTGGAATTTCCCTAAAACAAATACCTTAATTTTCAAACAAATTCAAGTATGAGTTATTCTTTTATCTGTGGGAGTGATAAAGAAGTAGGCAGCATTATACTGCACTAGAATGACAACAATTAGGATTTCAAATGTTAATCTGAGGCCTCTTATTAAACAGTTTCATTAAGTAACACACATCTCCTTCCACTAGAATATATCTCTAAAGAAGCAATATGAACAAACTAGATTTCTTCCTCATGCAGAAGCAATATGAACAAGCTAGATTTCTTCCTCATTCAGAAGTTTTTCCTTATTTTGTCCTCTCATTTTCCACACTTATAAGTTTTTCTTGATACAGCAAGAAGATATTGTATAGAAATATTGAATATATTTCCCCCAATGTCATCCTTCTCTCAAATGAAGAAGGTATGCTGCCTCAAACTCTAAACACAGTTTTCTCTCACAAAAGTATCTATCATATACTCTGCATGGATAAAATTAACTTCAGTGCACAAAAAGCATGAAGTCTGAGTTACCATTACTGGATACCTCTAATGTGGAGTTTCATTCGTTTTTTCAAGTTAGCTTTGCATTAAAAAGGACACTCTTGGGCCTGTAGGCACCACAGCCAACACAGCGAAAACCAGCTTAACCACTTGCAGTTTCCTTCATTTTGAGTTATTTAGCCCTTACACTGCAATTTCTACAATCAACTGTCATAGCAACAGGAGGCTAAGCCTTCATTTCCAATGCAGATCATCTTTTCAGTGCTGTTTTTCATGCCTCAGCCGTGGCTCTGTGGGCAATGCTGGGCAGTCACTTCTCATGGGGACACACAGGTCCCACACACAGGTCAGGAAGCAGCTCAGCACCCAGCTCAGCTTCTCTGCAGCACTTCCTGCTGCACTTTCCTTTACGAACAAACAGCCGCTGCTGAAAAGCCAGACTGCTAAGATTAGTTCTCCTGTTAAGGCTGCTGATTCTTGAGCCGTAAATAGATACACAGCTGATTAAAGCTACCTTTAAGCAAGTGTTTAATTTGACTTACAATAGACTTTAAATAAGAGTTCCTTGAGGCAGGTGTTGAACGGGCGTTATGCTGCTGGTTTTTGGTGAAGAAAATAATCCATTTCTGCCACAGTAGAAGGTATGAATAAGCAAAATTTTGTCCCCTGAGAAATCTGAAAAAAATAAAAGAGAAATAGTATATTAAACATTGCACTTCCTCATGCTATTTGAATAATAATAACTGCTAAAATCAACCTTACCTTTGACCTGAGAAGCCTAATGGATACTATTCTCAATGCAGATAAATTACCATATACAATAATTTGCATAAAGAATATTACTTGGGCACAACCCAGATAATTTTTTTTAAAAAGAATTATGAGTGTACAAAAATCTCCTTATGGCTGTCCTACGTGAAAATTGCAATTCACACTTTGTATTTCCTCTAAGTTCTCTTTCCTGGGATCATCAAATACACCTTTCTAACTTTTCTTCTCATAAGCTTCCACAGTCTAAGGCAATGAACTAGTGAAGAGTTATCCAGGAGCAGATTCAATCAGGATAGCCACTTTCTTCGATGGGGAAAAAAAAAAAAAAAAAAGAGATGGGCACATGAAGAAAGGAAGGGCACTATTTCATGGGGTTTATTTTTAAAAGAAACAGCATTTCCCTTTGCATATAATCTACTCTTAAGTCCTGCTGCTTGCAAATACATAATCCAATTACTATAAGCTTCACCTTATTATTTTAAAAGGCACTTACAATCAGTTTTACTGTTTCTGGTTTTTAATCCATTCACCAAACTCATCTGCTCGTAACTGGGCCCAGCCTTACCAAAATCAGGATTTAACACATACCTGCCCAAACATTTTCATCATGGAAAACACTCCTCCTGATATTGCTTTTAAAAGAGGCAGAAATATAACACAGTCCCCAATCTGTTAGAATTAGGATGTGACAACAGAATGTTACATACATACTATTTCTCATTATTTCCCAGAATACAGCCAGAAATAACCAGATTTCAGTAGATAATGGTTCTTACGCAAAAACTCCCAGTTGTCTGTGTGATAACTCAACATGAGTTATGAGTAACATGAGTTAAGTACCTAAATTAACAAGTGTTAATTCACTCAGCTCTAACTCATCTCCTGAGTGTTTGTGAACTAATGTATGTAATATCTAGTACTCAATAAAATTCCCAGCTTTTCCTTTTTTCCCTTCACCAAGATGTATTTTCATGCAAGAATCAAAAATCTGAACAAAGAATTATTTTTTGTTGGGACTTATGAATGTCCCACACTACAGATATCCTCATACCAATGTAGATTATTTTAATAGTTCATAATAGAGCATCATTTCACACATGGCAAAGGGTTACTACACGTGCCCATGACCTTATCTTTATCACCCTCACAGAACTTAAAAAAAAACCCAAACAAACAAAACTATAAAACTTACAGAAGTAACCTTTAATAGCTCTAACACTTTCCAAGATACTGGAACTGCAAGGGGTAGAAATAACAATCAACTGTGAATAAGCCTAAACATTTCCACATTTCAGTATGCAATGTTAGCAAACTGAAATACCTACGCTCTGAAACCCCTGTTAGCTCCAGGAAACAACGAAACACTCTGTTATGCTGATGTGCTTCTGCTGATGTAACTTATCTGCTCTGGAAATAATCACGCAGTCAAAGTGTAGTCCCTTTTTCAACTACATATTAACAAGCAACAATTGAACCATTTTGGTAATTTTGTTCAACATATCTGCTGCACAGAACAATAAACCCTTTCCAACACCTGACCTACTTCTTCTGTTGAAAGAGGACTTAACCTATGTGCTTGCAGTACATACTTTATCACATCACAATATACCATTTAAACTACAATAACAATTATTCCACTGAGTTTGCTGTTGTAGCTAAGTTATCGAAAAGTTTACCTCGTCAGGGTACAAGGAAATGCATGCAGTTCAGCCCTTTTTGGCAGTTCTCAGACACACTGGAGCTTCAACAGTTTAAGATCAACCTTAAATACTGCTTATTCTATCTGCTGTATTCCCTGTGCAGGGGGTCAGTAAACTGTGACCCTAACTTGGCCTGGGACAAACTACATAGAGACATAAATGCGCAGAACAAATTAGCAGGAGATATCCAAAGGCTCAGGGGATCATCTCAGCTGCAATTCTTTCATCATTCTGGGGACAGATTTTGAATCACCCTTGGGCAGATTTGAATTTATCTTTTTACATCTGCATTGTCCCTGCAATAACTTCTGTGTGAAGTTAGCAAAGAAAACAAGGAAACATGGACTGAAGATGCTACAAATGTATTTCAAAACAAAGAACTTGATCTCAAACAGGTGTTTCAAAGGTAGAAATCAGCTGAGGCCAGAGAGCCAGAGGTGTTCTTCATAAAGAATGAATATCCATAGTGTCTTCCTAATTTTTCTCTATTTTTGTCTGACATTTCAAAGTGATCACTGACAAGGAGCTGAAGAACCTTTCTCAACTCAGTTTTCAGAAGTACCTCCATTCTCTTCTGAGACTCTCATGCAATGGTTGTCCTGAACTCCAAAGGGCTTCCATTTTCCAATTCTACTTCTGACACAGGACTGAAATACTTCCTACAATTTTCTCAGCAGCTTAAGCCCATCTGCACAGTGCTGGAGACCTTCTTTCCTAATATTCTGTTGAACCTGGGTCAGCATCTACCCACAAAGTCTCAAGTGAGTGCTTGTTTACATTATTTTTGTTCCATACATGCACACTGAAGTAGTTTTAAGTCCA
>VYXB01002111.1:19388-36113 GCA_013397135.1 Pachyramphus minor | reverse complement strand
CTATGATTCTATGATTCTAAGCTCATGAATGGCTTATTCTGACATGCAGAAATCAAACAAAGGCAGCAGGAGGCCTGCATGCGTAGACAGGGAGCTCCTGACTAAACTCAGATGTGAAAAGGAAATGTATGATATCATACAAGTGGAAGCAGGGACAACTAAACTAGGAGGAATACTGCATGATTGACACGGTCCATCCAATTATGCAGGGTTGAGATGAGGAGAGCCAAAGCCCACTTGGAGTTGAATGAGGTGAGGAATGTGAAGGGTAATGGGAAAATTTTCTACATGTACATGAGTTGAAAGAAGGCACAGAAAAGGCTGAAGTGCTCAATGCTTTCTTTGCCTCCACCTTTACTAGTAAAACTAGCCTTCAGGAAGTATAGGCCCTAAAGACTGGAGGAAAAATCTGAGGCAAGGAAGACTTACCTTGGGTGGAGCAAGAACAGGTCAGGGAGCATTTGAAAAAACTGGACATGCACAAGTCCATTGAGATGATTTGGAATGTATGCACAGAGCTGAAGAAGCTGAGTCATGCCATTGTATGGCCACCCTCCGTTACGTCTGAAAGATTGTGGGTGACTGGGAGAGGTCCCTGAGAGAGCAAATATCACTCTTTCCTGTAAGAGAAGGAGGATCTGGAAAGTTACAGGCTGGCCAGCCTTGCCTTAGTTCCTGGGACGTGATGGAGTAACCAATCCCGGGAAGCCTTGTCAAAGCCATGAAGGACAAGAAGGTGATTAGGAGTAATCAGCATGGATTTATGAAGGGTAAATGATACTTAACCAACTTGAAGACCTTCTACAATGACATGACTGGCTTAGTGGATGAAGAGAAAGCAGTGGATGAGGAGAGAGCACTGAATGTTGTTTTCTTGACCTTTAGTAAGGCTTTTGACAGCATATCCAGAAATATCTTCAGACTGATAAAATATGACGTAAATAAGTGGACAGTGAAGTGGATTGAAACACAGCTAAATAACCAGCCCAGAGGGTTGTGACCACTGTCACGAAGTCCATCTGGAGGCCAGTCACCAGCAGTAACCTGGGCGTCAATACTGGAGCAATACTGGCACCATGTAAATGATGGGGCAGAGCACATCCTCAGTGGTTTTGTAAATGATACAACACCAGAAGGAGCAGCTGACATTCCAGGTGGATGTGCCATTAAGAGGGACCTATGCAGGCTGGAGAAATTGGCTAACAGGAATGTCATGAAGTTCAACAAAGGGAAATGTGAAGTCCTGCTCTTGGGAGGAACAAATCCAAGCACCAGTACATGCTGCAGCCAATGGACTAGAAAATATCTCCACAGAGAAGGACCCAGCGGTCAAGAAGTTGACAACTCACCAGCAACATACCTGTACAACGAAGACAGACAATTGCATCCTGGGCTGCATCAGGAAAAGCATTACCAGCAGCTGGAGGACGGCTATCCTTTCCCTCTGCTCAGCAGAGTGAGATATAACTGGAGTGCTGGGTCTGAGCTTCCCAAGTACAAAAGAGACATGGACATGGCAGAGCACCTCCAGCAAAAGGCCACAAAAATGAAGGGACTGGAGCATTTGTCACCTGACGAGAGACTCAGAGACTTAGGAGTGTTTAGTCTGTAAGACAGAAGGTTTGTAAGGAATCTTATTATTTCTGTAAATACTTGATGGGAAAGAAAAAAGTGTATGGACCCAGGCTCTTCTCAGTGGTGCCCACTGGCAGGACAAGAGGCAGTGAGCACAAACCAAATCACATGAAATTCCATCTGAACACCCATGAAAGTTTTGGTTTAAGGTTTTTTTTTTCACTGCAGGAGTGGTCAATCACTTGGACAGTTTACCCAGAGAGGTTGTGCAGTCTCAGCCCTTGCATACAATCAAAACCCAACTCGATATGATCCTGGGCAGCTTCCTCTACGTGACCCTGCTGGGACATGGACTAGGTGATTTTAGTCCTGATGAACTAGGTGGCCCCTTCCAAACTCAAGGATTCTGTGATTCTGTGGTTCAGGTGAGTAGTACTTCCTTACAAATTGCCTCCAAACACAGAGAGAATCCGAGGTTTTGGGAAACAGAATTGATGTCCGAGTAAATGTTAGTGCAATCACAGCTGAACAATAAAGGAATCTTGCAATTTCCAGACTTAAGGAAACTGGTCATTCAAAAATAGCACAGAAGGGTGTGGGTCTCTGTTACAGTGCCTAGACACTGTGATAAAATGAACAGTATTAATTACAGTTTCCCCTCTTCTAGATGGATGGGTTGTCTTTAAGGAGTCTTGCATTTTTGTGTAACTTTGTAGATGTTGCTTTTTTCCAAGCATTCATCTTTCCTGTTAATAATTAAAAGATCTCAGGAAATGCAGCACACTTTATGATATTATGGCTATAGTCATTCCCCACATGCATCAGATATAAAGATATACACTGTACTTCAGCCTTACAAAGTTTTATTCATCTTCTTGCAGAGAAAAGTAATTAACTGGTTGAAAATACCAGTTACATTTTATCAGTATCACCCATCTTTATAAAAAAAGGGACCTGGAGCCAAAGACAAAGTCAATACCAAGATTTTAAAATATACCTTTTGTTTATCATGACTGCCTTCATTAAAGCAGACTGTCATCTACTGCAGCTCTAGTGACAGCTTTCTGATAAAAGCACAGATATGATTCTTCACAGTCCTCATCTCTTCCTTGTGAATCTTCCCACTGCATCCTTACAGACACCTGGTTTCAATACATCTTACTTTTTTAAGTGCCTTGTTCCCATCCCAGAAAAGCTTGACAAGTGGGATAGTCCATAGTATAAATACCTAGCTCACTATGTGATCAAAAATTATTTCATTGTCAGAGAACATGTAGCAGATCCTACAAGTTTGTTTTAGTGAGCTGCCTTTCAGAACATTCTTTCATGCAACCCAGTAATTCAAACTGTCATAATCCAGAGTGTGAGACTATGTGTGACCTACTGGTTAGGAGCTTACCATCTTCCACCTAAAGGAGTTTGATCTATAATAAACATAAAATATGAGATAAAACAGGCTTCTTCCAGAAATCTTCTTTGCACCTGTAAAGGTGAATACTCTTATACTCAGAAGTCAATGTCTAAACTGTGTGAGAATGCCACGGTCATATAAAAGAAAAATCTTTATAAAAGAACTAGAGTCTTAAAATCTCATTTGGTTTATGGGAATACGTAATGGTAAGGTAGCGACAACATTAGTCATGTGACATACATATGTCATATGCTATGTGACATTAGTACCTCATTCATTTAGAGTCAATTGAGTAATAAAGTAACTGTGTTAAATGCAGTTTTATTAGGATGCTTCAAAGTGCAGTGTGTCTTGTCCACAATTACGTATTAAGACAGATATACAGCATTGCTCTTTATTGTGTACTAGGTGCCATAGCCATTTTTTGACAGATGTGTTGAAAGAAATAAAAACATTTTCTTTTGCTGCAATATTATATAAATTGCACTAAAATTTGACAACCACAATGAATTAAAATACACTGCAAAGAGGCAAGTTGCACAAAGCCACCCTGATGAATGATACAAGTGACCAACAAAGCAATGCTTTGAAACAAATCACATGCAAAGTGTCTGTGTTCTTCTTCAGGGCACAGTATTGCAGCTAGAATAGCAGTCTCATTTCACAAGCAGAAAAATGCTGATGTCCATATCCCCAACAGCCTTCTCAGATCTATGCTGAGACGCCTTTTACACTCCCCAAATTTTTATTCCATGATCCACTGTTACTAAGAATCTAACAGAGACTGTGTTCAGCTGATGAATCAGTCAAGTATTCTATTTAATTTATTAGTTTTTTTAATCCCCTGTTCACTTATTTCACTTTGTAGTAGTGGAGCATGAGTATTCCAAAGATTTAAAGGACTTCTGTAACATCTTCATAAAGAATTGCTGAGCTTGCAATAATTACCTTTCAAACACAGTAAGAACCAGTATCATCTCCTGACATGAGGAATATTGCAAAAGACAGTCAGATTCCATAGGCAGCATAGTGCTGGAAGGATAAAATCAGCTCTGTAACACAAATGCCTCCCTTTGGAGGAAAACAACCAAAGAGTCAAAAAAATCTGGAAAATCTAAAGGCACAAGTCACATCGATATATTTTAAAAGCAGGGGTAAAAAAAATATGGAATAACCCCTTCTTTGGGAGCATGTGTAAATGTGTACACAACACTGCCGTCAGTGTGCATCTGTGAGCAACAGGAGAGGCAGGAAAGGAGGCATGGTTGTCAGGTGAGGAAATACACAGTTTAGTACACAGACTTATGACTCAGACATGCTCTGTATGCCTTTTTACAAACTGACAAGAAGGTGACAATATTCCCAAACAATATTCACCAAGCATGTCTTTGCTTTGCAACTCCTCCCTCTCTCTCCTCCATAACTGGAATTTCTCCAACTTTTATCACAGCATTCAAAACCAAGTCATTTTCTGTCACACTGCTGACAACATTTGAAGGTTAAGGCCTCTTTGGTTATATTGCTATCTGAAATTAAGATATTGCAGGTAAAACAAAGAAACCAATATACTATTGCATTTGGAGATCAATGCAAGTGATTATACTCACTGTTATATTGAATTTTAGTTCCCACCCTGCCTCTCTCCCCAAGAAAACTTTTAAAATCATACAAGGCACAAATGACTAATAAGTGTTAACAAGGCTCTGTCTCCTCCTTGCTGTTTCTCCTTTGGCCCTGGTTTAACAATCTTCTGTGGCTTCAGGTAATGACAGTGGGTCCCTTTCGTCCTGTCCTCTCATGAATCTGAGATATTTTCAGTGCGATTGCTATAAGAGGACTCAGCACAGCCTAAAGAGGGAGAAGTACATTGAATTACATTAAGCAGAAATATCAAAAGACATCTTACATTTATAAATCCTTCTTTTAATGGTAGAATTATACAATAATAGTAAATATTTTAATATTTTAAATATTTTAATGATATCAAAAACTGACACAGCCATAGTTGTCTGTATAGTTACACTTGGCATAATGAAGTATCATGTTTAGCATATGTTTAGTGAAGTGTTACACTGAGTATACCTAAGCTATGCAGAAAAGAGAAACCACTAAATACACTATACTGATAATGTTTCTATGTCACAGGAATTGTGGAGCTCTTGTGAAATCTGCTGTACAAAAAAAAAATAGAAAAAAATCTACAAAAGTAGAGTTGTTTCTATTCTGATAACTGAAAGCCACATAGATGATACTTTCCTCCTTAACACACTTACTCTGTGAAGTTTAGGGTCAGAAGGTACTGTAACAACTACCCTAACATAATTCACAGAAGTGTGTTTTGGGTAATACCACATCTTAATATGACAAATTCCAACAGAACAGCATGAATTTTAAAATTTCAGGCTACAGACCTTATTAAATGGCCATGTACGTGCCCAGATGAGCGAGTGCAAGTAACTATTATGATAGTACCATGTGAAGAGCAAGTAAAATACAATTTTTCACATGGCAATTGAATCTTCTCTCAGTTAATTGAACAATACACAAAGATAAACAGACAGAGCTGAGTTTTGTATGAAAACCTGCTTTTCAGAGAATTGTATATTTGGTTACTAAAGTAGTAAGTTAATTCTCTGACCCTTAGACATTTCCCCTGGCTGCCCCTTTCAAATAAACTAATTCTGGCTTCAAACCCGTCAAGTTTGAAAAAGAAATGAAACAAAACAGTAATTCTGGAGATCTTAAATTTACAGATATATTTTTATAACCTTAATATAATCAATACTTTTAATCTGTTTCAGCCACCTAACAGTTTCTGACAGGACGAGGTGTTTGCTTTATTTATACAAGCAGTCAGATGGTTAAATCAAAAGACTGAAGAGACTTACTGGGCAAGTAGAGTCATGCAGTAACACCATGAATGCCAGTGGTGTCAAGTGAGTTTATGATTAAACTTAGTTATGCACGAGTAGGCATGAGTGGTCTGACATGTTATTGGTAAAAAAGCTCCATATTTGTAGATATCTATGTACTGAATAATCATTGAAGCAGCACACAAGTCTATTGAAGTCAAACATACTTAGAGTAAGATTAATATGCACAGTACAAATTCACATCTGTGAGCAAATGCTGCAAAAGTAAATATTAAAATATGCCAATCTATAAGGACTGGATTACACCAAAGCATTTGAACTTCTCTGGCACTCCTCCAAGGAAGCTTTTCCTTACGTAATCTAAAACCAAGGGAAAATTTAAAAAGCAACCCTACTGGCCAGCTTTACTAGGCTCTGCTTTCTTAGGTAACAAAGGCACTCTACATTAAAATTAAAAAACAAACCAAGCAACACTTTACAATGCTGGAACAAAACACAAAATCAAATGAGTTTATGTGACATCCATTTACATAAACAATTTAGGTGCTGCACTTTTGCCAAATGATTTCACTTCTTACTAAATGTTCTTGTTACAATCACACTTCTCAACAGAGAAAGTTCTTCTCTAATTCTGTCTTCTCATACCTCAATTTAACTACATTGTCTTCATCCCGAAGAGATAAAAAAAGGTGAAAGTGCATTATATTTGGAATGGCAAGAGCAGGACAGAATAACATGGAACTGGAACTGCATATGCCTTTTAAAAACTCCTTTACCTCTTCCATGAATAGTTTACACTTCAGTTGCAACAGATAAATCCCAGCCAGCAATCACTTATTGTTAATATGACTCTAGAAAGCCTTTTATATCTCAAATAGATCTTGATTTAAAAATATTTTCAAATGGTTCTTTCTACTTAAAAAATTGTAAAACTTTACTAGTGACATGTCAGCTCAAAAAACAATTGCAACCACTCTGTACATTAAATAACACATTTACCTCTTGGCAACTGTTTAGGAGATATGGTATGTTATCCTTTAGATAAAATTTAAGAACTGAAAACTAACGGAACTGATTTAATCAGAATTTTGCTTTAGTAAGCACAGACAGAAATTATATCTCTAAAAAAATAACTGGTAGCAATGATTATTTGTACCATGAAATAAATTAAGCAAGCAGATATCAGGTAAATAAAGATTAAAAGCCTCTTGCTTGGGAATAATCTGTACCAGAGCTGTCAGAGGTATATCATTCCTGCTTGGCTCATGTAACGTTTTTTCTCTCTGTGATCTTGCAAGAAAATTCCATACAACTCACTCTCTTCTAATTAAGGTCTCACATAAGATTTGTCCTGTGATGCATCTGGTTTAGCAAGTGTTAGGCAGGGCTGAAATGTACCTGCTTGCAGGTTAAAAGATCTGCATGTTTCTCGAGTTTGGCTTAAGAAAGTAATTTTTTCAGAACAGGTGTGTAAATACCATCTGTATGTCAAGAAACAGGTTGTGAAAGCCTGCTATCTATAGCTTTTATGCTAAAACCTGCTAAAAACTTTCTTCAGAAGTTCCTGCAGTTCTGATGCAAAATCAGCTGTCCAAGCTTAGCCTGGAAAGCCCGTGAGCCTCTTCACCTTCTACCCCAGCCTGCAAGAAATTTCAGTCTTGTTAGGAAAACCAATTTTACACAATCTCTGCATAGACATTTTCCACAGGTCTTAAATTCACTTTTCACAGTCTCAAAAACAAGTTGCCTCATCGGTCTCCTCAGGGAACAGAATTCTGCAGAATTTATCTGGGAAAAATAAAACTAACAAACACTGAGGGAATGCTAACAGCTTCAAATAGGATCTAAATGTTTTAGTGAACACCAGGTAACTACAACTCTCTGTCATTGTTCTCAAACTTTTCCTCTGTCTTCTCTTACTGCACTGATCTGCATTTTGCATTCAGTGTGTCCACTAGTGCTCTTATGGGCTCTCTCAGCTTTGCACATACATAAGTGAAGGTACAGGGTGAAACACTAGAATCAAGGTTATTATTTTTGTATATACGTATATATACTTGTATTTATGTTATTATTAAAACCATTAAACATTAAACTACATACTCCTTATATCCACATGGAGAAGTAATGTAAGGCCATCTGAATTATCCAGTCTTAAAAGAATGTCCTACTGGGGAAAAAGATTCAGCAACAATTGGTTAAACATTGTGTGACTAGACATTTAGGCAGCTGAATTACTAAAAATGAAAAAGACACTTCAGAAAGTATTTATTTCAGATCAAGCATTCGGACCTTGTGACAGATTTCTAAGCAGTGGTGGAATAGTATTCCATGTTCCAAAAGAATGCACCTCCCTGGAACAATTGTTAATGGCTCAGAATTAAAGAGAGATAAACAAGTGGGTTAGTACAGAATGAAGTTGTCAAAAAAGGATCACAGTTTAACTCCTGGTGTTCTATCATGATAAAAGATGTACGCAGTGTTTACCATCTATGCATCTTCTGTCTCTAAAAACTGCTATCAGTTTTAGTATTAATTAAAGTAGTTCTCCAGTCTATAATGGTAGCCTTGAGAAACACATGCTTGCAGAATGCTTTGAAGTCAACAACATCTGTAATTGCTAGGTGGTGTTATTATTGTATCAATCATGATAAGCCTTGACATTTCAGACATGGGCTGGAAATCCTTTTCTCTCCTAACATTTAAATTAATTCGCAGTTCTTCTCTTTTTATCATTTAAACATTACACAAAAGTTTGCTCAGATAGGTCAGGGTAACTGAGACAGCTGGAACAAGGACACAGGGAAACTGAGAAATAACTCCTTCCTTTCTTATCTCTTCCTGCTTACACATTGTTTTCTTTGCTTCATATGACCGCTTAAAGCTGTTGTTAGTGCTCTGTAACCCTGGCAACACAATCACTATCACATGAACTAAATGAAAGAAAAACAAAGGTAGAAGAGAGGTGCAAATCCCCCAAAGCCCGTTTTTATGGCCTTATGGATGAACGAGCTTTTCTTCAGCTGTAATATACATTAAAAAATCAAACCAATACACTTAAAAAGCAACACTGAAGTGATTCGAGAGACACAAAGAATGGAATGAAACAACTAGAAAGGGAGCATGAAGTTCACTGAGTCTGGCACCACAGCTGTATCTCCTGCAGAGCTTCTGCTTTAGGGGCTCAACACAGAGCTCAGCTCAATGCTTTGGCCTTGCATTCCAAAAAACCCTAGAAGTCTTTGGAAAGGTTTATGCCACAGCCACCCGTCCTTAAAGATCTAAGAAATGTGGATAGCCTGGTTCATCATGGAACAAACTGAACCTACTTTGTAATATCCACAGCACTGGTGGTGAGGTTTATTACCATGAAGCAGCATACTTTCCACAGAAAAAAGGAAACTGACCTCTCTACTCTTGTGTTTGGTCTCCCAGTTAACTCAAATAAAATAGTAATAAAAGTCGAGAAGACAGTTCTGCCCCTAGAAATAGAGGAGGGCAGGCATGATGGGTGAAACAGACAGGAGGAAAATATAAACTGAGTGGTGCATGGAAACATCTATGTTTGCAACAGATTAGTTCATTTCTAGTATGTCCAAAGAGCGTTGAGGAAAGATCAAGTTTAGTGAACTAATTTCCTCGATTAATGAAATATTTTATAATTACTCTCATGTGAACTATTTCCTTTGTAGTCCCAGACGATTTAAAATCTGTTCACTCTACAGTGTAGTTCAATTCCTGCCAGCAACTAAGTATCACGCAGCTGCCTCCTCACTCCCCTGTCGCTGGTGAGATTGACAGAGAATTGGAAAAAGACAAAATCCATAGTTTGAGACAAGCACAGTTTAATAACTCAAATAAACTAAAATATGATAATAATATGAAAAATAAAAGGAAAAAGAGAGAGAAAGGAATAAAATGCAAGCAAACCTCACAAGATGCACAACACAAGTGATGTTCACCACCCACTGACTGATGCTCAGCCTGTCCCCGCACAGTGATCAGTCCCTCACAGCCAACTCCCCCCAGTTTGTATACTGAACACGGCATCCTGTGGTATGGAATATCCCTTTGGCCAGTTCAAGCCATCTGTCAAAGTTATGCTCCCTCCTGGTTTCTTGTGCACTTCCTCACTGGCAAAGCACAGGAGATTGAAAAGTCCTTAACACGCTAACCGCACTACTCAGCAACAACTAAAACTTCAGTGTGTTATCAACATTATTCTCATACCAAATCAAAAACACAGCACTGTACCAGCTACTAAGAAGAAAACTAACCCAGATGAAACCAGAACAACTTTATATGATTTTTCTGGACCAGACCAGACCGTATGTTTCAATAGCTGATCAGACCCATGCTAAAAGACCCAATGATTCAAAAGTAAAGAGAGGCAATAATTCTCTAGTAAACTGGATTTGTGCTTAATGTTGTACCAATGCCCTGACAGAACCATATAGACTCCTTTCATTTTATGCCTATTAAGTGATATTGGACCCGAGAACTTCTGGATTGTTGATTTCAATTCCCGGCTCTTGGAGCCACAAACAATCACTTTATATAATCACTTATATACAACCATATGTAACACAGCCTTTTCATATACCAAACACAGCCCACATGAAAATCAGTTTATTTGTTCCTCTGCTACTTGCCAATCAAAAATGGTTTCAGAAATTCAGTGTTTGATGATCAGGACATATTTTTTACTTTTTTTTTTTCTTTTTTAAATTGGCTTCCTTTTTCCAAGTAAAACACAAAGAAACAACTCCTGTCCTAAAATCCTTGCTTGGGAGCTGCTAATCTCATGATTCTGTGGCTAGCTAGCATGTTCTTTACTAGTCTTTGACAAAAGTAATTGCAGCATTTGTGATTTGCTGTATCCTATTTAAGGAGTACTCAGTACAGATTGCACAGACTGACGGAGTTGGCTGATGCAGCTGGAAAGCCACTCTCCACAATATTTGAAAAGTCATGGCAATCAGGTGAAGTACCAGGTGACTGGAAAAGGGGAAACATTGTACCCATATATAAAAAGGGTGGTAAGGAACATCCTGGAAACTACCAACCTGTCAGTCTCCCCTCTGCTCCTGGGAAGATCATGGAACAGATCCTCCTAGAAGCTATACTAGGGCACATGGAGGACAGGGAGGTGATTTGGGACAGCCAGCAGAGTTTCACAAAGGGCAAGTTCTACCTGACCAACTGAGTGGCCTTCTAGGATTGAGTGACTACAGCAGTGGACAAGGAAAGGGCTACAGGTGTCACTTCTTTGGACTTCTGTAAAGTCTTTGACATGGTACCCTGCAATATTCTTCTCTCTAAATTGGAGAGAGATGGATTCAATGGGTGGACTGGTAGATGGATGAGGAATTGGTTCGATGGTGGAATTCAGAGGGTAGTGGTCAATAGCTAAGAGTCCCAAAGAATGTCAGTGACAACTGGTGCTCCTCAGAATCCATACTGGGACCCATGTTATTTAATATCTTTATTAATGACACAGACAAGGAGATTGAGTGCACCCTCAGCAAATCTGCAGATGACACCAAGCCAAGGGGTGCANAGGGGGGCAGTTGACACACCTGAAGGACAGGATGCCATCCAGCGAGACCTGGACAAGCTCGAGAAGTGGGCCCATGGGCATCTCATGAGGTTTAATAAGACCAAGAGCAAGGTGGTGCACCTGGGTCAGGACAAACCCCAGTATCTATACAGACTGGGGGATGAACAGATTGAGAGCAGCTCTGTTGAGGAGGTCTTGAGGGTCCTGGTGCATGAGAGGCTGGACATGACCCGGGTATGTGCACTTTGCCAAACAGAAAGCAAAGTGTATCCTGGGCTGCATCAAAAGCAGCATGGCCAGTAGGTAAAGGGAGGTGGTTCTGCCCCTGTACTCTGCTCTTGGTGAGACCCCACCTGGAGTACTCTGTAGCTTCCAGGGTGCTCAGCACAGGAAGGACATGGATCTGTTGGAGTGAGTCCAAAGGACGGCCACCAAGCGTATTAGGGGGATAGAGCACCTTGTCTATGAGAAAAAGCTGAGAGAATTGGATTTGTTCAGCCTGGAGAAGAAAAGGTTTTGGGGTTACCTAATGGTGGCCTTCCAGTACTTGAAGGGAGACTATATGAAAAATGGAACTCAACTTGAGGCTGTGGTGGGTCTGGAACTGGTTCTTTTTGACATGAAGCAGCTTCTGGTAATTTCTCACAGAAGTCACCCCTGTAGCCCCCTTGCTACCAAAACCCTGCCATGTAAATCCAATGCAGTAGCTACTGCAAGTGGGGTTGTAGCAGTGTTCTTCCCTAGTCAGAATACATTAATGATCTTGCTAGCTGGGTAAACCTGGATACACAGAAAACCAATAAAATTGCTAAAAAAAGGTCCTTTACTCTCAGAGCTTTAACATTTTAAGTATTCTATCCAAGAAGTTACTGAGGATGCAAACTGTTACTTAAAAATAAAAGCAAATAAAATTAATAGATCATTGCTGCAGGCATGGAGGCTGCAACATTTCTGTAAAAAATTAAGCACTTTTTTTTGACTGATAGACAATGTTTAATAGCACAAGAAGAAACTTGTTAAGTTTATGGTGAGAATCAACAACACCAGACATTTACCTAGGGTTCAAACGCATTTAAGAGCTTTTATGTTTTGCGACATTTGCATTTGCATTCCAATCGTGAACACATGGGACTTAAAACTGCAGTGTTTTCATTTACCACAACCAAGTGCTTAACTTCTTTTCCATGCAACATCCTTAGTCCTCTCTTGTATATCACAGCATAAAGGTGGTTTCCTGGGAAAAATCTGAGAGTGTGAAATGTGATTTATATTAATTGTTTTAGGCATCTGCTGGATCCAGAACCTTGCTTTTAACATTCACTCTTCTTAGGAAGAAGTCTGGTTATGATATAATTCTTAGACAGCTGCAAGTCTTTCCCTTAAAAGGAATCTCTACATTGTTTAGAATCTGGCATCCGTATTTCCTAACTGTAATCTCATCATGAGGCATCCTTGGGATGCCCTGACTTCCAGACAACCTTCTTGAAAAATGGTTATCTTATTTTTAAAATATTGTTCTAGAACTCAGATTACAATTCTTTAACAAAATAGTGAAAAAAGTTCAAACTAGAATGTCTTCTCTTAATAGACTTGGAGTCATTGCCCAGCATTCATCACCAGGCATCTCAGCCCTTGAGAGTGTTAGATATTAGTGTGCCTTCTTGTTGTGTTAGATATTACACAAACATATATTAAAACTGCTGTTCCTTCCTCAAAGCGAGTACATTTATAAGACTTGGAAAATCATCTACAAACACAGTAAACCAGTCCAAACATTGAGTGTTACTTCTGATTAAAGATGAGAACCCATAGCCACTGCTATTGTAGAGGTAGTGCATTACTTATTGACTTACTACAATTCTATTTCATTACCTGTGGTTCCTTATTGTGTTGGCTAGGATCCTTTTCATAACTCTCTGCATAGATTCGGAGAGTAGCTCTCACATGACTAGAAGCACTCATTCTGAAGATGAGCCTGGAAGCATCTGAAAAAATAATCCGCAGCCCCTATGAGAGAATAAGGAACAGCATATACGTAAGGTGGCAGTATCTTTACAAATCACCATTCACTGCTTTAAAATAAAAAGTGAAAGGTAGAGGCATTTGGATGCAATCCCACTTACCCTGAAACTTTGGACAACTCACTCATTCCTCTTTTTCCCCACGAAAGACTCAAAATTATGTTGTGTATTCCCTCCCACTCCTCCTAAAAAATACTCTCTTACT
Source organism: Pachyramphus minor (assembly GCA_013397135.1). Classification (NCBI taxonomy): domain Eukaryota; kingdom Metazoa; phylum Chordata; class Aves; order Passeriformes; family Tyrannidae; genus Pachyramphus; species Pachyramphus minor. Next base: position 22,468 of record VYXB01002111.1, on the reverse strand, counting down.
TCTATTTTTATATTCTTGACCTGATTTATTCTTGTTCTATGTGGCAGAGCACAAAATCAATGGCCTGAGAAATAGGTATAAGATCTCTAAGGATGACTGGCCTAAGAAATAGCTACAGAATCCCAGGATCAAAAACCAGTTGTCAGCAGTGAATACAAAAGATAGGACCAGCTGCTGCCCCTCAAAGACTATGTATTACTATTATATATACTATTATACACTACAAGAATTTTAGTAAGTTTGTAGTACAACTTGGAAAACTTAAGGTGTTAATTAATTTCAAGTACACTAATTAATGTGCATTACTATGTGTATAATAAAAAGGATTGATTAATTTATTAATTAACTGTGAATTTGCTCTTTGTTCCCATCTTCACCTCTTTTTTTCTTTCCTCCTCCCCCATTTTGCACAGCATATATAAACCAGAGACTATATACTTGGACATACAGTTTCTCAACAGAGGGTCCATTAAGGCCAGAGAACCAAATTGCACAGATGAATAGTTGTAGTGTTTCAGTATTCAATCAGCTCTGCACTAACATGACGAATTGTAAATGGAACCCTCAGACTAAGTATCACCTTTGCTATGCCACTGAACTTTAGTTCCCCATAGTCCTGCTGTTGTCAAATGCCTAGTGCATAAACTGAGACCCTTGCTACTTTTGTTTAAAGGGTAGTAAACCCTTAAAAAATGAGACGAGAATTAAAAGAGATGTATTTTATTCTTCCAGTTTTATCAGCACCTTGAGAAGACACTGATGTTGGAAACACAGTGCTCCAATATTCTAAAGAATAAGTAAAATCATTGTTTTCTCAGATATATACCAAAACATCTTCAGCACCATATAAAGCATTGATTGGTTGATAGCTACTGCACTGATTGATATCCCCCTGCAATGACCAGAAGCATCTTCAGCTAGATCGGGTTGCTCAGAGTGCCATCCACACTGATTTTTAATGTTTCTAGGGATGGGGCATCCACCACTAATCTGGGCAACCTGTTTCATGTTTGCTCATGTTCTCAAGAGCTAGCACAACAGGACTTACAATAAAAATTAAAACAGTCTTCAAGAACAGCAGAATGTTTAATTTAATTTTATGCCTTATTATTGCACTTTGATAAACAATATTCATGGGTTTCAATAGACAGAATTAGAAGCTACAGTCTTGGTGTATTATTTGCTGACTATTTTCTTGTTGCTGTATTTGTTTTCTGAATAAGCTGTTTATTAACACTGATTAATTAGCACGTAGTCAGCTTTTCAGTGCTCTCCTCTACCTACCAGGGAAAAAAATTTGGAGCAGGTTCCTGAATATATAGCTGGAAAATCCCCAGGAAGCTTAGGATAGTCTGGAAGAGGCATTTAGAGGGTGAGCAAACTACCTGAGGAAAATGGCAGCAGTGAACTCTTGTTTCATTTGCATGGATCCATGTCCTCTCCTATTTTATCGTGCTTGGACAATCTCATTGAGGCTGCAGACACATGGAGCTAGGAATGTGTCCTTGCCAAAAGACATATTGGTTGTGCTCTGAATAATTAAGAGCTTCTCCCTATGACAAAACAGGCTTTCTGGTTTTATGGTCTCCTTTTCAGAGTCCATCTGAAAACAGGCCAAGTCATGTTTCTCTGTTTGTGTTACATGATGATATGAATTAGCAATTATATTCCAATATAGAGCAAAGACTTTGGATGAAACTTAAGGGAAAGAAAAGCACAATGAAAATCCACAAGTTGTTTTTTAAAGTACAAAAGTTGCAAGTCTGCCATGCCTGTAATTTTCCAGTGGACTTGGATATGACAATATCCTCATATCTTGTTTCAACAGTAATACACACAGAGAGTAGTTCAGTGGCAGATGGGATGCTTATGTTTTCTGGATGCAGTGATGAATTGAAACTATAAAGACTTTCAGCAGAATGGCATAACAACAGTTTTAATGGCTTATAATATCAATTGCTAGGGTCTGGTGAGGTCAAGTAATTAAAAAACCCGACAAACCGGACAAAAAAATATAAACAACATAAAATCAGGACAAACTTTAATGTGAGTCATAGCTCATATTCAAGATATTTGAATATACATTTACACCTGGCAAAAGTGCATGATTACTCCTGAGCACATCATGAGTTTCAAAACACTGAAGTCTCAGTTTGAACTGCAGTTCTTGATAGCTAAGGAATCTCAATATAGGCAGAGCCCAAAAGGAACTGGTGATTTGGGCTAGAGACATCAGTTGTGCCCCTATAGGGTACAATCTACTAAAATCCTCTCTATGATATTGGCTACAACAGATATTTTACCATAATTATGTAAAATGTGGGTCACCAAGAGCAAGAATATTTTAACATTTTTATAATATATATGTATAGCAAGGGGAGATTTCAGATAGAAAATAGAAAAAGGAAAGATCTTTTTATATGACATTTTCCACTGTTCTGGAAAGGGAACCCTCCCCATACATGCATTGCTGTCAACCGGGACTTCACCCCACCCTAGGTTCACTGTGACACTGCTGTCTCCAATTATGTAGAGTGTCGTGGGTTACCCAGGGATCAAACCCCTTTTCTCAAACTCGCCCCTTCACACAATTACTATCAGTTGAGGGAGAGGTTTTATACAGACAAAACAGAGGCTTGACTTAAGGGATATAATTTATTACTAGAAAGATAAAAACTAAGAAAATCACATGCACTACAATACTACTACTTAAACTAGCTTATCTTATGAATAACATATACTACAACAGTACTACTTAAACTTAGCTTATCTTATAGAAAAAAGAATGCCAGGTTATTATATACAAGTTTGGTGGCTCAACTCAGACTTTCAGTTTTTATTGCCTCAGGAAAGCAAGGTAAGGGGGAAGGTCTCCCTGTTCCATGGAGTTGGACATTTGGCTGGGTGCCAGGTCTAGCAAAAGCATTTCTCTTAGCTTTCTTCCTTTTCAGTCCAAAAGAAAGGTGTCTTCTTTTGGTAAAATATTTACAAAAGCATTTCTTTCTCTTTTGTATCAGTCCAAAGAGAATGAAAGGTTCTTCCTTTAAAACAGTTACTGTAGCACTTGTAAAGTGTCTTTT
>VYXB01002111.1:0-18975 GCA_013397135.1 Pachyramphus minor | reverse complement strand
TTCAGTCTTTTTTTCCCCTGCTACAGGGAAAGAGGGGGGGAAGAAGGAGTACTCCCCCCTCGTCTCAACTCTTCTCTTGCTAGAACTGACCTTGGAGTTCCGTTATCTCAAGTCGTCCTCTGCTCTCCGCTGGGCCGGAATCCTTGCAGCATGTTTCAGCTGGGCAGTTTCTGTCTGGAGTTTGTTTCTGTTACACATCCCGACTGGAGAGGCTTCAATGCCATGCCTGCCCTGGCCCAAGGCCGGGGGTAGAAGGGCCTGGCCCCTCCCACTTCGGGGGGCCTGCTGCCTCCCTCCTCACATGGCGGCCGAATTTCTTACTGTGACAACACCTTCTCTTCCATTTTCTTAAATATGTCATTAGCAGAGGCGTTACTAAAACTTTTGATTGGCTTTTTCTCCGGATATATGCCTGGGCCTGACCATTTCGGCCAGGGGGCTAAAACCCACAACAAGCGCAAGTGCCAGCTAAACCAGAGGTGGATTATCTTATCCAGACCAAGCTAATCTTAAGTAGGAAATGCAGTATCTATCAAAGCAAAGAAAACACGATCCCATAAATAAATGGACAGTCTTTCCAGCTGAACTTTAGAAATAACACTGTTGCAGACAACATGACAACTGCAAAACCTCTATCACTACAGCCATACCTGTCTTTTGGTCACAGTGCCATCCACAGGATCTACGAACTCAAAGCTGTCTGTTCTTTCCACACTGTAGATATTGTTACCCACAGCAAACTGCTGATGGCTGAATGATTTGTCAGTGATCAAAGCTTCCAGGTCTCTCATTATGAAATATGCTGTTCTGGGTTCCAGTGCTTCATAATCAAACCTTGCAGATATACCAAAAAAAAAGGTAGAACCAAAAAGTAAGTCCACAGAGCCCCAGAGAAAACAGTTCTGCTTTCACAGAACTGTATACACTCAAAATTAGCAATTTACTGCTCACTTAAAAAATCAGAGGTGGACCAATGAAGTACTGATTGCAAATTAAACCAGCACACACGTGCAAGTCCTGTGCAATCCGACCATTACATGTGTGCACCACCATTCTACACTGGCCACCTGACTCTGAGTCAACATAATTAATTTAGAAAACGCACAGTTTCTAAAGTAGCATAGAAAACATCATTGGTAAGATTAAGGACACATTGCAGTGCTCAACAGAAAAGTGAAATAAAGAAAACTTTGCTACAAGTTTTGAGGAACAGCTACATGCAAAAGGCCTTACAAATTGCAAACTCCTCTGGATTCAGTCTGGATTAAGAGAGGGGCAGAAGCTCAAATGTAAATGACAGCTAGAATTCACCATTTAATACCTTAATAAAAAGAAGTAAATATTTGGAACCTTGGAGGTTCCAAATTGAAAGTAGGCATAGTTTCAGTCCTCACTAAAACACTGTCATATGGAAGCACTAGCAGAAAAAAATGCAGCAGTAAATGTTGCTGAGATTTTGATTCTTTTTCAATTTTATATAACAAGCTACACCTACATATTTCACAAGTAAATAATTTAAATTTTTCTGCCATTCAATATCAGAAAATTCAATTACTCATACACTAGCAGCAACATGCATAGGCTGCTCCTTCTTCTGCCGCTCACTCCTCAGGAAAAACCTGCCCATGGAACAGCGATAATCCATGGCACATTTTCATTTTGTAGTCACGGCAAATGCACACCTAAGTGCAACTGAGCATATCTAAACATACAATGACCGTAGCAGAATTCTCCTATCAACTGCATAAGTTCCAGTGTCTTTTCCTCATTTTTCTCACCTGCAGTAGTAGTGCCGGCCAAATTTTGCCCAGTGATCCCTGACAATCTCCTCCACACTCTGCTTTCGGGCTGCTAGGATTGAAAGCCAAACCAGCACAGCCCACAGTCCATCTTTCTCTCGAAGGTGATCAGACCCTAAAGAGACAAACATAAAGTGCATTATTTGGTATCACCGCAAATCAGAAAACAAGGTAAGGAAGCTGGGCAGATACCTAATTTAACTTTTTATGTCACACAACAGTCATCAATAGTACTAACCTCAGCACCCCTAATATATTCCAGACAGATGCTCAGAACTGAAGTTTAAAACATGATTTATTAATATATGACAAAATCCATACTTCTCAGATTAAATAAAAATATGTACAAATATTTGAAAAGAAACGGTAGTAGTAAGAAAACAATTTTAGTCATGATTCCTGCTCACTGATAGGGTGTTTTCACCTCTGCTACTCTTTCAGTATGGGGCTAGATATGCAAGCCTAGCCATGAACCAGAATGTTCTGTGTTCAGAGAGTCAAGTTCAACAGCATCTCCTTATCTCTGCAAATGTTCATCTGTCAAGCCACAGTGAAAGAATTTTCAGGATGTTCATGATCTCCCATCATGACAAAATCCAAGCGCTTGAAAAGATTTTTCTGGTGAAAAATCAGAGAAACACACTTTTTCTCCTTTCTACATTTCTCCATACCATCTAAAGATGTTTGGATGCCGAGGTCTAAATCCCTTCCTAGGTTTATATTTCTGAAAAGAGAAGTTATTCCAACAATGAAGACTAGCAATTTTGCAATACCCCATAGGATTTAGCACATAGTCTCAGATCGAAGTAAGATCCAAGACCCCTGACATTCAGTGCTACTGAAGACAATTATATAAGTTAATAGACTTATGAAACTTGAAGAGATATCAAATATGTAGCCATTGCTCTAGCATAATATACTATATTTGGCTGAAGCTTGTTAGCTGCAACCTTATGGTTTTCTGTCTAGACGCACATTATTGAAATCCTGAGTACAAAGCAAGTGCAATAATTCAGAAGTTTTGTTTTCTCCATGAATTACCTACTGATTATAGAAGCAACCAGTTGAACTGTCTGTGTCCTTAGAAGATACTTACCAAAATCCTCCAGAGAGGGATCTTAAAAGTTTTAGGTTGAAAATCTGTTTTCTGAAGTATCCTCCTTCCTCAAACACAAAAATTCTGTTGCAGTAAGACTGCTTTTTTTTTTTTATGATTTTACATAACAGCCTGCAAGCTCCACACAGTCATCTGTTAAAACAGCTGTGTTTTGTTACTTGCAGAGGACATAGTTCCCATAATATAAATTGATGCACTGAAGCCTGCTAAACTTGTGAAAACATATGTGTTAACATATGTGAAAACTTGTGTTAACATATTAAAGGCATATCCGGAAAATAAGATGTGCAGAGAGCCATCTTAGGGTTCAGACTTCCAGTCACTGCTGATGCCTTGAACTTGCAGCTCCGCTTCTTAGGAGAGATCAACAATCAGGATAGCAGCCTCTACTCTTATGGTTTTGTTAAGAACTTCTTGTCCTGGGTCTGCCACAGCTCTGACTGGCACTTGCGCTTCTTGTGTTACATTTAACCGCAACACCCTGAATCTAACCATGCAAATTCCTATTCAGCACAATATTCAAGTTCTGTGGGGCTGATTACTGAACACTTGTAACAAGGAGAAAAACTTGCAAGAAGATTAATTATGTTTGTGTCTATGTGTTAGGTTTTACAGAAAAGGGCATTTAAGAGCTGAGACAGTAATGGTTCCTTTGCATTTGCAAAGGCTGTCATGATAGTAGAAGCACCTTCTTTCTGCTACTTTTTGTCTGTCGAACTGTAATCTGGGAGCGCTCTGGAACAACAGCAGTCTCCTACTGCAACAGCCGGAGCTTAGCGCTGGTCCTTGAGGAGCTGCTGTAGGAGGAGCCACAGCTCACCCTATTTCCTGCTCGTGAGCCCGGCGTGCTGTGAAAGCACGGAGTGCCAAACAACTTGTTTCAATGTAAACGACCATTTATTCTCCTGTTGTGTAACACACTGCATACTGCAGGCCAGCAAATCATGCAGTGAAAGGCACAGCAGTCATTCAGCAACATGGTCTGTACACCATGACCACTGAGCAACGGGCTGATCTGACCACCAAAGAGATGCATTTTGATCTAACAAACACTTTAAATATGTTTCACTGAACCAAAAGGTTCCAATGAAACATGGGCAGGAACATTTCTGGAAGGCTGTCTACTATGAATCTACACTACGTGTACGTCTGAGCTTTGTGATGGCATGGCTTAGGCTCATAAATCTGTATGAGGAGGGCTTAACGTATACAGGTAATATTCTTCTAATCAAGCACACTTTGGCATGTGCTCTGTCCTTGCATGTCCTTCAGAAGGACATAAATTGTTGCTTCTCTGAAAAGATAAAGGACTGAGAGAAAGTAATCCAAAGGCAAAAGTCTGGATGGAAAAGCTGGAAACAACCCAAGTGTTTCAGAATCAAAAGTCCCCAATTAAAAATGCTAGCCTGAAGTGAGTATAATATGTGTGCCCAGGAAGTGTCTCAGTTCATCCGTCGTAACAGAAGGAAAACTGACAGCTGGCATTTCTCAGCACTAGTTTATTCCTCCTCTTTTATTTCACCAGCACATCCATCAACTGTGTTACATATGTTGTTGTATTTATTGCCCTTCCTTATTTCAGCAAATTAAAATCTATTACTGCAATTCTATTAGTCAACTCTGATTTTCACCTATTGTACAGATGTCTATAAGTGTCTTTGCTTACTCTCTCTTAACTTATTCCTACTGCCCAGCTCACACCCTAGAAACTCCAGTGAGGGAGCTTGCTCCTCTGATCTATAAACCATGCTGTGGTTTATAGATCCAGTGGATCTGCAGAGGTAGATCTGACCTGTGCACAGGGAACAAAGAGGTACCTTGCAACTATGTATTCCTGAAATACAAATAGTAATAATTCTCCCAGATTCCTGAAAGCTCTCAGTATGATTCTCAGTGCTACTTTTAATTGAAACACCCACAGATTTAATAAATGTTTAATGAGCTGAAGTAAAAAGGGAGAAGAGAGTAGTCAACAACTAATTTTTCTGATTTAACCATTACATTCAACTTGCAATTGTTCAGGGAAATTATAATACCTGCAAGTGTTTCAACAACTTATTTTTAAATTCATCTGTTATTTCTCCGTACAACAAAGACTCAGAGTGAACAACCTGGGAAAAATTCTCAGAGCATGTTACCATTCATAAAGAAGTACTCAGCTTACACAGGCTTAAAATTAAGAAAAGTTTTCAGAGGCAGCAGCTTGAGAAACAAAGTAAGTTCATGCAAATTATGTTCATATCATGATTTTTCTGCTATTTGAAAGCTGTTGGGCATATATGCTGCCTTTTACATGTCTAACTTAGATATGTGAGATATCCAATTTTGATAGGGACAGCAAGCCTTGAGGGTCATATGCACAAAATAAAATGTAATTGCTTTTCCCTAAATTAGTTATCCCTGTCTAGCATAGTGCATTTTATAAACATGATTTTTAAACAAGAAAAATCACAGGAGTACCAAATGCACAGTAAATAATTTTGTATGCACACACTTTGAGTCTTATGAATTTATCATCCAGTAATCTGAAACTTGACATTTTAGGCAAATGGAGATTTAGGAACATTCTGATCTCTTCTTTTATTCAAGTTAATGAGATTATTTTAGATTTCTGTTACTGTAACAGATACCAAACAGCTCTTTTGAGGTTTTCATTCATTTTAGCAACAACACTTTATTATATTCTCCATTAGTTCTTCTTCTGCATAGTCTTTCAGGGAAAGGTGGCTGATGTCTATAGAATCTGGAAATTTGGAATGAAGCAAGCAAATTTATAAAAGTTGCAGCAATTACTGAAGTGGCTTAAACTGCAGAGAAATAAATCAGTTACACAGCCCTCCTAATCCTGATTAATAGTTTTCTTATGAAATTTAGAAACTAATTGCTGCTACTCATGCCCCTCTTTGAACTGTATGCTGGGCATTAGTCATGGAACCAGAAAGCAACTAACTTTATCTGACAAGCTCCCCACACTGCTACAAAAATGGAAGAAGTTTTTAAAGCATTGGTTGAACTCCAAGATCAGCTGCCAGAAAACAAGTTTGGGAAATACAGCCCTATGAAATGTTTTCAAAATCTTTTGTCCTTTTATAGTAGAAAATTTGCTTTTATTTACTTGCCAGAGCAAAATCCCTTGAGTTATAAAACCAGGGCTCTGTATTACTGGGAAATACCAGCTGGGCTGAATTACCTGCGTACATGAGCAATTGCTTTCCAATGAAGTTTGATGATAGAATGTAGATTTGTAAAACTCCTTCCTCTTGCACAGAGCCCCAAGTTTTCCACCCTGATCACCTATATGGTACATTTACATGAATATTCCATGCTGAAAGCTAAAGAAGTGCCAATTTTCAACTCCCTAAATAGATATGATTGAGCAGAAGCTGTAAAATTGATTCAAATGCCCAACACTGGCAGAAACTTGCGAGGGTCACACAGCTTGGGACATTATTAAAAGATTCGCAATAAGGTAAATATTTGCTGCTAAAAATAGTTCACATTACTGAAGTGCTGGTCATCTACAAACCAGACTACATTTTACAAATAAACCTGCTGGCATATGAGGACACATTTCAGACAGCTGCACTGAACTGAAAGATGATAAGGAAACTGAGGCAGGGAGAAAAACAACTTTAGGCATCATAATCATTGCATAATTGCCTATGTAAGTGTCACAGAGTCACAGAACGGTAAGGTTGGAAGGGACCACAGTAGGGCATCTGGTCCAACCTTCCGGTTCAAGCAGGATCATCCTAGAGCACATGGTACAGGATTGCATCCAGACTGTTCTTGAATATCTCCAGTGAGGGAGACTTCACAACCTCTTAGGAACTCTCTTCCTGCAATCTATGTTTTTTACACAGCAACTACATATGCACTGAAGAATTTAAGCCCCATGCTCAAGTTCTCTGAATGCCCATAGGATTGAATCTTGAGGGTCCAGATTTGCCTTTAGACGGAATTCAATTAAACTGGAGGTCAAGAGGCTTTTTGCACTGAAGTGCTGCAGGCACAACCAAGTTCATCTGACAAGAACATACCATAATGCAGAGATATTCCTGTAGAACAGCTCTCTGTGTTGGCAGCAATATGTTGTTCAAACACCCTCAGAATTCACAAGAGACAGGATTTATCAGAAATTTGAAGAATTAATGATGGGACAGGAGCACCAGATTAACACAGGAATATGGAGAGTGCTAGGAATGCAGAGACTGATCTGAGACAGGAGACAGGAGCTGCAAATTTGGAAGACAGGGTCTAGTACAAAATGCAATTGTTTTAGGGCCCTCCAGAAAAATACAAACAAAGGAAAAAGTCAAGGGCAAGAATAGAGAGAAATTAGAGGAATTTTATTGCCTATCTGGAACAGACAAACTCCCAGCCCTTCGTTGACCTCTATGAGTGTTTCTCTTCCCAAATTCAACTGCTATCAGATACTGAGGATAATAAAGTTAGCCAGTACAGATCACAGTGTCCTCACTTTTCAGTAGATGAAGACCTCAACCCCCTTTTTTTTTTTAATTTCTATACAACTGATCTGCAGGATCTATCAGTACTTGGGACAGCCTGCTTAGCAAGACGTGAACAGTGTGAAAGGGAAATATGATGTTTGTCTTTTTTTAATAACTGTATCATAACATTTTAATGACAAGTCTCCTCAAAGAAGACATGGCTTCTATTAAGCAACCAATGATTCTTCCGTTCTCCCTCAAACAAAAAGCATCCTCAGATGAAGATGGTGTAGCAGACTAACTTCCCAAGCAGTGGCTTGTGAGAGTCATTTGTCATGGCATATGGCACGTAGAGGCCACCCCTGTTTGTTTTACATACCTCTACAGATAAACTTGCATGCAGCAGGATATGCTGCACTCAGTGGGCTAAGGTATCTAGATGTACTTCAGTCAATGGGAACTCACCATCAAAACTCTTACACTTCCCTTTCTTCAGCATGATGCTGATGGTAGGATATTTTTTTCAAAATCATTTGGGTGCTAATGAGGTCATACTGGTGTCTCTAAACCCACTGAAGTTTCATGAAAGTATCTCATTTTGCATGAGCAGCAGGAACTTCAAATATTTAGAGGGAAGAGGTACAGAATTGACTTCATGAAAAGGTATCAAAAAGCAATGAGAGTTGCAAACTCCCAGTTCACACCTCTCATGGGCAAATAGAGTTCAACAACACACCACAACAAATAGCAGCATATTCTGACAGGTGAAGATCTTCCTACCCTTCTCTTCAAATCAGAAATCGCTCAGTGACCTTGCAGAACACCCTGTAGAGAAAGTATCTATTCAGAAGATACTTCAAGGCAATACAAACCTGTGCCACTCACAGCAATCAGTCAAGGAATACAGGTTGCTAATCATGGGACATTGGTTACCATTCTCAACAAACAGAAAATTAACATGCATTATTAATTTAAGTTCTCTTCCTTCTTACTTACAGACACTTAAAGAAATCTAACACATTTTTGGTTCTACCATCATAGTCCATTCAGATCTGTACAGTAAATCACACACAGGGTGGCATGTCTATGGATTAAAGGTATCCTCATTTTTAAAGAAGCAGCATGCTGCTCTAATTGACCTCAACCAACAAACTAAGTGCTTGACTTAATTAAAGCAAAATGAAACAAGTTTCACTGCATGGTAAATAACTTTCTACAAAAAGCTGTAGACAAGGAATTTCACATTCAAAATAAAGAACTCAATGGAACTCACATCAAAATACAGATTAAATTATTAACCAGGTATACAGTTAAGTTATTCCAGTACATGCTCTCTCAAAACCACTTGTAACATAACTGCATCAATAAATAAAAAGAAGAAAGAATTTCTATGGCAAAACCCAGGCAAGAAAAAAAAGACTGATTCTGAAATTTATTCCATTTTTCTCATAACTACCACCATATTCGTGCAGATTTACAGACTACTTATTTTAATTGTCTGCTCTAATGCTTACTGTCATACCAATCCTCATACTTTGTACACCTAATCACATTAGGAAAAACCATGTGGTTTCCATATGGGCAATATCCCTCTGAAAGTTGTTGCAGTCTGTGAAAAGACTATTACAGTGGAACCAGTGAGACCTTTCTGCATTATGGTCAAGTCAGAAGAGAGTGCCAGGCAACTCCAAAAGCTGTCTGGACAGTAATAAGTTTGCCTCTCACTTCTAAATATCTGTCTTCCACATTTTTCACACCTCTGGTGGAGGTACTGGACACCACAGCTGAAAGATGACCCTCAAAATGTAAACAACAGACAGTTCTCTGTTCCAGCACAAAACATCTGATTTGCTGATTCTTTTGGGTTTGACTTGAGGGATCCAGAAAATTAAAAGTTGTCAATAAAAGTCTGTGATAATTTTAGAGCATGTATTACTTACCAGTGCCAAAACTCTCCTCTCCACAAAGTGAACAACGTCCAGAGTCCATGAGATTGGAAAAGTATCTCCATCCTGCTGGTGTCTCATACACAGGAACCTTCATTACTTTTGCCACTCTGTAATAAAACATTACATAATTAAGACAGTGCTTTTCTTACTTACGATTTGAGGACAGTTCAGGAATATTCTAGGTCTCGCTATACCTCCTGACAGCTAAGCTGTAAGTTAAAAAAACCAAAGAGGAACAGATCAACAACACCATTCAAAATTGATCCTTGTCTCAGAACCTAACTTCAACCAGAACCCAGGTATGTTCATACACTCAGTGTAGTATTTTGGAAAATGAAGGACCTTAGCTCAATAGGCTTTACCAGCATCTTTCTCTTCTTACTGAGCAAGAAACAGTTACCTCTAAATGCACAGTTTTATTATACTACTATTTTTTATGAAAGTTAAAGTATGATGTTGAAGTATATTCCTTTACAAAATACAAGTGGTCAAAATCAATATGCTTGAGAGACAGTTGTATTTCCGTTCATTTGTTTAAAGCCAAGGTAATACGGGGATGTTTCCATGGTACAGAATGCCCTTTAAGAACCTTTCCCAGTCTCAGTCTGAATCTGAACAGGAACTGTTCCCTGATTTTCCCTGTCTCCTCTGACACACGAGATGAGTCCTCTCACTATCTGGGTGACAGGCCAGTATTTTCAAGAACCAGAATTAACCACCATATAATCTGTATGTGTGTTCTCTTCCCCAGGTTGTTAACTGGTAACTATTCATATTATAAGCTATAATGAAAAAATTCTTTATTGGACTAAAAACAAGAAAGGAAGAAACCCCACTCAACAACTCTAAAGAACTCACCACCAAGATGGGATTTATGCAGAATGAACGAGTCTTCTTGGTTCTAATTATATTTGCTGGTTTTCATTGTGTGATTAGGATTTTCAGGACCAACTCTTTTATAATACAAAAAATAAGAATTGAGATATAGTGAAGCAATCCGAACAACTAACAGGGACTTTAAGATTGCTCCAACATTCATACCTAACAAACATTTCTCAGAGCAAGAAAATTTAGGCAATTTTAACTGCAGTCAAGCCCAGGCAAAGCAGATCAATCAAAGCTGGATTCAATGCACCTAACCCAATCCACCTAGAAGTTACATGTCAACCTGAAAGCAGTCACGACTCTGATCAACAGAGAGACACCTATTTTCTGACAGTACAGCACTCTGTCTTATATTAGGCACATAAAGCAGATGGGATGAACTGTCTAAATATGCCAGCACTAACCCTTTCAAAATCTACCTAAATGACGGAATCACAGAATCATCAAGGTTGTAAGAGACCTCAAAGATCATCTAGACCAAACATCAACCCAGAACAACCATAATCACCCCTAAACCACATCCCCAAGTCCCACATCCAGAGGGAATGAATGTTTCCAGAGATGGCTACTCCACCACCTCCATCAGCAATTTATTCCAATGTATAACCATTCTTTCAGTGAAAAAAGCTATTCCAATATCCAATCTGAACCTTCCCTCACAAAACATAAGGCTATTTCTTCTTATCCTTTCACTTGAGACACAAAAGGAGAGACCAACCTTCACCTCACTGCAACCTCTTTTCAGGTAGTTGTAAAGAGCAGTAAGGTTTCCCCTCAGCTTCATTTTCTCCAGGTTAAATAAGCCCAGGTCCCTCAGCCACTCCTCATACGCCTTGTGCTCCAGACCCTTCACCAGCTCCACTGCCCTACACCAGACTTACTCGAGCACCTCAAGGTCTTTCTTGTAGTGAGAGGTCCAGAACTGAACACAGGATTGGAGGTGTGGCCCCACCAGTGCCACAAGTGTACACAATCACTGCCCTGGTCCTGCTGGCCACACTGTTGCTGATACAGGCCAGGATACCATCGGTCTCCTTGGCCACCTGGGCACACTGCTGGATCATGTTCAGCTGTCAGCCAGCACCTCCAGGGCCTTTTCCACCAGGCAGCTTTCCAGCCACTCTTCCCCCAGCCTGTAGTGCTGCCTGGGGTTGTTGTGACCTAAGTACAGGACCCAGCACTTCGCTTTATTGAATCTTGTGCAATTGTCCTCAGCTCATCGATCCAGCCTGTCCAGACAGGTCTGCAAACCATTTTTACCCTCCAGCAGTTCAACACTCCTGCCTGACTTCGTGTCATCTGTGAACTTACTGAGGGTGCACTCAATCCCGTCATCCAAATCATTGCTAAAGATGTTAAAACAGGATCAGCCCCAGTCCTGAGTCCTAGGGAACAACACCATTAGTGACTGCCCACTAAGTGGACTCAGTCCCATTCACCATGGTAAGTGGTGACATGACAGTTCAGCCCTTAAGTATTGTCTCTGAAATCTTTACATTGTTAACAAGCACTGATATTAAGTCCCCATATAAACATTTCTTTTATGTAAGAAATATCCATTGCTATCTACATTTCCTCCTATTCAGCCTAGGTGTTAATTTTTGTACTTACATATTACATCTAAAAAGAATGACTTTTAAATGAGGTAGAGTAACCATTGCTGATATCTATTTGAAAAGAGCTAAAGATGTACATGAAGAAAGAAGTATTATCAAATTGGTTAATTCTAACCTGAGCTTTCGTATGTCTAGTTTAGGGGCAGAGGTAGGTGTATACCTCCTTGTGTTTATACAGCACATATTATTGACCCTTAGAAATGCTGCTGCATAAGGAAGGTTTCACAGTGTGCACCAAAACAGGTTTCTGTCTGGCTCTGTAAAAAAATCAAGAACATAAAAGGATTTAATCTCTGCATGACAGTAACTGCAGGTTGGAAATAGGACTGCACTGCCAAAAAAAATTAGAACACAATACACCAGAAAACAATAGCTAACATGCTGGAAGAACAAAACAGTTCTTTTGAGGTAGTCAGTAGGAATATGTTTGCTTGCAGGAATGTTCCCCTACCCCGGTACTGTTTTTGGAGAAGGAAACCATTTCCCTTTCACTTTTCTGTATTCCTCTGGTCTGAGGATAAACAGTCTAGAATGAACTTACCTTGACCAGAACCAAAAGCTTCCAGAGGTTGTAGCAGTTTTCAAAGATTTCTATGCACTAGGCTAGCACTGAAAATACAAATGTTGTTTCTGTTGGCATGCTTCTGTTTTATTGACATTTTACTGAAAAAAAGAATCATCAGTGGAAGTCTCAATAAGTGTAGAATGTGCCTTTATGCAACCTATTCAAAGCAAATGACCACCCCAGAAAACATGAGAAGGGTTCCCACAGGAAGATGCAAAAATTTTCAAAGCTGCAAACTCAGCGAAATACCGTGTTGCATCAGATCAAATAAATAATCACAGAAAATAGAGGAAAACACCCTCAGAGGAAGCAAACTAATACGTGACTGTGGAATTACTAGATCTTCAAAGCCAGGGAAAACAGAGAAAAGACGCAGGAAAGGGGAGGGTGTCTTTTTAATGCTCCTACATCTACATCTTTCTAAACAAAAAATGTGACTGGAATTACTTCAGTGCTGAGAAATTTAAAAAATACATATAACAGTCATTTACTAAAACTTTTTCTTTTACTTTACCGATCTGCTTTTTTGTAGACAAAATGACTAAATCAGAGCTTTCAGACATAAAAGCCAGGTTTTTGTTTAAAGAAGTTCCAGATGAGACTGGTAGAATCCCTGTTGACCAAAATTTGGAAATAAGTTTCTATGTACCACTGAATGTTTCCAGCACTATTTAAACAGCATAATGGCTTCATGACAAGCTTGATAGATGTTAGGCAAAAAACTGCTTAGGATGAGGGTTTCAGGAACTTGTAATTCTTCAACAACTGCTGATAAGTCACAGTAAGGATTTTTATCTATAATAAATCACAGATCCATTAATTACATTCTATGATGTTTTTAGCAATGTACCTTCACAGGACAGTTCAAACAAGACTATGTATGTACAGCTTTTCAAGTTTCTCTTCTCTTTCCAGTTTTCACTGCAATTCCTAAATTTGGGGAATTAGAAGTGGAAAGTCAAGTGGTTAAGAAAAAGAGTTTTGTCTATATGAGATCTTTTGATGAGACAGAACACTACTTCTCTCAGAAAGTGGGTTTTGGAACTAGTACTGCAAAGGGTTTATATTGTACAGAGGTCTCACTCAACAGCATAAATTTTGTATGTCCTTATATATATATAAAAAGATATACATATAAGATCCTGATGCAGTAGTACACGTGTAAGGGCAACACCTCAGGCTCTGACCTCTTGGGCTGTATGTATTGGCTGTCAAAAGGCCTGACTTGATATATGGAATATAGTTCCAGAGCAATTTAAAATAAAAACTGGAAAAAAACGTCCCCTATGAATAGGTTCATTTTCCTCATCTGTTTGAAGTAAAGGCGTTCTATTTATGTCTACCACACAGTTGATATACCTGTATTTATATGTTCCATGAGTATGAACTATGTAGAAAGAATACAATTGACCACAGACATTCTGGTTCTTGTCATCTGGGACATTTAATGGGACTGACTTCAAAGTCACTAGTGTAGTGTAAGTGCTCACTACATCAATGAGATTACACAATAAAGATTCTTCAGTCTGTGTGTAGCACTAATTATCTCTTGCTAGACTAGGAAACAGAGAATTTATACTTGAAACTAAACTGAAAAGTAATAACCTTAGTTATTCTGACCATATCAGAGCTAAGAGCATTTATGATCCCAGTATGCTGAAATACTAATTAAGGAGAAAAAGAGAAATCAAAGAAGAGTGGGCTGTACTTTTTGCAGTTACACACATTATTTAAAACTATATTTTATGAATTTAAAAAAAAAAGAAGGAGTAGATGCTTTTAAATGTGGAGATAACAAAATGAGTTAAAATAAGAATAAAAATTCTTGTACTGTTATGTAGTTAAATTTACCCTCCTACTGTACAGTTTCACTGTCATTTTTATTTTGAAGAGCTAGTCCCACACTACCTGTACTGACTGTCCTCTTTTTATTCAAACTTGAGGAGAATGTATACAATGCAACCATGAGAAGCAGTTTCATCCCTAGAAAACAAAATTATTGGAGAGTTTGGTATCAAAACAGAAATGTTAAGCCAATTCTTGAACTCTACAATAAGTCTTACCTAAGCCTGAGCTGGCCAGTTCATAACAAAAGTAATAATTAACATAAATATAGCCTTCATAATAAAGATCAGGATTTTTACAAATTTGCTGACAGATTAAAAAAAAAAAATTAACAGCTAGTTCTAATATTACTCCTTCTGCACAAGCAATTGAACTAATAATTGTACAACTGCATATCTGAATATCCCAGGTCTTCTTCCTTATACTTCATAGCCACCTACATGCTGCCTAACTAGGAAAATAGAGGGTATAGGACTCTTCATAGTAGACATTATTTTCCTTGGAATTACAGTAAAAATACTAGTCTGCTTAAATTGTGTAAAAAGATAACTTTCCATTAAAAAAAAAGTTTTTATTTACAAGTGTTAAAGGAATATCCTTGTGATACCTTTCTTTCAGTTTTTAGTAGAGACAACAGACTATTTTTTACAGGTGGGCTAACAAAGCAAAGTGGTCCTTCACAGCATCTCCCAGACACTGTGGTTTTGCACTAGCAAAATACCTCTGAAATCAGCACAATTACCCTGACTTACATTAACAAAAGTCAGAGGGAAGTTTTCTCCAACCTAACCTATAGAATGCCATCAGAATCCCGATGAACACAAGTCATTCAGATACAATAGATGGCCTGCGGCAAGATGACTTTCTTGTGCCCAGTGAAACTCCAAGAATAGATCAGTCAATCAAACAAAATTATCCTGCCGAAGTTGTGATGCCTGTTCATCACAAAGATAAAGATCACAACACTTGGGGAAGGGCTTTCTTTGACAGGCCTCATGAACCTGTAAACAATGCAAATGACTGGCTAGAGCTTTGCACTGCAGGTGAAATGCTACCGTAAACTGGGATAAACTGCCTAGGGTAAACTTCAGCATCACATTAATTCTGGAGTCTTAACCTGGAGGAAGAAACACATATGAATGAAAAAACCCACTAGAGAAGCAACTATTGCATGTCCTTGTCCCCTACCTTCCACCACCTGTAGATATCAGCTGACATGTGGAAGATGCTCACAGACACTTGGGTGAACAGGCTTCAAAACACACACTGGTGTTCCATGGACACAATTGTTTTCAATCCTACAGACAAGGTGCTGTAACTTAGAGACCAGTGAGCCTTACACTGTGGAAGGGTAAGCACTGTCATGCCCTAACAATCAGGAATTGAAGGAGTTTGTGGGACAGACATTAGGGCCACTGAAGGGTACTGTGTGGCAGCAGCACTTGAGAAGAGATCAAACCCCTGGAATGGTTTCTTTCAGAGTTACTATGCCTATAGAAGAAAAAGGTTTCCCACTGGGTCTTCTAAATCTCTCCTTAGCCGCTGAAGTAGCCTGTGTTATCTAATCTCCAGCTGATAAAAGCCTCATTTGATTTAAGGTCTGAAGCATATTTTATTTCAAAGACAAGACTATGATTTGACTGAAATCAGGAAAACTTGTTTTGCTTTCCACTTCTGTAGTCTTTCTTCATGAAAAGAATTAAAGGTATCTCAAATAAGGACCTGCGTCTGATTTACTATTTAAAAAAATAATTAGCTGAAAATAAGTCTTCACACAGTCTACCCCTAGCATACAAATCTTTGTATCTGATATTTTACTGCCTGAATTGCTTGAATTTTTTTTCTAACACTCTGGATACTTCTGAGATTGACAACTGATTTATGTTCGCCTATGTTATTTTTCCATTCCTTTAACACAAATCTGTTTGGGCTGTTTTCTAACAATATAATACAGACTTTGCCTTCAGTGTACTTGCAACCAGACCTAAACTTTAATGGGCTCATTCTTTTGGAGTACCCTCATACATTCAGATTTCATTTGAAAAAAAAAAATTAACTGTATTCACACCATATTAATTGCCATTTTAGTCACCTATTTTGAATCCCATCTTTAAGTCTCCCCTTTTTATCTGTGCAACTCCAATAGACTGTGAGAAACTCAGCACCAGCACTGGCACCAAGTATAATGTGAAATGGATGTTCTGCTTCTGGATGTTTTCACTCTGTCTGCACCACGTTCCCTTAAAAGGCTTCAACTACATATTGTGCAAAGAGCAGAACTAAAACAGCCACCTCCCCTATATGGTCAAGTATTACAGTGTTACTCCTTTCCAGTCTTTAATTTATTGAGTAAAAAAGCAGTGGAATGCTAAGACCTTGCAGACAACACATAACCAGGACACACCACTAAGATAAGATGTAAGCCACCATGTTTGGCAGAGAGGCTCTCAGGAGCATAAGGCAGAAAAAAATAGGTAGGAGAAAAGTGCCTTTACTTTTTGCTTTCTAGCACGCTACATCTCACAAAGAACAATCACAGTAACAGAAACCAGTAAAGAAAAAGCATCTGAAGGCACTTTAACTATAAAGGATCTAAAAAAATTTAGCTTTCTCTTTGTTTTGCTTCCTCCCAACCCTTGCAATGCTTTAACCAAAGTACTTATGCAGCTGGACTGATGTCGTGGGTTTACTAGGGACCAATTTTTTTCAAACTCCCTCCAAACACAATTGCTGCAAGTTGAGAGAGGTTTTATACAGACAAAAAAGAGGCTTGACGTGGGGGAACAACACTAAGATTTACTACTAGTAAGGTAAAGACTAAAGAATACTATATATACAACAATTCTAACTAGGCGTAGGCTTTCTTATCTTAGGAAGAAAATGTTAGGTATTTACAAAAGCATCTCTCTCCCCCCTGCATCAGTCCAGGAGGAGAAAGTTTCTTCTCTTTGAAGCAAATCTGCAGCACTGTAAAGTCTTTCTTCTGTTATCTTTAAGACGACAGTTTCAATGTGTTGTAGTTGGAGATTTCTTTCTCTCTCTCTCTCTCTCTCAGTCTCTCGCTCTCTCTGCCAGCTCTGCCGCATGTCGGCCTCAGGATTGGGCCTGTCCCTCCTCCATTCCGGCCAGGACCAGAGACCAGAGGAGCACACTCGGATTCCATGAAGTCTTTCATGGACTGCAAGGGGACACTTGTTAAGCCATAGTCTTCACCACAGGCTACAGAGAATGGCTTTGAGTCCTTTCCGCTATTCCTGAGGGATCACTTCTATGGATTGCAATTGGACACTTGCTTTACCATAGTCTTCAGCCACAACTACAGAGAATGGCTTTGAGTCCTTCCTCTGCTCTGTGGAGCGGAGATAGTCTTAAATAGACCTTTCTTTGGGGGTTCACCCAGGACAATAGCTCTTCCGTTCTCTGCTGTCCTTTAGGGTCACAACTGAGCTGCACCAGCATGGATCCCTCAGTGGGACTACAAGTCTTACTCAAGACAACTTGCTCCAGCATAGGTTTCTCTCTCCATGGGTCACAGGTCTCTAGCAGGACTTTGCTTCATCTCAGGCCTCTCACGAGAGGCCACAGCCTCCTTATGCTCTCGTCTGCTCCGGCCTGAGCTCCTTCATGAGCTGCTGGGGGGTCTCCGCACCACAGAAGCACCACTGAGAGTTGAACCCAGGATCTCTTATTTATCAGTAACCTTCTACAGGTGGCAGGGGTTTTCAACTTTTAGTCTTTCCCCTGCTGGAGGGAAAGAGGGGAGGAAGCTCCCCCCCGTGCCTCAGCTCTCTCCTGCTAGACTGACTTTGGAGCTCTGGTTATCTCAAGTCCTCTTCTGCTCTCCGCTGTGCTGGAATTTCCTCTGCAGCATGTTTCAGGCAGGGCAGCTTCTCTCTGGAGTTTTTTTCTCCACATGTCTCGTCCAGGGGGCTTCAGTGCTACACCTGCCCCCGGACCAGGGTCAGGGGAGAGGGGGCCTGCTGCCTCCCTCTCTACATGGCTCCTTAATTTCTTCTGCGCAATTCCCCTTCTCTTCTATTTTCTTAAATACATCATTAGCAGAGGCATTACTAAAACTTTTTACTGGCTTTGCTCCAGAAATCCACCTCGACCTGACTATTTCAGGCCAGGGGCTGCTAAACCCACAACAACTGAAGGTATGCTGAATCAAGCTCTGGTGTTCAGGAGTAGTTTCTGTCCTGAAAACTGGCAATTTTAGGTGGATTTTTTTGGAGTACAATAGTTCTGAGGACAGTTATGGAATAATAATAATTGCAGAAATCATCACTAAATTCTAATGAGGACTTTGAATTGACTGTCTATCAATGGAGCCTCACAGTACTTATGAAACATAACCGTGGTACCAACTAACTGTTCCAATATTGTCTCCTGCCTCTCAGTCTCATATTGGCCTTTCTCTGTGTTCGAAATCTTTCAACAAGAAAAACTAAAAATTACCCTAGCAGAAAGGCAAAGTCATAGAATCACAGTCTAGAATCACAGGATGGATTGGGTTAGAAGTGACCTTTAAGATCATCTTGTTTCAGCATTCCTGCCATGGGCAAGGATGACACCCACTGGATAGCATTCCTCCAAGCCCCAACCAACAGCCTTGAACACTTCCAGGAATGGGACATCCACAACTTCTCTGGGCAACCTGATTCAGTGCCTCACTACACTCACACTAAAGAATTTCCTTCTAATATCTATTCTAAATATCTTGTATTTCAGTTTAAAACCATTCACCC
>VYXB01002105.1:5857-16164 GCA_013397135.1 Pachyramphus minor | reverse complement strand
AGGCAGGGCCCCCGCGGCGAGGGGAGCCCCGCCCGAGCCGGGTCCGGGGGGCGCTGGGGGCGGCGCCCGGTCCTCAGTTGGGGGACAGGTCCCCGGCTCTACCAGATGCCGCTCGACCGGCCCCCGGGGGGAGCGAGAATCCGGGCCGAGGCTCGTTTTGGAACGTGGTCATCGATCTGAGAACCTGCCGGGCACACGGACAGACGGTGGGTGTCAGGGTGGGGGCACCAAGGGCATGGTCCTGCAGAACCCCTCATCCCAGCACCACCGGCAGTGGGGACAGCAGGGGCTCTGTGTCCCCCCAGCACTGCGGGGACAGGGGATGCTCTGTGCCCCCCCCCACCCCCAGCAAGGACAGGGGATGCTCTGTGTTCCCCCAGGACTGTGGGGACAGGGGATGTTCTGTGTGTGTCCCCCCCACCCTCAGCAAGGACAGGGGATGCCCTGGCTGTGCCAGATGCGGTGGGGGAGCATCGACCGCCGCCTCGTGCAGCCCCTCCATGTGCCAGCATGGACGTTCAGCCCCCCAGGTCCCATGTCCTGCCTCGGGGGGGCCACAGCAGCTCCACTGCCACTGGGGCACCGAGCAGGTGGCGGCACGGAGCACTGTCCAGGCAGTGTGTGGAGCTGGGGCTGCCCGAGCACAGCATGCAGCTCCATCCTGCCTGGCTCAGCCCCCCAGACTTGCACAGACCCCAGACGCTCCCCTGACCACCCCAGACCCCCGGCCAGTGCAGCCACACAACGGACAGTGCATGGAGCCAGGGACGGGCGAGGGCTGAGGGGCTGCAGGTCCAGGGAAAGGGGCAACTCTGCTCTGTCACGGCTCCCTGCCTGGGAGAAGGGGGGCTGCACCCTGCGGGAGGGGGTGATGGGGAC
Organism: Pachyramphus minor; assembly: GCA_013397135.1. Lineage (NCBI taxonomy): Eukaryota > Metazoa > Chordata > Aves > Passeriformes > Tyrannidae > Pachyramphus > Pachyramphus minor. The sequence continues at coordinate 15,285 of VYXB01002105.1, read as the reverse complement.
ACTCTAGGGGGGTGATGGGAGTGACGGGGACACCCTGAGGTGGCAGTGGGGACCCTGGGGAGGAGGATGACAGGACAGCCTGGGGGGAGGATGGTAGGACATCCTGGGATGATAGTGGGAACACCCTGGGGGGGGCGATGGGAACACTTGGGGGTGGAAGGGCCCAGCCAGTGCTGGACACTGCCGGATGTGGGGCTGCTGGTGAGCCCAGCAGGGCCTGAGGCCGGGGGGCCCTGCTCTTACCGGAGAGACTGAAGCTGGACTCGTGGAGGTCCCTCATGCCCCCGTGTCGCGTGGCCGGCCGGGTGGGCGTATCGGCCAGGGGCGTCCCCGTCTCTTTTTTCCCAGCATGCACAACCACGGCCACGTCCCCCAGGTACGGGGTGCGATCCACACCCCGCAGCTTCAAAGTCTGCCGGGAGCGAGAGAGAGCGGAGAGAGCGTCAGCACCCACCGTGGGGGGGGCTGCGGCCGGGGCTGGGGGGCCCACGGTGCCAGCGGGGTGAGGGGTGCCAGGGCCCTACAGCAGGGTGCGGATCGGCCGATCGGGGAGAGGGGCTGGAGCATGCTGGGGCTGGGAAGGGGGCTGTGGTGTGGGGACGGGGCTGCAGCTGGGAAAGAGGTTGAGGCACAGGGAGGGGGCTGCGGCTGGGGAGGGGGCTCTCAGCGGGGTGCTGGGCAGGTTGTGGGGCTCTTGGTGCAGAGCAGCAGGAGAGGGGGCTGGGGGAGGTGGGTGACCCTGGCAGAGCAGCCCCTTGCCCTGTCCCCCCAGCAATGCCAAGCCAAGCCAAGCCATGCCATGCCATGCCAAGCCAAGCCCATGCGATACCCCTGTGCCCTCCCGCAGCCACATGGCTCCAGCCCGGCATTCTGGTGCTGGTGACCTGCTCCCTGTGACAGTGCCAGTTCCCCCCTTGCAGCACCAGCACCACCCCAGTCCCCCAGCCCATCCCCTACAGCCATGGCACTGGGGCACAGGGTGGGCCCTGGTGCTGGGGGCTGCCAGAGCTCCTGGGTATCGTGGCTGGGCAGCCCTGGCCAGGTGTGTGGTGCATGTGGTGCCACTGTGAGCCATGGGGCTGCCTCAGAGACACCCAGCAAAGGGCAGAGAGCTGGGACACAGGGGTGGGGGGGCCCTGATGTTCAGCCTTGGGATGACCACGGGCCACACACGTGCTGGGACAATTGTTCCCTCGCCAGTAAACCAGCAAGAACCCGGGGAAGGGTCCTCCATTGCATGCCCACCTGCAGGGACCCCGTGTCCCCTGAGCAAGACACGCCGTGCTCTTGTCACGTGCCCCAGCGTGGCACTGGCCGTGGCACAGTGTGGCATGACACTGTGGTGGCACAGACCCTTCTTCCACACCGCTGGGACCACCGTGGCCACTGGCCCCTTGTCCCATCCAGCACCCTGCATGGTGCAGCCCTTCCCCACACCGTAGCACTGCTTTGGCACTGCTCTGCCTCGGCCACAACACAGCCCCCGAGCCCCCTGTACCTTCTCCCGCTGCACCAGCTTCTTGTAGGCGACGTCTGGGAAGGAGCGGAGCGGGCAGAACTTGCCGGTGCCCTCGGCGCACATGAAGACGCCGTTCTCGTAGACCACGCGCCCGCGGCTGATGGTGACCAGGGGCACCCCGTGGCACCGCATGTTCTCGTACAGGTTGATGTCCCCCCCCTGCACCTGGGTGCTGGCCGAGATGGTCCTGGGTGGGGGAGCAGCACGGTGAGCAGGTGCTGGTGGCACGGGGAGCCCCTCCCCAGCCCCCTGCCGTGGGCTGCACCTACTTGGTGGCCTCGGGGTCCCAGACCACGACGTCGGCGTCAGCCCCGGGGATGATCCGGCCCTTGCGGGGGTACAGGTTGTGGATCTTGGCGGCGTTGGAGCTGGTCACAGCCACGAAGCGGTTCTCATCCATCTTACCCCCCACCTGACATAGGAGCAGGGGTGAGGACGTGCCAAGCCGCGTCCCATCCTGTCCCCACAAGCCCCCATGACACGCCACAGGTGCTGTTGGGGCTGGGACCCTTTCCAGGACCCACTGGGGTGCACTGGGGAGCACCTTGACCACCAGCAAACACCCCGCAGGATGTCCCACCCCAACAGAGCCCCCAGGGCCAGCCCCATGCTGGGGGCTGGCAGTGCCGTACCACGCCGCGTTCCCAGATGATGTTCATGCGGTCCTGCACCCCACTGACACCATGGGGGATCTTGGTGAAGTCCTCCTTGCCCATGGCCTTCTGCTTGGTGCTGAAGGGTCGGTGGTCCGAGGCCACGATGTTCAGTGTGTCGCTGCGGGGGGACAGGGCAGGGTGGGGGATGGCACCCCTGGGGCCACTTGGGGTGCCCAGGGAATGGGGCACCCACACCATGGAGTGCCTGGAGACCTCGGCACCCGGGGGGCAGAGTGCCCAGGGAATGGGGTACCCATGCAGGGAGTGCCCAGGGAGGAGGGTGCCCAGGGAGTGGGGCACCTGTGCACTGGGATCCCCAAAGGAATGGGACACCTGTGCAAGTGGGGTTCCCAGGGAGCTCAGTGCCCAGGGAATGGGGTACCCATGCAGGGAGTGCCCAGGGAGGAGGGTGCCCAGGGAGTGGGGCACCTGTGCACTGGGATCCCCAAAGGAATGGGACACCTGTGCAAGTGGGGTTCCCAGGGAGCTCAGTGCCCAGGGAATGGGGTACCCAGGAAATGGGGCGCTCACACCATGGGCTGCCTGGAGAGCAGGGTGTCCAGGGAATGGGGCACCCAGGGAGTGGTGTCCCTGGGCAGTGGGATACCCATGAAGTGAGGTGCCCAGGAAGGGCAGTGCCTGGGGAGGAGGGTACCCAGGGTGGGGCCCAGGAGGGGCACCCACACCCCAGGAGCTCAGCGAGTGCTTGGAAGTGCAGCACCCACAGAGCACGTGCCCAAGGGCACACAGGTTCAGGGAGTGAGGCACAGAGAGCTCAGTGCCCAGGACATGTGGTGCCCGAAAGATGGGGCGCCTGGAGGGCACAGCACCAAGGGAGCAGGGTGATGGGGTGATGGCACAGCCAGACAGCCTGGCACCCGGGAGCTGGACACTGGGGTGTGCCAGGAAGCCACCACGAAGTGTGGCTGGCGGGGGGTGGGGGATGAGGTGCCCGGCGGGCAGACAGGGAGTGGCTGGGTGGGGCCTCACTTGGCCAGCAGGCTCATGAGGTAGGCCGAGGTGTTGGTGTCGAGGCGCAGCGGCGGCACGGTGACGTAGGCGGCGGCGTGGAACCAGTCCTGGTGGTAGTAGTGCAGCCCGGTGAGTGTGGCGTGTGCCGTGGTCGTCTCCGCATACACCACCTTCCCTGCCGGGGCGGAGGCACAGGTGTGTGCAACGGGGCACCCGTGTGTGCACTGGCCGTGTCCAGACCCCCATGCACCCGTCAGGCCACGAGCCCGGTGTCCACATGTGTGCTCACATGTGTCCCGTGGATGCCCACATGTGTGTCCCGTGGGTGCCCCGTGGCTGCGGCTCCAGGTGTGCACACCTGTGCAAGGGCACGGCCCCCCAGGTACACCCGTGTTCCTGTGCCCATGTGTCTGTTCCTACCCGTGTCTCTGGGTGCCACGTGTCTCTGTGTGTCTGCAGCTCTACAGTCGATACCTACATTCCTCCAAGCCCACACCCTCCCTGGTGCCCACACGTGTCCCGTGTCTGTGGGTGTTTCTGTGCCCACACAGGTGCTCCTTGCCCACACATATCCTGGGGAGGGGGGTCCCCATCCGTGTCCCCTACCTTGCATCTTGGCAGCAGCGATGACATCCCCTGCAGACATGCTGGAGACATTCACCAGGTACACAGGGCAGTGGGTCTGCGGAGAGTGGGTCAGTGGCACTGTCCCTGTGGCACCCTGGCTCCATGGGGACCCCCCATGGAACTGGGATGCCCACTCTCAGCCCACCCCATGCCCAGGACCACTCACCCTGTTGGCAATGGTGATGACACGGTGCGTGGCCTCGGCTTCCAGCTGCGGAGAGAACCAGCAGAGACACGTGTGGGATGGCACAGTGGCACCGAAGGGTGGGTGAGAGACACAATGATGGGTGGGGTGCCCCAGAGCATCCCAGCCATGACCCGTGCCACCGCTGCGGTGACATGGTGACACCAGACATCACCTACCTCTTCGGGCCGGCTGATCTCAATGCCCTCTGGTCCTGTGATGCCCAGATCCAGCGCTTCCTTGGCTCCCTGAGGAATTTGGGGGGTCAGGGTGGGGGTTCTGCTGGCCCAGGCTGGGGGCCCATTGCACCCCCTGTCCCCCTGCACTCACCTCAGCCACCAGCTCTCCGTTCTCGGCGTGGACGCGGGCGATGGCGCCGAAGTCGCGGCAGGCGCGCAGGACCTGGTAGAGCTCGCTGTCCCGCAGCATGTACAGGTCCTTGTAGGTCATGAACATCTGGAAGGAGTTCACCCCCTTCTCCCGCACCAGCGTCTCCATCTCTGCCTTCACCTGTGCCAGGATGGGGGGGTTCAGTGTGGACCCGCTCCCCACACACCACGAGGGGCCCCATCATGGGGCAGAGACAGACACACCCCACTGGGGGCATGGGATGTGGGATTTGTGGATGATTCGGGGAGCGACAGCTGCCGAGGGGCGTGGAGGGGATTTTCTCACCCCCCAGGGGGCACTCGCTCCATCCCTCCATCCCCTGCTCTGTCTGGGGGGATCGGGGCCGGGGTCTCCCCATGGCACAGCCGGGAGCCAGGTCTGATCCCCCTCTGGCAGCTTTGGGGGGATTGCAGGGGCTGAGTGTGCTGTGGGATATGGTCCAGGCACAAAAGCCCCCACTGCCATTCCCATGGGGGTCATGCTGCACATTGGGGTCCCTCCAAGCTGGGACCACCATCCCTGGGCATCCTGGTCCTCCCTTTGGAGTAGCACCACCTTCCCTACCTGGCGAGGGGCTCAATCCTGCAGGGACCCTCTGCCCCAGGGGGACCCCTGAGCCCCTGCCCTGCTGAGCCCGGCTCAGGGCAGCTCAAAAGGCAGCCTGGGGGCTCAGTCCACCCTCCAAGCAGCTAATGGGATCAGCGGGGCTGGGAATTAGTCCCAGCAGCTGCTCCCAGGCTCCCAGAGCCGTGCCAGACTCACCTTGGGTGCCCACCAGGTGATGCCCATGTGCAGGGCGTAGTCACAGCACACCTTGGGGTCGGCCAGGCTGCGGCACTTCTCGTAGGCGTCCAGCAGCGACGTCTCCTTGTCGGGCAGGACGTGGCCGATGATCATCGTTGTGCCTCCCACCAGCGCTGCCTGCGAGGTGCAGGGACCATGGTGGGGGGTCAGGATTCATCCCCCCACTGCCAGCACTGATCCTGCCTGGCCGTGAGCCAGGAGAGCCCTCAGATGCCAGGCTGGGGTGGCCACATTTGGGAACAGCATTGCCCACAGGCAAGTGGGGGCCCTGGGTGCAGGCAGGGACCCTCCACATCTCCCTGGCCCTGCCCACAGCTGCCCATTTGCAGCAGCACCTCTGGGCACACAGCACGCCTGGAGAGCCCCATACTGTCACCACTGGGGCACCACTCTCCCGCATGCACAATCTGCGGGATTTGGGGGCCTGGGGGGCCCAGCAGCCCCCCTGGCACAGAGCCATGTCCAGGGTGGGGCTGCAGGGAGCCCCCCCGCCGCGGTGGCGTGGGCGGCAGGGCAGGCGCTGTGGCACCGCCAGTGTCCCCGGCTCACCCGGCCCCACTAATCCCCAAAGCTCCTTTGCCCATCAGCCCTCACGGGAGGTGCCGGCGTGGTGCCACAAGGTGGGTGATGGTGATGGGGAGCAGGCCTGGCATGGGGTGTCTGTGGGCACTGCACTGGCCCCTGTCCCCCAGGGACACCCTCATTGAGCCCCCTGCCCAGGGACACCAGACACCCCCGGGACAGGCACGGCCAGCGCTGGCCTGGCACAATGGCTGCTCTGTACAGGCACTGGGGACAGTGGGACAAGCTGCAGGGACAATCCTGTGCTGGCCCCTTGACACCCCCAGGCAGCGGCACCCAGTACATGGTGCCACCATCACAGGGAGGGCAGAGGGTTCCCGAGCTGGCACAGGGTGCCACGGCCCCAGAGTGGGAGGAGAGTGCTCACAGGAAGGGGACATGATGGACAGGGACATGGGGACAGGCAGTGCCACACCACAGTGCTGCTCTGGAGCTGATGCCACTGGGGATGCTTGCACTGCTGGGGCAGAGAGCTGCACCACACCACACCACCAGTGCCCCAGGGAGCCCCCCCAGAGCGGGGAGCAGACCACCACCCCAGGGGCTCAGGGTGCGAGGTACCTTGGTGCCATGGTAGAAGTCATCGACGCAGGTGGCGTTCATGAAGGTCTGGTGGAAATGGGTGCTGGTGTCAATGCCACCCGGGATGACGAGCTTGCCGGTGGCGTCGATGACCTTGGCACCACCAGGGATCATCAGCTCACGCCCCACTTGCTGGATGATGCCGTTCTCGATGTAGACGTCGGCCTCGAGCGTGCAGTCGTCGTTCACCACCTTCCCCCCCTTGATGAGGATCCGCATGGTGGCCGCGTTGGCCATCATGGTGCTGTGGGGCAGGGGCAGTGCTGGGGTGACCACCAGGAGCCCCCAGTGGCCGGGGGGGGTCACCCCATTGCCCACCCTTGCCGGAGATGCCCCAGAGCAGGGCTCAGCCTGTGCATCCTCCACGGGCCATGTCAATGGATTATCCTGGGAAATCCGCAGAGAGGAGGGGCCCTGGCACCGAGCCGGGTGCTGCCGCCCCACTGAGCCCCCTGCTCCGGTGACACCCATCTGCACCCTGGCCAGTGCTACCCCTCCCATGGTCCCCACACCCAGAACAGGGCCGCTGGACCCCATCCCTGCCTGTCCCCCATTGCCCCTGCAATTCCCCCCAGCTGCTGGTGCCACATGTGCTGAGGGGACACTGTTTGGTGTCCCCATGAGGTGACAGCACTCATGCCTGGGGCAGGCTGCCTGCCTTGTCTCTGTGGGTGACTGGGGACTGGCACAGAGAGCACAAGGCTGGCACCATCCGAGGGGGTCTCTGCCACAGCCCTGCACAGTGCCAGATCTGCCAGAGACCCCTGCGCTGCCCCAGCACCGCCTGAGCCCCCGGCAGTGAGGGGCATCCCCAGACACGATCAATAAGTCATTTGGTGAAGGTCAAACACCATCGACCTGTTGGAGCAGGGACAGCACATGCCAGCTGTGCCCACTCAGGGGGCATGAGGTGGGCTAGGACCCCACCAGAACCCCCAACCCAGAGACCCCACTGCAGGAACCCCCAGGGATCCCTCCACCAGGCCAAGGAACCCATGTGTGCAGCGTGGAACGGCCCAGCGTTGCCAGCACGATGCTGGCACCAAGCAGCCCTGTGGGAACAGCCCCTGATGCCCACCCAACCTCTGTGTCCCCAGACCCCTGGACGGGCACACCAGAGCCAGCACTGAGCCATGGGGCACAGGGTGCTGCTGGTGGGGGCACAGACCTTGTGTGAGCGGTGATCGGTGCCCCCACTGCCGCTCCAGTGGGTGCTGGGGCCCAGGTACAGCTCTAAAGGGACAGTCCTGAGCTGTGCTGGCCCTTCCCATTGTCCATCCCCACACCTGCTGGGCAGCAAATGGCTTCCCAGGCACCAGAGCTGGCGGGAGCCGTGGTGGCGTGAGGCTGGGTCAGGCTTTGCCGGCAGCTGGGCATTCCTGGAGCCATGGGCCAGAGCAGCTGCAGGGGTGGCGAGTGGCCATGCCCACCAGGGACCACCACCATGCTGGGGGGCACCAGGAGCCCTTCCTGGGCCAGGTCCTGCCCTGGGGCTGTGCAATGGCAGTGCCAGCCCTGCTGTGGGTGAGCCCAGTGCCAGCCAGTGCCTCATCCCACTGCCCTTGCTCCGGCACAGGGCAGCAGGAGCAGCTGCCGGGGTCCTGCAGGCAGCCCCTCTCAGGAATGTCACTGGCATGCACAGCTGTGTCACTGCTGAGGGACCCTCCCAAAGGACCAACGTGGGGTGGCAGTGACCTCGTGCAGCATGCCAGGTCACTGTGGCATGCTGGGCACTTGTCACCCCAGTTCAGTTGGTCCCATGCCCACACCTTCCCCCAGCTCTGCCTCAGGTACCCAGAGAAGCCACTGCCCCATGTGAGGGCGGTGCTGGGGGGCACCCAGACCCACAGCCCCACTGCCAGGGACAAGGGGAATGAGGGGATGAGGGGCCCAAGGAGGATGAGGTGTTCAGCCCCAGCCAGGGACCCTCTGAGTCCCCTCGTCAGCCAGGGTGGGCCAAGACACCAGGGCTGAGACCCACCTGGATGGGGTGGAACCAGAGGGGACGAGCTGGTGCCCACAGTGCCACCCCAGTGCCCACCACTCCTACGAGCCCCCTGGGACGCCAGGGCAAGGCTGGGTCAGGCTGGAGGGTACAGGAGGGTGGTGCAGGGGGGAGATGGTGCAGCACAGAGGGGGTGTGCGGGGAGGTGTCATGTCTCACCCCGAGATGAAAGCGGGTTGTGGTGACGGACGGATCTGGAGCACGGAGCGTGCGGGGAGCAGCCAGCGCCCACTGCCAGCGGTGCTGCAGCACCCACCGCCCTGAGACCCCCGGCACAGGGGGGAGGGGGCACAGAGGGGCTGCCAGCGGTGGGGGAAGGGGGTGAGCATGGCAGAGCATGGCAGAGCATGGCAGAGCACGGCACGGAGGGTGCAGGGCTGGCACAGGACAGGGCATTGCTGGGGGCACAGGCGTGGGCTGGCCACCGTGCACAGACAAGGGCTGGCAGCTCCACACGCTCCCTGTGGCCTTGGCCACCATAGAGCCACCCACGCCACTGCCACCACACTGCCCTCATTCTGCTGTGCCAAGCCCCCTTCCTGCCCCCTCCTCAAGGACCCTGGATCACCCCATGGACCGCCACAGGAGAGCCCTGCCATCCCTGTGCCACCAGTCCCCAGTCCCCAGTCCCAGCCCCAACTGCCCACTGAGACCTCTCTGGTACACCAGTACCCCCAGCTCACTCCCAGTGCCCCCAGCTCACTCCCAGTGCCCCTCAGCTCACCCCCAGTGCTCACACCAGTGCACCCAGCTCACACCAAGCATCTCTGGGGGCTCTGCCCCTCTGTCCCCCAGACTGCGACGCAGTGTCAGCATGGCACCAGCCCTAGTGACACCGGGGCCCTCACCTGCACCCCGGCCAGCCGCTGCAGCGTGGCGGCACAGCCAGCATCGGCCGGCGGTGGCCGAGCTGGCGCGGTGGCCGGAGGTTTCTGGCAGACATCAGGCTCCCGCGCAGGGCAGAAACGCAGTGTCAGCGCGGGGGGGGCCACCACCATCCCGGGGACCCCCGCCCACCCCGCGCCGCAGCCCCCCGGCTCGGCCACCTCGGCAGGCGGTGGCCGCGGCGCCTCTCCAGGCACACAAAGCAGCGCGGCCGTTTCGGGG
>VYXB01002090.1:16809-27169 GCA_013397135.1 Pachyramphus minor | reverse complement strand
GCCTCCCTCCTACATGGCTGCTTCTAATTCTTCTGTGACAACACCTTCTCTTCCGTTTTCTTAAATATGGCATTAGCAGAGACGTTACTAAAACTTTTGATTGGCTTTTTCTCTGGAAATCTACCTGGGCCTGACCATTTCAGCCCAGGGGGCTGGTAAAACCCACGACAAGCAGAATTTGCTTAAAAACCTGCTGCAGACAGGTGCTGTCTCCTGGCAAGTTGCACAGCCAAAACACAAGATATGTCACCTTTCAATCATCAGCAACATCCCGTCCTAGAGCATGACTTAATTTACTGATGTGAGCTGCAATAATACAAGGTGAGATACATGGGCACAAAGAGGAGATTTTCTTACAGCAGATCTCTGGCAAATCCTGATGGCAATACTGTGAAACCCTAAACCCTCCCAAACAATTTGTTTTAAAAACCCCCAAGGGCAGTCACAGCCTCTACAAAAATTTCAGGTAGATTTTTCAGGTGGATGTAACTGCATAGAGCTTTTCTTATGAAAGAGTAAATAGAGGATCAAAGAACCCTGGGCTGAAGGACAGGTGGAAATTTTTTCCCTCCACTTCTAGATGTAAATTGCTCTATTGGATTTTAATGAGATATATTTGTTTCAAAAGTTGTATTATCTTGTAGAACATTTTTGGTTTAAACATTTATAATTCTGAAACTGAGGAGAATATGAACTTTCCAGATCAGCTCTATTCTACATCTCTCTGTGATTCTGCATGAGCTCTGCTATAAGCCTTCACTGTTTGGACCACAACTTGTATTTACAGCGAGGTAACTGCAAACCCCCAGACTTACCAAGAATATAAAATGCAGCCAAACAAAATCGTAGTACCCAAGCCAGTAACCAGGTTTTCATCTCTATGCAGGCCTTGACTGAATTCAGGTACACAGATTGTGATATTCCGATTGTTTTCATCCAGGACTTCACAAAACAGATTGAACAGAAAGAACAGTTTACAAAGATCATTTCACTGCATTTCAAAGTAATCTTCAAACTGGCAGTTTTCAATGAAATATTTTTATTACTTCAGACACTGGGTAGGTATATTTCAGTTGTTTCTACCTATCTTTTAAAAAAGATCATACAGGAAAAATATCTGTAAAGCTGATCTGGCAGACTCTGTGTTTCAGGCAAAACAAAAATGCAACTTACTAGCGTACTAAAATTTTCTATTTGACCACAGCAGACTAAAAAGGAAAAAAACCCCCATTTTGTGAAGTAAGAAATTAGAATTTGGAAGTCTGCCCATACTCCACAGCCATATATGACTACAATAGTAAGATCTGAGACCAGAAGTTTCTTTGACAGAAAGGGTGCCTTGAGGACAACTACGAAATTCACACACAGTGAAAAAAGGTAGTCAGTAGTAGCCTTGTTCTCAGAGGGATATACAGAAGACCAAGGAAAACAAGGTGCACCAGTTCAGGCAATACCTTGTCTCAGCATCTAACCAAATCCTACTTCTAGGTCTCTGAAATGAAACTAATTCAGTCCTTGATGTTCCAAGTTGCATCTGGCATTTTGATACCTTCCTGGAATCAAGGCAAGGCAGAGAGTAGCCTGAAGCATCATCCCAAAGCAAGAGATTACAGCTGCACTTTATCTCAAATCCAGAGCATTTTTGAGTCAATGCTGCTTAAGGTATCTTCTTTTACTTTACAGCAGCCACAGTGCATTTCCATTGAAACAGCACAACTGTTGGTAGGGGTAGAGGGAAAAATGCAGCAAGGGCTAAATCCAGGTTAAAAATAAACTCAGTCAGTTCCCTGACGTGGAGAAGGATTTTGCATGGCCCTGCAGCGCTGCACAAACAGCTTTATCAGGACACAGAGGGGACAGCACGGAGGGAGAGCAAAAAAAGAGGATGATCAACCTGTATGGAATACCTTGGCCAGAGATGTGCGTATTCCTCCACCTGTATCCATCAGAGACACATCTGCAGCAAGGCCCACTGTTTAGCAGGCATTTTAGTGACATCTGGCACCAAAAAGCTAAGGCACGTTATAGTAAGCATAGATTCAAGAGATAACTTTTTGTTTGCCCATTCTTTCTAAAGATATTTGCAACTCTTTTTAGGCATTGCAAATACTTGCAGCCTGCATTTTCTTCACCTTTTATGCAAGATGTCCAATTTGAAAGATGGACAGTTTGGAAATCCCTCCTTGACAAATGAGGGTAATGCCTTAACATTAGGTAAGTTAATGGCAAACCCGAGTGACAGGGCATGGGACACCATAGAAAGTGCCAGCATCCCATACATTCTCTAGCATATGCCACCGTAAAAGCTGACAGTGAGAGAGTATGAGAGTCCTTATCACACAAACAAGGGAGGACAGAGCATCTCTTGAGAGCAGATGACAACCATGAAAATTCTTAGTCATGGGAAGACAAGAAGGAGCATCTGATTCAAGGAGGTCTAAGAGTGTGTATGATGCATACTCTGGACAAATGCAATAACCACACTTGCAACACATACAAGAAGAATCAGAGCATTCATTTAACTGGTTAAGTCTTTGTCAGAAGCACGAAACAACACAAGGCAAATGATTCTTTTCTGTACATACTTTCTTCCCCTTCTTTTTGTTTTTACACTGTGTCAAGACTTAGAAGTAATTCCAGCACCTTCCAAATTCAAGTCTATACTCATTCATAATGCACTGCTTTAGCTCCGTAAGTAAATCTTACACCTAAATACTGTCTATTTTTCCTTTTTAACTCTAGAATACTTTTGTGTATGTCTGTAGCTATAGAACTGTGACAGAGATATTTTTCCCCCATCTCTCCCCTTTCTTCTTGGGAAGTGTCTGTATAAACTTTTGCTTCCTGCCAATTGACTTATTTTCCTCTAGGAATTGTTGTTTCAGTATTCAACACTTACAGTTGAGCAACAATAAAGAAGGGTGTTTTAGTACTCATTCAAGACAGAAAAGCCTTCTTTAAATGAAAAGAATGCTTCCAGTCCAAATAGTTATCTGGGTAAAGGAAAGTTTAAGTTGTGCTTGTGAAGTCTTGCTGGGGTTTCATAGTGTAAAGACCTTCAAACTCTAGGGAGTTTCATACTCCTGACTTAGAATGCCAGTGGCTAGAAGGCAAGTGGAGTTCAGGAAATCTGCTGAAGAACAGCACCATCTCCACTGCAATGTAACTCCATGTCCTTCCTGAAATGTTTCCTTCCAAAACAAAATATAAGTGGTACTTGAGTTTTTTCTCCATTAGTAACCCAATGCTAAGGCTATCAAGCCCAGTTTAGCACACTGTTTCTAGAAGAAAAAAAGTCATTTTAGTGTATCAACTCTGATGGTCAGCACCTACTAACTGGACCTAGTAAACTTCCAAATGGAGCTGATCACCCACCTTCTTCCAGAGGTATTCACAAGCCATTTGTTCCAGCTCCTGTCCCATCACGTGACCAAACACATTACATGTTTAGTCATATCCTATTGTATGAGAATGTGCACTTGATGTAGGAGGAATAGACTACAAAACTTTGGGAAATTTTTTCATAGGAAACAGACTGAAATTGCTCTGATGCAACAGATGGAACTTATGCAAGGTAAGTTAAGCTCCCCTAGATCAAACCATATAAGGTCTCCACATCGAGAGTGCCAATTGCACAGTATCTCTGCTGCACAGATATATCTGTAGTATTTGCAGTTTCCTCTGTGAAGGCCAGAACAGACTATCACTTCTATATCCCAGCACTTCCATATCCCCAAATTTGTTATTTCAGGTTTGCTAAATTCTTGCTTTTAGTACACGGCATGTCTGGAAGTATTTACATAAAGTATCAGATAACTTACTAGTTTCTGGCGGCTTGCTGGATAGTGCTGAGAAAGTGAGGTACATGACATAGCAGCTGATAACTCCTGACTGCAGCAAACCAGAATGGGGCTGACCTTCACAAGAAAGAGGAAAATAAGTTAGTTTTGTAGACAGCTTAACAAAGTTAAAAAGAAATTAGTATCCTTCAAAGAACAGCATGCCAGTATCTTTTATTTTTACTTAGAGCAGAAAACAAGGGTTTGAAGCAGTTTGGATACAGTTGCACTGGTCTGTCAAGAGAAAAAGAGCCAGCTCTCCTGGCTTTTTTAGAAGGGCATTAGAGACTCCCATGCAAGTAAAGAATCACCCCCCTGCTTTCACCAAGAGCACTAGCTTTTCACAAGCTATTGAGCAGCTGCCACAATAATTTTATTTGCCTGTAAAAATCTGTGTTGGAGTCACTCCACAATTTTCATGTCCAATGTATGCAAGATACTAACAGTACACATAAAATACACCGAAATATGAAATACTGTTGTCAGCTCCTCCAGGCCCAAACTTTACAAACCACACAAGTAGTCAAAAGTAAACAGTAAAGTAGTGGTGAATGAGTTTGACAGCTTCAACTGCTACCACTGCAAGACTCATGTAAGTTTCACAACACAGGACCATCAGAGCCAAGGATCATCAAGGATCATCAAGCCATCAGAGCATGAGCCTTCTTTATAGTATGACTACCTGATGGCACACCCAAAATGTCTCACACCTCTACAGTTTCAGCAGTATAGCTGATGACCAGCAGCAGCACTTCATAACGTAGATAAAGAGTCAAGAGCAGCACCAGTTCTGAACTATCATTAGACTTCCTGCACCGACATGGCTCATGCCAGCAGGCACACAGCTGAAACAATACCAGACATCCCGGAGGAAAACCAGTCAGTGGACTCACGATTCTGGACACAGGGTGATATGGCCACCAGTGACACAAAGAGGCACAGGCCCCCGTTAACTCCAATCAGGACCTTGTTGTACATGCAGCCCTCTGAGCGAGTGTAGAAGAGAGCCATGAGGACCAGGGCTGCCACAGCAATGGAGTACAAAAGGAGAGTGACCAAGGCAAGCAAACCACTCCACACTTGCTTGTGGTTTGCACCTGCAGTCCTGAGGAGAGAGAAACAAGCACTTTATCTTTGTCTTCCCTTCCCCAAAACATAAAATTCTAATAGCTGAATGGTTCATCTCCTCACAGTGTTTGCTTTCCTGAAGCATGTGTGCTCACTACTCTAACACAGACCCTTGCTAGGTTCCTCCCACGAAACAGAGGGAAACATTCCTTAACATCATTGTTCATCTTCTGAACAGCTCAGCTCTTTCTGTAATTATAGCCCAGCACTGACTCCCATAACTCCCAGTCTCTGCGATCAGCCCATCAGCATATCTCAGCTCAGTACTTCAGGGATTTCCTCAGTGGCAACCTGGAAAGCCAGTGGTGGTCTCCACACAAAGAAAGCAGAGGCATACTGCTTAGCATGGCCTCTCTTCTGCATTTGCATCACCTTGGTAGTTTTAGTACCCTTTCACTCAAAACCCCTCATCTCCATTTGGGTCTATCCTACCATTTCCCTCAGCTAAAGTGTGGTCCATCTTGTTTTCCTCTCTTTACCTTCCAAATACTTCTTGCAAAGATCACCAGGGTTTAAGAGCAGCAACTAGAAGAGTTGTTTTGACATGATGGGCTTTTTGGTGTGGGGAAAGACTTTTTAGTTTGGGATTTTTTCACTGGTGTTTTGTTGAAACATGACTTATTTTAAAAGAATATCTAATGTAGGGAGAGCTAAAGTTAAATGCTGCTACTGGAAATCTTTCATCCACAAGAAAACAGCTACAGTTATTAGCATTAAAAATATCTGTGGTATAAGGAGCCCTCACCTCTATCTCCCCCAAAACAGGAATCTAACAAAGCCCAAAGATCTGCTAAAATTCTTTCTTTGCAGTTAGTATCCTAACTAGAACAAGAGAGGACTGTAAAAGTTTGTAGAGGAAGAAATGTGAGATACAAAGGTGGAGGCAGGAGTTCCTGCATATATGTGGGAGGCCAATTTAAATACATTAAATTGATGAGAGGTTAAGGCCTTGGAAGGTTATAGTAAATCTAATAGAATAATAAGAATAAATCAGCAGAATAGAAGTGAGCAACAAGGAAACATTTCCACTGGGAGAGGAGAAAGCAGCTGAATATCGACATGAAAGTGTCTTCTTCCAAAGGTTACATCCATGATACCGTTATACTTTTGTTACAAGAAAAGTATTGGTTAAGAGTGCACCAGAATTTTAAGCAAATAACTACTTGCCCAACACTTACCAATTTTTATTCCATTTGTGTGCGAATTCAACCAGCAGGATGAGCTGAATGACAATGAAAAGGCACCCTCCTGTTGCTCCTACATAGCGCCAGGCTGCAAGGCAGAGAAGCAGAAAATAGGTCAAACTACAGTAGCCCTTCCCTTGAGATAAAATTGAATTATTGTCAATACAGGGAAGCTATCAATGCGGTTTGAATATCTCAAGATATTCACAGATGTAGCAGGAGATCAGCGATTTCAGATGAAAGGTCAGCTCAGTTAACTCAAGATTAGCTCCCTGATGAATTTAGCTAGCAACCTGCTACACTTTCAACACAATCACGTTAAGACATCTATTGAGTTTCCCTAACCCAGAGAATTTTTGTGGAGACTATGAGTTACTATATTCAGACAGAAAATACTGAAACCTTTATTTGTGACTGGCAGGAGGGAGGTTGTGTGAAGGCATTGCACAGGAATTCAAACCCTGAAATTGCGAAGTACTGGAACCCAGCAGTAAAAATGGAAATTTCTCCCAATACAGATTACAGCACCACAGAAAAACAAAGGTGGGGTTTATGTACTTAAAAATGCTTTTCCAAGCCACTCCCAAAGAACACTTTGTATTCACTGACTAATTTTAAGACAGGTTATTTGACTACTTAACTGTTGACCTACATAGACTGTACTTGGGTAGCTGTTTGGGTATGTTGAACAACAGATCTCTTATGCGCAACATCAGAAGCCTCCGAGGAAATACAGATACCTATTTTAATATTTAGCTGTATATAGAGCTTGTGCTGCTGTGTAGTGCATAGCCTATAAATTACTCCAGGTCTGCAGCTGATTTCAGTGAAGAAGGAAACGCATCAGCAAAATTCAGCCATATACTTCTTTTGTGTATTCTTTTTAAAAAAAGCCCATGTCAGTGAAGTGAAAATGGGAACGGTAAGGGCACATTTCCATTAGCAGTTCACACAGAGATTATTTTTGAATGCCCCTCAAACAACCAAACTAAAAAAAACCAACCAAACAAAACCCCAAACCAAACAACAGAAAGTTTCTTGATAGGAGGGGAAAAAAAAGAGAAAACAATAACATACACTTCCCAACTCATCTGTAAATCTCAAATTTAGAGATTGACTAGAGGACAGTTTAGCAGGAAGTGTAGAATATGGCTTTAGAGTGAAATGGCAAGACCTAGTATGAGGAATAAATCTTGTTATGCTGTATCTCCACACTAGGTTAGACTGTTGTTGAGAATCAGCACAAAAAGTTCTGTTTCTCCTTTTCTGCAAACACATCAGTTCTTGAAGACTTCGCACCATGAAACAGGTCACTTGCAAAGATGACGGGCAGTCTTGCTTGCTCATGAGTATGAAGCATTGTACCGCTACCTCTTTCTAATCCAAACAGTGTCCTTAGGTACTAACAACAAGCACATATAGCCATTTCACAACTTCACATAGGAGAGGAATAGGGACATCACTTCTGGGGCATCAAACCAAGCCAGGACCAAACAAACAGTAAGAGCAAGAAGCTGAATTATACCTGTAGTGGTTCACTTGTGCTGGTTTTCACCTTTAGTTTCCCAGAGTACTGTGCTCATAGTATGTCTACCCACCCTGTTCTCTTCCTCCATATTACTCCTTCCCCTTTTAAACACCCTGGCTAAAGGAGATCCGTGTTGTGAACAATGTAACCAAGTTCTAGTGGAAGCAGGCACCACGTACAAACAATCATTTGCATTACTGGTCCTATCCCTTTCCACCGGTCTGGACTCAACAGCTTATGGGCTTTCAAGTATCCCTCTCACAAGAGAACAAGTTCATTTTGGTACAACCAGGATTTTTGCTCCATATCTGTGTCCACAAGACTCCAGTGAGAAGCTCCCCTGCCAGCTGGCATTTAAGTACTGGGCTAGTACCAGCGTGCTCGTGTGGTGCCAGGGTGCCCTTCAAAAGTGGAAATGCTTCTGACATGTCATCCTTTGCAGACCACTCATACCACAGCCCAAGAAGTCTAATATTACTTTTTTGGATTTATGCCACCAGCCTGGAAACTAACAACATCCCACATTCTTTTGGGGCATTGCAGGTTTGCAGGCAGCAAACACTAGCACCTGGCAGGTCACTGTGTCCCCTCGAGCACTGGCACTCCCCAGAGTACAGCATGAAGCCTAGCTACTGTAGTACACCAGAGCTATCTGCACAAGCTAATATGCCACTTTGTGTCCTTCAGTAAATGATTTATTTTGCACCATTACAGTTCCCTATTTCTTAAAGAATTTGCAAGACAGTACTGCAGTGGTACTGTTACCTACCCATTTGGCCTACTCAGAAAAAAACATGCTCTTTCCTGCATATTCCCATGAAGACATGTCTGTGCATACAGTGTTATCCCCCAAAACAGCTCCGAATATTCTTTTTGCACCTGGCCCATACAGCCTTTACTTGAAGAAATATGGCGATACTCACGTTGATCAGAGCTCTAGGATTTTTAAACACCCACAAGATAGTACAGAACACAGCAGCGTAATGAAGTAAGGAGGACGTACCATTGAGGAAAGTGTCCTGGTCAGGAATAAAGAAGGCTCCTGAGCACATTGCTGCCAGAACTATAAGTTTAATAAGCCAAAATCTGGATCAGAGGAAAAAAACAAAACAAAAAAATCACCTGTTTGTAATAGGAATTAGAGATCTTCAAATCAAGTACCATAAGAAATCTCTATTTAAAGCCCAACAAGAGGTAAAAACCCCCTGATTACCACTTTAGTTATTTTCCACTTGTCTGCACTATTTCTGACAATAGCAGTAAAATCAATTTTTTACTTGAAGAGAGCTACTATAACACCCAAGTGAAAGTTGGCAGCACAGACTGCAAAGAGATGTGAAAATTAAGCAATCAAACAAAAAACTCACCCATTATGAATGTATGCTCGGCAGCTCTTGCTGCTGTTAATTTTGATGGTGAACAAGAAGAATAAAAAGAAGAAACAGGCCATTCCAAAACAGACTTTGTACACTGCAGAGTATCCCACCAACTTCTCGCACATCTCACCCGCCTGAATACCCTTGCACATCTCCTTGTAGAATGGAATCTGAAAAGCAGAACACATTATAAACTGTTAGATAGGACACAAGGCCCTCATAAACAAGGATGTCTATGTCTATGCATCATGGGCTGGCTTCTAACATCTTTCACTCTTGACACCCCTTCAGCCTGGATTTAAGGATTCAGGGGTTGTAACAAAATATAAAACACAAGTGACTTAAGTTTTCAGAACCTCCACTCCTTCCAGATGCTTTGGGGTACACATCCACATCCCTTCAGCTCTGTTGCCTCAAGACATTCCTATTTCTTACTGTTTATACCCTCCCCCTGGAGACCTTCTCCCTTCTTCCTATGCTTTACAGCAAAAGACTGATTGCTTTAGCAATTCAGCTTACATGAGACACACCAGTGGCTTGGGATGCCCTGGGTGGCAATGCAGACTGAAGCATATCCAAGTGTCACCAACCCTCCTCTCCACTACAGTCTCTGAAAGGGAGTTGTGCCAGTTGCTCTCATTTTGTTTAAAATTAAAAGAAAGGCAGGAAAATTCCACCCTTCTCTTGACTCATTAAATATTTGCCTTTGAGGCCTTGCTCTCACCACAACGGGAAAGCAAACAGCTGCACATTTTGGCTTCAGTTTCAGCACACATGAGGCCGGGTGTTCAAAAATCTAGGTCTGTGTGGCCAGGATCTACTGCTGAGTCACCTCTGTGCAGAACCTCCCCCTACAGCCAGGGACCCATTCAGCTTCACAGAAATACAGGCATTTAATTAGAAAACCACTGTCCATTTCAAAGAAAAAAGGGCCTTTGTATGCTTACAGCCCTCAGCTGAAGCTGGTGAGACCAGTTCAGCAACACATGAAACCCTCTGGAGCTGATTGGTGCTGCCTGTACAGGTAATTGGAGGAGAGAGAAGACAGCATGTGGCAGGACACAACATGCACAAATAAAAAACTCTGGCAAAGGAAACCTCTTCCTTCAGCATTATACAAAGTCAGGAGAGTGAAAGAACAAACAGAGCTTGGGAGCAAGCAGCATTCCCAGCTGGATCAAAAGCCCTCTGAGATGCAGCAGCTGGCCAGCTTCCAGCCAACTAGGCTCTGAAACCCTGCCTCCTTCAGCAGGGTGTGCAATTTCCATCCTAGTTCCAGGAAACAAACCAGTCAGGAGCTCTACA
>VYXB01002090.1:0-16738 GCA_013397135.1 Pachyramphus minor | reverse complement strand
TATTTTACTTTTATTTCACTATTTTAGCAGCTCACAGCCACACTGAGTTGCTGAGCTAAGGATAGGAAACCTAACTACAACACAGAGCTGATCCCAGGTGAGATAGAACAGCTGAGGAGATGAAAAGCAGGTCTGAACGCACCTACGTGGTATTACGAGAATGGATCCAAGTTGGGCCACTGTGAGTTGCTCTTTCAGCAGTAACTCAGAGATGAGTAGCCAGTGTGTAAGAAGCTGGACATTAAATGAGTAGCTGTAGCTAACTTGCATCCAAGTGTTTTTCAAAAGCTCCTGAGAAACTGTCAGCAGCATCAGCAAGACTTTTCCCATGTCTTGGAAGGCAGTGAACTGTCAGACCAGGCAAATGTGCCAGCATTCAAAATGAGCAAATGGATTGACTGGCATAATTATGAGAACTATCAATGCCATGATGCCAGGGCAAGCCAAGAGGCCACAGCAATGCCAGGGAAAGCAACTGAGTTGTCAATTAATGTTTTCCTATTCTTTGCTTATAAAAACCATCATTCAGCAAAGGTTACAAAGACACATAATATTGAACTAACAATATTTCTGGGAGAATTACTTAGTTGTTTGATATAGATGATAGTATTCACCAAGGAGACAGATTTCTGCAAGATCTAGTCTTGGTACCAAGAACGATTTTGCTTACAAGACTTACAGAATGAAACAAAAAAACCCAAAACCATAGGACTTGATTGTCTAGCTAACTAAAAACAAATTGGGTGGGTAAGCATAAATGGGCATCTTCTTTAATTGCACATTGATGGGATTTTTGACCCTATATGTTCTTTTCTCCATTAAGAAATAATTTCCTTACAGACCTGGCTGAGAGAAAATAGATAGATTCACAAGAACAATAGCTCAGTTTGTGCCTACACAAGCAATAAAGAGCTCAGCCATCATGTAGTATCCACAACACTATGCAGTAATAAGTGATGGCTACAGGAATAGTCCTTTGGGACTGAAAGCCCCTTTAGGAGATCTGTCATCCTGAAGGACAACAAGAATAAAACCAAGTTCTTGGGGATGTCAGCAGATAATAAACAGAAGTACAATGTTGGGGACAATAGGACTGATGTTTTTGTGAGAGGTTGGTCTACTGCTGGGAACAATTTATTAAGGCTTATGTGACTTCACTGAGGGATGAAAAAGATTTTTTTTTAAAATCTGTATCTCTGAAACATGTTCAGCTGCTGAGAAACCTGCCCACACTATTTTACCATGCTTTCCATGGTGGTTTACCATGCTTTCCATTTTCTGGATAGTTTTCACAGCTGTTGGGTCACAGATTAGTTATTCACTATGATACAGTGAAATATCTACATTTATTCGCTATGATACAGTGAAATATCTACATTTATACATTTAAAAGCAACATAAGCTAAATTCTTTGACCTCTGAGTAGAGGCGAAAGCATTCTTGTTGCAGAAACTCAGTACCCTATCAAATAACATAAGCACCTCAGTTGCTGTGCAAGCACTGATGTTATTACAGCTAAGTCTGTAATTTTCCAACACACATTGAAGCCCTTTGAGATGTTCAACAACTTCAAGCAACATCCACAGAAGCAGGGACAGACTGCCCTGAACTTGCTTTGCCCTCACTGCAAGCTGCAGGCACCTGACATCATCTCAGTGCAAGAAGCAAGCCAACATGGCCACAGCATATCCAGGCACCAGCCTGATGGGGCTTGGCCACCTAAGAGTTTGTGTCTGTCTGCACCCAAACACATGAGCGTAGCAGTGTGGGAAACAGCGCCAGGTGAGAATAGGAAGAAAGATAGATGTGTGTAGAAATGGGCCTGAAAGAGACTGCTTTCAACCGGCTATCCTCATCCAAAGAGGGAGAATATGGCAGACAAACTTTATTATGAAAAAGGAAGAAGCATGAAAAAAAAATCTGCGTAGGTGGAAAAACAAGAGCAAAAATCCAGGTAAACCTGTCATGGGTAGCTGAGAAATGAAAAAATGATCAGACTAAAACACTTGTTATCTTGAATCTATGGCTAAATTCTTACTAGAAATATGCAATGGGCATCTGTACTTCAAAACTTATTTTTGGTAGGAAATTTGGGGTATAACATACAAGAATGCAGTTAAGGACCAAGATATAAATGTAGCTGAGGAAAGAAGCCTGAAAGCTTGTTTTTCCAGAATGTGTAACCATCTAGTACTGAAATGCTTTCACAAAAATGAAATGAGTTTCACTGGTGTTTGCTTTCCTGAAAACATCTTTCTTATTTTTCCTTTCATTATTCCCGTAGGCTATGGATATTTTCAGACTGAAACCACTAGTTTTGAAATAGCTTTAACATTCAAAATTCAGTTTAAAAAAAAAGAAAAAACAACAAGAAAACACTCTTTTGAGAGACCAAAATAATTCTGTCCCTTTTCTTCTCTCAATTATCCTTTTGAAGCCTGTGAAATGCAAGGTTTTGCTTCAACAGAACACTTGTGAGTAAAGCTGTACCTGTTAAAAAAAATCCAAACTTGCATAACCAGAAAAAAAAATAATATAGGGATCAAGGCATAGAAGCACTTTAAGTTGGGTTCTGCTTTGCCTAATTTTGCAACAGAGTCAAATCTCTAAACCATTTTATGTAATTGCATATTGGTCTTTTCTGTATTTTTATCCCTATCACTGGGGCTCTCGTGTCTTGATTGATGAACCACCCCATCTTTTGCCTTGATACACAACATTGCTCCAGTAAACTCAATTTTCCTCCTACTCTACAAAATATTTTCCTGGTCAAAAAACCATCGGCTCCTTCCTTGCTCCTCCATTGCCTCTTGCGTCTTCCCCAGAGGTCAAACACAATTCCTTGGTTTCATTGCAAATATTTCAGAATTTAACCCTTTGGGCCCCTCTCCCTTGGTGTCCCGTGGGCACCAGAACAGCTTAGGAATGGAGAAGCGTGAGGGGGAACACCCCCCCAAAGGACACTGTTCAATTCCTAAGGCTTATCACAGAAAAAGGATGTCCATAAAAAGGTGATGGTTAGATTAGGAACCAGCGTTTTGAAACAGTACCCGGATACTCCATAGATACCATGTCTTCCCACTGACACATTGTTTCATCTGCCACCTTTGGTGAGGCTGTGGAAGCTGAGCTACCTGGGACTCCTCTTTTTTCCAGCCATGTCACAGGACACAGAGTACATCCTCATGTCTCAGCTGGACCTGTAAAGTCTAGCACCTTGGGAACCAAAAAGTCCTAAATGTCTTTTAATAGATAGAATGCATGACCATAGGCGTAAATAAATACTGCAAAACAAATACAAACATTTTTTAAAAGTCTCTGATTAAGGTGTCCATAAAAGATGTACATTTCCTGTTGCTCCCTTGCAAAATAATGCCAAAGGATCAAGTGCTACAGTACCTTTAGAACTACTTTAGACTTGGGAATTTACAGCAAATAAAACAAAAAGAAAAAAAACAAACAAACCCTCTCACTGACAAAAGAGAGATTCCTGTCACCTAAGATCAGCATGAGTATTTGAACTCTAAGCTGATGAAGCAGTTTTCTTGGCATTCCTTGCCCAGATTACAGCTCCATAAAGGACTGCACTAAAATTTGAAATGTTAATTTTTTTAATACAAAATTTTAAAAAAAAATCTAATTAATTAAAATTCTGTCTCCTCTCAAAAAAAGTGAAGAAGGTGAGGTCCCAGAAACATCATGCAAAGCATTTGCTTACAGTCTGGCTTCAGGAGCTAGGAATGATCCCACACTTTCAAAACCCAGTTCAATACTGGGAAGCTGAGACTGGTTAGTCTGAATAAATATTTTTAAGGTGAACTCTATTACAACTGGGTTGAATTAACTTCAGCAGTCTTTGAACTTTTAACAGCCCTATACATAATTATTAAATTAGAGAGCAGATAAAGAAAGCCTACTTTCAGATGGTCCATTTCCCATTCAAAAAGACTTCAAATGCTCTAAACTAAGAGGGCGATTCTCTTTCCACTTCACCCTAACAGCTATTCTTTGTGTCATTTCCACCCACACCGAACTTTCAAGACTGTGAATTGGAAAAGAAATATGGCAATACTGAAAAATATGTTGTTGAAGGCTTCTTGAATCACTTTTCTATTGGATAAAGAGTATTTGTTAGGGATACAACCTGCATTAATACCACATTACTGATCGAAAACAACCTTATGAAATTTGGATATAAGCACATAATTTGCCTCCCACACACTCAAGTTCCTTGGGTTATTCACTTATTGTCAAGTTAAGCATCTAGTAAGTCAAAGAAACT
Source organism: Pachyramphus minor (assembly GCA_013397135.1). Classification (NCBI taxonomy): domain Eukaryota; kingdom Metazoa; phylum Chordata; class Aves; order Passeriformes; family Tyrannidae; genus Pachyramphus; species Pachyramphus minor. Next base: position 12,456 of record VYXB01002090.1, on the reverse strand, counting down.
CCTGGCACGCAATTTCAGAACACACATGTTGAACAATTTTTAAGTCACAGCTCACAGGCAAACATCATGTCTGTACTGGGTTCTCCTACATGGCTGTCATCCACTTCTGGTGGCCTGGCATAAGAAGGTGGCACTAGGATAATTCATGCAAAGTGCTATTAAATGAAAGAAAATTAGGACCGAATATATGAAGAGGGTACAAGAGGCAGAAAGAAAGGTCAGTAGCAGCAGAGCACAGAAGCCTTCAAATTAGCCTGCCGTAAGCCCACTGGCTCATCTGTGTTGCAGGGAGAGAGGGTTGCCACCAGCTTCTGGATCTGGGATGCTGTCGAGGAAAGTGTTTCTGAGACAACTAAAAATGAAGTGTAGAATGTAAGCAAGGCATCAGCTTGTCCAGCAACTGATTCATTGAGGAAACAGGCCTAACTGTGTACCCACAGCACTGTCTTGAGAAGGCAACACAAAACAACTACATGCCCGCAGCGAGGAAAACCTTCTGAACCTCCAGGACAAGCACTTTCACAACCCTGAAGCAGGCCCAATGAGGTGGTTGGTGCAGAACCTTAATTTTTAAGAACTAAGCCATGCAGCCATTGTTCCACCTACTTAGAAACAGACATATTCTTGCAGTTGGTAGAGGGTGAGAGAGAGGATTTGTACTACTTAGGTGGCTTAGGAAACCAAACCAAATATGTGGCACAAGAGGTCGACTGTGTGAGTGATACCAGGCTAGCTGAAATGCTTAGGCAAGTTATATTAAGACTCGGAAAGAAACTTGAGTTTTAAGATCTAGTTTTAGCCACAGCTCCTTTTATGCTTTTGAAGATCTTTCATTAAAAAGACAATTAGAGATTAACAATATTTGCTGTTGTTAGAGGCTAATGACTCAATGCACACTGAAGGAAACCCCTTGTAAAGGCTCTGTACCGCTGTGCTTTGCAGTAGTCTGTGACACAGCACCAAGAACACAGAATTAAAATTATAACACTTGAAGAGTTATTTTCTAATTTTCTGCTTCTGCTAGCAAACAAGCTGCCAAAGATGAACTCAGCATTAGACTGAACTGACTTGTTCTACTACAACAAGCTCCCTAATAAGCCTCTTGTGACACTACCTGTGCAGCAAACCTGGGATGGGTGCACTCCAGTGGCTTTTTGTACAATGAGATAGGAAGGCCTTGACTCTTCCTGTTGTGAAACATACTCAGTGGGTGACAGGAAGAGGGTGAGCATGGAACATCATCATGTCTGAGTTTAGAAGTGGATGGGTGGAGAAGATCAACTACCTCTTCTGATGAAATGCCCCTACACACGAAGAATTGTGGAAGGAGCCCCTTTTCCTTCCAGAGGTAGCAGTGAGTTCATCTCTCTTACTTACGTGCATTTTCATTTCATTAGCTACAGTTGTTGACATCATGACACAGCAGATGATAGTCACCAGGATGAAGTAAAGTGCGTACATGAAGCGGGTGCTGGTTGACTGTTTTATCTTTGGGCAGCATTTGCAGCACAAGGAACAAGCAGCAGTACCACAGCAGCAGGCCAACTGGAAAGTAAGACAAAAAAACACAAGTCAAAAAACCACCAAAGAACTCCAGCTTCAGGTTTCTCTTGCAAAAGTCAGAAAAGGAAGCTGGGAGACTTCTTGTAAAATGCCAGAATTTCTCAAGTTCTCTCCTCCCAGCTGAGCAGCATTTAACTGGAAGCAGACAGTCTTGTTTATGAAAACACACTAGTTTCAAACTTTCTCACATTTGCTAAGGATGACAAACAGAATTCCTGTATATTTGAGTTCTCTTCTACTCACAACTGAGGGTTCACCAAGACATAAACTACAAAGCATACCAAAAAGCATGTAATTACCTAATTCAACAAGGAAAAAGGTAGGAATAACTCCTGAAATTAATTTAGCTTGATGCTCATTATTTTCTTGCTGCCAACAGTATTCTTAACTTTCAAAGAAGCTGGATTCACCTTCCCTGCCTTCTGCTTTTAGAAAAGTGTTATATAAAAATATAAATGTAAGCCTTATTTTTATACATAAGGTAGCACTGTCCTTGGCCAGGCCCTTCATTGCAATAGGCAGCAGCTTCATATGCTCTCTGTGCTTAACCTACTGGCCATGACCACAGGAGGGTTTTTGGACACTACAGGCAGCCAGGAGCAGGGAAACTCCCTTTCAGGTCTCACTGTTTTTTCCCAGTGTTTCCTGAGCCTCTGGAGGGGCCATGGGAACATTCAGGGGGCCTTCTGCTTTCAGTGAGCAGTTGTACAAGGTGGATTCTTGCCAAGGGATTCAAAATCCACAAGTGCCACATTTGTGTCATCCAGGTAAACTTCACTGGTGTGTATTTGCCATCGGGCTCCAAACCACCACATGCTCTTTTCCTCCCAGGACACTTTCTCTTCCAGCAACAATGACTTCTCCAATAAGGAGGAGGAGTTTCAGACATGTGTTTGCAGACACACATATCTGATATAACTCCACAACCAAACTGATTGATCCAAGAGCCCCAAGTCATTTTCACAAGTGTCTTTAAAAGACTGACTGACAGCTTATCATTTCCTTGCCATGTCTACCTCTGCAACTCTCCAGCTCGGGCTTCCTGCCTTCAGCCTCGCAGAAAGGGGGTGGCAGACAGGTCCTTCCCTTGCTCAGCAACAGCTCTTCAGCTTGCAGAAGACATAAAATGGGGGCAGTCCAAACCTGCTCCCACACTGCTCTTCTCTCACTTCACTCCTGGATATCATGCTAGAGAAGGGGCCTCGAAGCATACAGCTGCTAAAACTGCTGCTGCTGCGAAACAGAAATCCTCCTCAAAACACAAAGCTCCAGCTATGGGGAATAAACAGCATGGACTCATGTTGGCACCAAAGCTGGAAATTAAAAATACTATGTGCAAAAGTATGTCATGCAAGTATACTTTCAAAATAGAAGGCAGTGGTGGGCTAAATGCCAATTTTATTTTTATATGTACTGAAATTAAGTTACCTTTTACAGCATCAACACAAGTCCAAGAAATAAGGGAGCTACGGCAAGTTACCAATTCAGCAAGCAAATGGAATAATAATTCAAAACAAATGCATACTAGAAAATTATAATCCACACACTTCAGAATTAAGAGCCGGGGTGGGAGAAGGTTAAGACTAAAGGTTCTTTGAACCTGAAACGATTTGATTTTAGTCAGATCCAAAGTCTCCACAATGAACTTCAACTGCTGGCCATACCATAACATCAAAAACTACAGTATAGAGGTAAAAAGCTTTGCCATTTGTAAAGGGAACAACATTTTCCTACACCAGGTGCTAGAGAGCTGTGCCAGTAAAATCTCATCTACACCCAGCAACATGTCTGCTATTCTACTTCTGGGTCCCTGGAGCTGCTACTTAGAACAACAATGCTTAAATAGAATATATTCTATTTAATATATTCTAATATATAATTTATGTACTGTCCCACATTACTTAGACTTTAATGATAGTTTCTAATACTGAGCACATACCCAATAAGTTGCAAATTTTGGTAAAAAAAGAACAGTTTCTTCATCTTTTTTCAGATGCACCTCTTAAAACAGTCTAAGTAGCCATGGAAACCATAGAAAATTGGTTACATTATTCAGGCACAGTCCCAAATTTGGTGGTTTGGGGTTTTTTGTGAGGGTTTTTTTTTCTTTTTTAAACTCTGGTTATAACTAAATACATTCTAAACTATGCCAAGATGAAATATAGGTGGTATCCAAAAAATAAATGAGAACAGTCTCTGTCCCAAAGAGTAAGATGCTGGCCACATCCTACTGACCCAAGAGGTTTCAAAGATGTTATCTTTGGGTGACACACTTCAAAGCCAACATAGACAAAGAGTTCTCTACTAAAAAGTTGCAGTCAATGTGCAGCTAAGCTACACAGATCCAGTAATGCTACATGCTTTACTGCAGGTATGGCCCATCTCACTTCGCCTCTGCCTTTTGACTGCAGCAACAGGGGCTGTTGCTTGCCCAGGGGCAAGCCCAGGGGCTCAAAACCCACTTCAGCACTTGAAGCACTTCAAGCCAGTAACAAATTCTTCTCATGTTAAAAAAAACAGATTGGGAAAAAAAAGCAAGTAATGTCAAATCTTTTACAGATTTAGTTTATTAAATAAAAACTCCAAAGAATGTGTTCTGCAGAAGCAAAATGCCGTGTAGTTTCTAGGACAGAGACAACCCAAAACCAATCAAAGGTAATCACTGCCAGCTGGCAGGCCTTGAAAATCCAGATCTCTACAGCTTCTTCAAACTCCTCTGTTCCTTCCAAGCCCAGGGTCTCCAAAAGCCCAATGCAAGGGCATCTGAGAGCCAGGCTTCTCTGGCAGGAGTCTGTCATGCTGCAGCAGGTTCTAGCTTTGAGTCCCTTTCATCCAAAGGCTCCCACAAGTCAGGCAACAAGCACAGCCACTCCAGCTCCCCCTCTAGCTTTACTCTCCTCACCATGTGAACATCACAGTCTGACAACAATTACAAACACTACACCAGTATTTATGCTTTCCACAAATCCTTACCACCAGACACCCCCCCCACACTAACCTCCCACGACTCCAGGTCTCCACACCATAGACCAGCCACCTGCTTTGTTCAGTGCTACTCTTTCGGAGCTCAAGGAAGGTATGGTGTCAACTTGCCTGAGACCCCAAAACTTGAAATCTTAGTATACTTGAAAACAGACTGCTCCAGGATTTGAACTGCATGAATGATGGCTGACTTTACTGGTTTCACAACAGCAGCTGTGGAAAGTTGTGTGGGGAATTTTTCTGTTAAAAAGTATTCAAAGCACAGTTTCATAGACATTTCTTCTGGTAGCCAGGCTGGCTTAACAGCCTCTATGTCCCCTCCCGTCTGCTAGCCACTCACTCATTCCTACTGCCACATCAACACCTCACTAGCTCTGACAGTCCCATCTTGTGGTGAGGGGGACTAAATAAAGCAACCTACTGGCTGAAAAAAAAAAAAAGAAGGGTAAGGAAAACGAAAAAACTACATATCAATCATTTTCAACTGCTGATTTATTATTCAACAGCAGCAATGGTTCTACTATTTCATACGGTACAGTGCACAGGCAGGAGGAGAGAGTAGAGGTGAATGTCTTGCAGCTGTCCTGAATGCTTTCACCCTTCTCTGAACAGATGTTTCAGTGGCACAGAAGTAAGCAGACATGTAACAGGCTTGTTTGTGCAAACCATTCGTCCAAGTACAGGCAGGCCTGGACATATCGCACACTCCCATCACCCAACAGCTTGGGGAGCACCTATGGTTAACAAGAATTAGACAGTTCAACAAAACAGAGTTAAAGCAGGCTTACCAACTTGCACACAAACTGTTGGTTGCCTATAACGAATACTTCACCAACGTACCCTTAACATCTGCCACACACTCACGTTTTTTTTGCAAGCTGTGATCCAATCCGTTCCAGTGGAATGAGGTGTGAAAGTTAAGCACATGCAACTGTTCACATACAAGAGCGAGAAGTAAGTGAACATGCCCTGCCTTCTGCTTTTGTAGAGACAGTGACATTTTAAGAAGGTATTTTCCACATATGTTTCCAAAAAGATATCAAAGGTCCTAAAAAATACTTTGCTTAATCATTAAAACAAAGCGAAGAGTTTCAGGATCACAGCCCAAAATAGCCTATGGTATTTTTAAATTATACAAACCATTGCTTATCACAATAAAGCACTTCCTTTCTGGAGACTTCAGCAGAAATTGTAAAAATCAAAGAGGATAAGAGCACAATGAGGAAAAAAACTTCAATGAAATGAAGACTTAGCAGCTTTTTATTTCTTCCCTCCTACCTGACAGCCTGGCCAGAACATTGGGAAGACTGCATGCTTTCCAGCCTATCCAAAAGCTTAGGAATGTGCCTTGCTGAAGCTTCTTTTCATGGGGGCCTAGAGCAGCTTACTTTTTCATGCACTGCTTGGCTGCTTGACTACCAGCATTATCTGGGCCATAAGATTTGCAGACAATGCAGTCACTGAGCTGTTAACAGTGTTTTTCAAAAACACCCAAACATCTACTCTCACAGCTACAGGTAGCATCCAAGCAAGCTAGACAGGCAAAGCAGCCAGCCCTGCATGACTGATATCCTGAAGAGGCTACACTGACTTGTGGAAACAAACCCCAAAACTCACAAAGAGTATTAAAGCAGGTAGGTTTATTTACAGCCCTGGGTGCATGGGGAATAAATTCGCCTATCATGCACACCAATTGCCTTTGTTCAGCTTCTTTTATGAGATACAAAGTTACATACACATTAGTTGTGTTACATATACATTAGTTGTGTATTCCATGTGTCTGTCTTCATTTCACACCTGTAGAGCTATGGGTATTTGAGCTGTTTCTTTAAACCCACAATGCAACAACTCATGGGATGCAAGAGAAAAACGTTAAAAAAGCTATTGGAAAATAAGCAGGGATGTGAAAGACTATCTTCTGCCTCTTATACAGTGACAGGGAAAGGTTTCCAACTGTTTTGCCAGTGGACGAGGTTTGGCACAAGAAACACAGAACCAACTTTTAAAAACAAGTGTATAAATGTAATATAATGGAAAATAGCAAAGAACTACAAAAGAAGCAAAGAACTATAAAAGGATATGCTTAGCAATGCACTTAATCATTACTACAAAGGGTGTCTATAGTGATCAAGAAAACTACATTACCTTTTACTCTACTACCATCCTCACCCAGACCCGCACATCTGCTGGGGACACCCAATCAGAGTGAAGGGCTGCAGAACCACTCCCAGTAACTGGAAAATCACATGCAGTGCATCCACTTGTAGGTGAGGTCTCCATCTTTGCTGTGAAAGGCTCCAGCTTTTAAATTGTTAAACAAACAAGCTTACATCACTTATTTAGTGAGATAAATATCTGGCTCTCTCTTCTGCTTGGGTTTCACCTAAAGCCTGGCCAGGGCTCAGAGGAAAATCAAGGGAGTCAATTTAGACCAACTACTGCTGAATGGGGCCAACTGCCTACCTCCATGGCCTTGACTAGTCTCTAAATACAGAACGATGGATACATTTATGTCTTAAATTTGGACCATCTATTGGTGCACAAAGCCAGCTGTCTACTTCCATGGCCTTGATCAGTCTCCAAATACAGAAAGATAGATACATTTATATCTCACTAATGAACAGATACAAATCTTCACTAATAAGCAGATACCAATATATTCTGCTAACAAGCATACATGTTTACATGGGTATAGTCTTATCATATTATGTATTTTACTAATGATTACACAGAATTTTGGCTAACAAGCAGATACATGGCTAAATAATAACATTAAGTTGGAAGGTTCATCTAGAGGTCAACTCTGGCTCAGGGTCTACTTTCAGATCTCAGCACTTCACCAATCTAGTGATGCAATGTCAAATGATACAACAGTTACAGGACCAACAGTTACTGTCTTTCGGTCACTTTTCCCTCCCTTTCTGATCATTTTTAAATCCAGCAGCAAATTTTATCCAGCTATAGCAGGCCAATGGAGCCTCAAAGATATGTTCTTATAGTTTCCTTGAAAAGAGGCAAAAGTTTCAGCAGAGAAAAATGGTCTCTCAACCCTGAGGAAGAAAAAGGCTTGAACGTGAGTTCACTATTTATCGGAAAGGGAATCAACATGAGGTACCAACCTCAGTGGACAAAGCTGCAGAAAAACAGGTTTTGCTAATTCAGTTATTCAGGAAACCATTTGTTAAAAGCAAAAACTCCATGTTTCTGTGAACAGGGAAAATAGATCTTCTCCTATCTGTTTTTCCTAACTGCATTTAAGTGGAGTACACTATAGTATTCTACATCTAGCCTCAGACAGCCAATTTCATCTTCTATCACGATTAATAGTATCAGTGGCAGGGGCGTGGAAATACCCACAGGTAAATATTCAGGTTAAACACACTAAACAAACCCGTCTCACCCAAGAAGACCATTTGCAGAAGAGATGTGTTTTGGGGAGCATGATGTGAAGGAGAGCCAGGAACACCACCAGCATCATCCCACAGCACTGCAGCACATCACACTGCGCATACTCCCCACAATACTACAGCAACCTCAGAGGACACAAACTTGGATAAGGGCGACAGAACCATCCTTTTCACCATATAGTGAAAAAAAGGAGACCATACGGACAGGACTGCAAGCCCCCTTCTCAACCTGAAGATGCAAACAGGCAGTGCCAGAGAGGCAGGCAGCCCAGAGGGCACAGAGGCCTCCCTCCCTTGTCCCAAAAGCTATGGGTCCCAGAAGCCATAAGATGGGCTGAGGTCAGTCTTATATAGATGCATGCTTTTCTTTCCTCCCCATTTAAACAAAGAAAAACTCATAATTAGAGGTCTGGGTATAAAATCAAAATCTGACAGCCTAACTTGTGGCACACCTCACTGTATTTACTACATGATATGATTTCTAAGTGCAGAACATTATTAAGGACATCATTCGAGATTTAACAGACCCACAAAAATAGCTTCATGATCTTTAAAAGCTACCAGTTCAAATTGAAAAATCCATGTTCTTGAACAACTCAGATACAACATACAGCCCCCCCGATAATGAATGTTAACAATCTCAATAACATTTATTTAACTCTGGAAAAAACATATTCATTGTAATAAAGATTTTTCTGCAACAGCTGCTTTCTTTAACCATGATCTCAACTTCATTCTCCTGAGAATAACTACTGAAGAAAAGCCTAATGTAAAATCCTGTTTCCTGTCAATTTAAGCAGATGTTTTTATGTAATCAAAAGCATTGTGGAGGCCCAAGCCAAATTTTATTCTCACTGCATTCTCAAAATGGGTCTACCAATGAAACACTAGCAAAAGAAACATTTAGCAAGTTTATGACAGCTCAGAAACCTAAAAATCACAATTGTCTTCAAAACAAGGTTGTACATGACCCAATAAAAAAACAACTGCAGAAATTAAAGTTTATAAATGGCCAAGTTCCTTCAAAGAAAGTTCTCAGGATCTATCTGGCAAGGATGCAAGTCACATGGTAATGTTCACCAAGATTATTTTAAGTAATTTTTGAATGCAAAATCAGCATAACCAAAGTACACTGAAGTCTGGCAGCTTGCTGCTATATCCTTTAACAACAGGAATCTGGGTTGCAAAACCTGAATGCATTTATTCTGACAGGGACCATCAACCAGATAGTTAGCACAGTTTGACCCAAAACTAAAAGTATTAACCACTCACTGTCTTCTCCTCATCAGGAAAATTTGCTGGTATAGAATGGAGCAAAAACACATAGTCAAGTCATGTTAACTCACAACAAAACTCTGATGTCAGCTACAGACATCCACCCACCATAATTTACTTAAACAGCTCAGAAGGACAATGCCAACATTCTCAGGCAGTTCCTCAGGCAGGAAAGCAGATCCACAGAAAGAGAGAGGCATACACAAGGTGTACAAAGGGCAAAAATACTTCTCACAAAAAATCCTACAGGATATCAAAATCATTAAACTAGTATATTTTAGGAAAAAAACAGGGACCCAACATTAGTGTCGTTTTTCAGAACTCATATAAAGTTCCATCTTTCCTTAAGCAATTCTCTTCTCTTTCTGGAGACAGGGTTAACTTTATCTTTAGGGGAACACTGAAGGAGAGGCCAAATTCCTTCTTGATTTTCCAGCTTCATTAACAGTACCCACAAAACATTTGAGAGAGCTTGGATGAGACAGTGAGAAGAATTCTAGTCCTTTTGGTTTTCTTGTGTATTAATCATGTTAAACAAACATCCCCTCATCAAGGTTGGAATAAATCAAGTAACAAAGCAAAGACCATTTTTAATTTTTAAATTTTAATACTGCATGCTATTAAAACATAGGTTATGCCATTTATCACTTTGGCCTATATAAAGGTTGTCTACACTACCTTTGCTGGTGTAACTCCAGCAATATGCCATATTTACCATAGATAAGTCTTACATCAATATTTTTTTTAGAATACATCTTCCCAGGGATTTTTGGCAATATGACTGCATCCACTTTAGGGCTTTTGCCTCATCTGCAACAACACTAAGTTTATTTACAGTTTATTTACAGACTCCAAAGTGACACATCATTGTCAATAAAACACATTACTATCAGACATTACTACAAAGGGTAGGGACAGAAGCTTTAAGAATGTCAGAGAGATTGGTTACAGCAAAGCCATGCCATTCCCCACTGAGCAGCACAACGGTTTCATCCTCTTGTATTAAACTACTTCTCCAGCAGCTACATCAAAAAAAGCAATGAAAATGCAACAGCCATGAACCACTGCAGTAATATTACCTACTAACAGCACTTCATTGAGCTGCTCCACAACTTGTTTCACATGCTGCCAAAATGGATGTGAAACAGCAGTCAGGGAGGCCCCTGTTTCAAGAGGAATATTAGCAAGCGCAGTTACTACTCTGCCCCACAACCACCCAGTGCTGTTTGTAGAGGCACATGGCAGCTCCCAGAGAATGGGCAATTGAAGGCAAGCTAAGTACTGCTACCATCCCACTGAAGATTGAAAGAACCATAGACAGAAGACCAAATCTAGCTTGGGATTTCAACCTTCAGGAAAGATATAAGATCTTTTTCCCAGATTGTTCATACAAAACCAAGAGAATAATCAGATGCAGAGGATGGGCAGAATGAGCAAAGCAATAGAAATACCAATAGAATTATTTGTTTAAATATGTAAAACAACAGGAATAAGTTAACTGGTTAGTCTGTTGCAGACAGGAAAAGTAATAATGAGCTTCCATTGCAGAAAAGGAGATTTGGGAAAACAAGGCACAAATAAAGCATCTGGAAGAGATGTTTAACATCACACCAGAGGGACAATTGTTAGAAACAGGAGTCCTTCCCTTGAGTGCAACCAAGGATGAGATGTGTACATCACCCATCTCCTCCAAGCCATGCTCCTTCTTTCACGGAACTAATTTAAGCCGGAAAACAGGTGTACCGTGGTGATATATGGAGCACTGAATCCCCACCCCACAGATGCTGAACAGTGTAGGTCCTGCCCTGCCCTCCACCACCACTTGCTGTCATCTCTCACTTCCTCTGCCAGCACCTGCACATGCCGGAAATTTTCCCAAGCCAAATTTAAAGGAGTTTGTGAAAGGGTTTGAGGACTACCAGGAAGCCTGGAACTAGGACAGAAGTTAAGACCATTCCAATTATCATGGGGTCTCATCTCCCCACCACCTAGAACCAGTGACAATTACCCAACCGACGCTCGTAGGTCTAAGAGATCTGTTACCCCTTCGGTAATTGCTCCGTGCCGCGCAGGGCTTTGGGAAGGCCCCTTTACATGTCGGCGCCTCCATCCACATGCCGCTGTCCTGGTGCGGGCGCCGTCGAGCCCAGCCGCTCCCGGCTGTCCCCACACACCTCGGGGGGACGTGCTGCGTCCAGCTTCCCTCCCGAAATACGAGTGGAATCTACCCAGGAAACTGCTAGAAACGCCACTTGGTGCACTTGGCGAGCCTGGACGGGCTGCTGTTCCCCTCCCGCGCCAATGGCTCCGGGCAGCCCGGCTCGCAGGGTGGCTGCGGGGACCGTCGAGAGCCGCGGCCCGGGAGCAGCTCAGGGACGGACACCCGGCCCTTCCCCGCCCCGACTCTCCGGGTGAGCGGCGACCCCTGGGGCCCCGCCGGGCGCTGTGCCGGGACCTCGGTCCCCGCCACGGTCGCGGAGCCCGCGGGAGGGCCCACAGCGCTGCTCCCCCCGGGATGCCTGCCCTCCCTGCGCCCCGCGCCCCGCACACCTGCCGGGCTCCCATGCCCCCAGCCCCTACCTGGCCGGCGCAGCAGCGGGCGGACATGCTAGCGGTGCGGGGTGGCCCAGCTCCCTTGCTGCTCCAGCATGCGGAAGGGGCACTGCTGAGATGTCCNGGCGGGGCGGCACCGCCTCTGCCCGGCCCGGCGCCGCCGCGCGGCTTCCGCTGTCGTCAGCCCGTGTGTGAGCTCCGCTGCCCCGCTCCCCCGGCCGGCAGGGGTGGTGGCAGCGGCGACACGTGAGGTGGGTCCCTGCGCGGCCACCCTTGGCAGGCTGCCCTGCTCCCAACGACACTGCCGGGATCACCTGCCTGCTCATATAACACATGGGTTTGGGTAGCTGGAATTTAATGAATTCAGTGAATGAGGCATTTGAACATGAGGATCTTAAAAGACCAGGCATCAAATTGAAGTTTAACGCTGTGCTGCACCAACCCCGGGTTCGAACTGCTGTGCCGCATCCGACTGCCCGCGCCTGCGTGGAAAAGCCATTTTTCCTCAACTGACAGCTGGAAGGCCGCGCTTCACTAACAGGAGCAAAGACCTTTCCCAGTGTTTCAGAAACACATTTTCCAGCATCAGTCGCCTGTAACCATGTGCAGTGCTAGGCAGGAACTTAGAATTTTCCAACTTCCAATGTGACAATAGTGTTATAGTCAAGAGACTATT
>VYXB01002088.1:17648-43490 GCA_013397135.1 Pachyramphus minor | reverse complement strand
GAAAAGACTGGATGTGGCACTTAGTGCCATGGTCTAGTAAACACGGTGGTAGTGGATCAAGGGTTGGACTTGATGATCTCAGAGGTCTTTTCCAACCTGGCTGACTCTACAATTCTATGATTCTATGCATGCCTTCGGCACCTGGCCTGGCTGGCCACTCTGCACATTGTTAGCAAAGCACACACCAGCAAAGCACACTGCTGATGGAGCCTTGAGCACCAGTAGTCTAGTCTCTTATAGCACTGGGGAGGTCACTGCACGTGGTCTAATGCTCACTAACTGCTAGTGAGCAGTTCAATCTCTTTAAAGAAGGTAAAACGCCAAAAAGCCAAAAAGGCATATTTGGTGAAAAGGTGGATACTAGAATTTTTGTGCAACCCAGGACAACCACTTACATATCTTGTGAAAAGATTGGCAGTAGTTTAGCAGATGAGGAATGTAGCACTGACTATTACAAAGCAAAGAAATACAAAGTAAAGACATCCAATAGTTATACAATTCAGCTACTCCAGGAACAGCATGAGGTTTCTTCTTGCAATTTTAAAGCACTCCATGTACTGAATAAAGAAACTTAAATGTCAACTCCTACACTGAGTTTCTACATCTGAATTATATTCAGGTGTCTAATTTGACCTCCCTCAACCAGAGCATTCAGGGTCAAATGAAAAGGATTAGAACAGCAATTCTGGAGACAGTGACCCTAAAACTAGAGTTCTGCTACATCTCCAAATTCACTTTAATTTGTTTGCATAAAAATCTCCCTTGGCCCAGGAGAGTAAATCTTGACACCCAAAGAGATCCCACTTTATAAGGAAATCTTGATAATACCACAGAGAAATCTTTCATCTGATTTTTTTTTTAAAGACAAGTACTTTAACTTCACCTGCTGAAGGCACAATTGTCATAAATAAACCAGGTATGGAAAACAGTTGCCAAGTCTGACATAACTGAGACGTATGCATGCATTTTGGTACTCCTGTATTAGCCTTACTTGTGTGTACATGTTTGTATCTGACAAAATACAAAAAATAAATATCCAGAAGGAACAAACTTGTATAAAAACAATTTAATAATATAGAATAACATCCTTGTTGCATGAAGTAATATCTAAAATATCTTCTATAGCTGTTGATTAAAAAACTAACTGTGACTCAAATGAAAAGAATTTTTAAGTGCAGAATCCAAGGCAAAATTTAATGGTCACCTCAGAAAAGATCCTACAATTGCAAACCATTGGAGGGGTTTTTTTGGTGCATTTTTCTATATCCACTAAAGACAACAGATATGCTAATAACAACTATTGAGTCATGTTGCTCTGACTTTCAAAGGAGCAAAGACATAGCAATAAAATTGTTTTATCTCAATTCAGCAGTGGCTGTTGTGCCCCTGACTAGCCAGCTTGTCCACTCATACTGGTCCAGACAGTCATCATGTAAGTAGGGTACACCTTTGATTTGATCAGCACTTCTCACCTTGCTTTGATAGAAAAGGAAATGCAAGCACTGAGGGATAAAGGTATTTTCCCTATCATAAAAGATAATAGTGGAAATACAAGGAAAACAGTACAACCCTCCTGTCTTGGTTTAATGACAATATATTCAGGAGGTGAGACCTCTAATGAGATGAACCCTCCTTCTTTTATTATTTCCCTCCCCTAAACACAGAGAAGGTAAAAAATTACAAAGAGTCTGAAAGAAGAAGGAAAAATTAGAATTTTACTAAAAAGGGAAAGAAACTTAAAACCCCAATAATAGCAGAAAATATTATCTCGCTACCTCTCTCCCCGCAGGGTAAAACAAAACTTGGAAGGATATTTCATCTGAAAAAATTTTATACTGCTGAGGTGCTTGGTGTGGGTTCTGTTGTAGCAACCACATGAGTGTGTTGGTGGTGGGGCTGGGGTTGACCCAGCCTTGGAGCCTGGTGGGAGCTGAGTGCGCATGGGCCATGGGGTAGTGGTGCTTTGTGTGGGTGAGAGAGAGAAACAGCTGCAGCTGAGCTGGTAGTGACTCTGGAGAAGGGAATTCCCAGGTTGGCGGTGGCAGCTCCCAGACTACTGCGAAATAGCTCCAAAAGTGTTCCGAGAAAACAGTGCTGTGGTGGTTCCACTGAGTCTCAGCTCGGTTGGACAGTGAGAGAATGACTCCAGCAAAGACTCTGAGCATCTGCAGTCCTCCAGTGGGCGATATCCGGGTACAGAGAGAGCAGTTCTGGCAGTTCTATCTCCCAAGTTCCCAGGATGGAAAGGGATCCACCTTTCTGGCAGGTCTCGAGACCCCTGGGGACAGTCTGCCCCTGATCCAGCTCAGATGGGGCGATACCCACACTCCGAAATTACGTAGTGGTATAGAAATATCTGTAACTGAAAAATCCTTCCCATCTGACTAAAACTACAACACTGCCTATTACCATTTCAGGGCCATTGGTCTACATGACCAGCTCTTTCCAAAAGCTATGTTCTAACTAATCAGGCTGCCAGAAATTCATAGACAACAGAAATAATGCAAAGTGAGAAATGCTGTTTATATTGCACTAATGTTCACCATCTGTGCATCACCTGTAAAACAGGTAAAGGTGTTTCAGATTATTTTGAACTGATCAGTATCTATTTTAGTAAGGCATTTTCATTCTGATGTTCAAAGAGTAAGGAACATATTCCTTAGGTCAGGTTTCTCCTTGTGAACCAGTTCTGAAAATTTCAACTTGCTTTTTCTGCTGCTGACATTCCAATATGAGCAGAAGACGGTCTACAGGGCTGTGCTACTTCCAGAGCTAACTCATTCCAGCCAGGCCCAGCTTAACCCAATACAATCACTTAAGACGTTTTCCAGTTCATGGTTCAAACCTCTAGCTGCCATCAGCTCAAGGTTAAAGCAAATGTCATCTACCTCTGAAACCCATGGTGAAAAATTTATGTAGTCCTGGACATGATACAGGTTTTACAGTTTTACAGCTGCAATCCTTCAAGTTGCTTGGACCTACTGGAGAAGGATTTATTTTATTGTAAGTCCCAAATGTTCATTTTCGTATGTCTGTTTTCCCACGGAACGTGTGCATTGCTTCCAGCAATGTGTTTTATATTACCTGGAAGAACTGAAATGCTCTAATGGGAGGAAACAATTTTATTCTTATTGCCAATGCAACAAAAAGCAGAACTTCAAAACGACGCCATGGCTTCTCAAGTAAAGTCATTCTGTTTACTTTGGAGCTTGGGGACCTCACTCTTCACTGTCTTACAGTCTTCCGTGCAATCACACTAGTATAAACCCTACAAACTATGGGCCAAAGATACACGCAAAGATTCTTTTTGCTTATCACAGACAAAGCAAGCTGCTTGTCATTGATTTATATGTACCTCAGTAATGCATATAGAAAGGAATCTGTCTTTTCTTGTAATGAGTTCGTGGTTTCTTTTTAGCGCACACATTGGGCATGCCTTTCTTGACATAAATTCAGTCTATCTCCTGAGGAGTGTCCAGTGAGGCTTTCACCAGATATATAACTATAAAGAATTTCATGTAGAGTTCAGGAGCTAGCCTGGACAAGGCTTTGTGATAAGCATCTACTGGAAAATTAAGATATAGAAAAATATCTTTCATCTTCCTAATGCATCTTACCTTACTTCATGCTGCTCTAAGATGTCAATGACCAATAACCCTCACCTTGATAGTGAAGTCTGCAGTGAGAGGCCCAGATATTCTTAAGATCTCCTTGTCAGGAAACTTCTGGAAGTCAATGCTAGAATTTTCTACAAGGAAGGAGCCTGTGGTGCTGAGGCTGTTTTCACTCTTCAAACCTTGGAGAGTCTTGGTTTCAAAATCTGACAAATAGAAACAAATTAAAGGGAAACTAGAGCATTGCAATTTGAAGTAAGAGCAAGTGAGAGTAGAAAAAGAAAACCAATGCAACAGAGTGGTGGTTCAGATTTGCTTCCTAAATTAGTAATAATGCAACTACTTTTTTTTTCCCCATGGTTAATTCACATTCCCATACTTTTCTTTTTTCTCTTCAGTCTGCTTTTTGTCATTGTTCAACCCTTAGATTTTTAACTTGATTTCCCCTCCTCGCCCATAGCTCATGCTTTTACTCTCTTCCAGACATATTAATCCATTCCTAGTTAGGCATATTTGCTGTTGTTTAGCTCACTCTCAGTAAGTCATGTTCCTACATGGAGCATGACTCAGACCTTGGCCCATGAACGATGTTAAGTTGCTGTACCCTCTTGCAGTTCAAAGGTGGGTCAATAACCACATGTTGTTGTGATAGATAATTAACTGAAAGCAGAATGCCCATCAAAGAAAGATCAGTATGACAGCAATCCTGTCTCCTCTCTAGAAGTAGCCTGATCCATTCCAGTGGATTAGAAAGGGGAGTCCCAAACCCTCCTGAACTCTCCCTCTGGCTCTCTGAATTCACAGCTCCCAAAAAGCAGCCATTAATTCAGATACTCTTTGGTAGCAGTTACTTCTGACTGTCATAATAAAAATAATAGTAATTTGTTAAATAGAAATCAACAGTCACTAGTAGATCTGTCTCATCATCTAGTTAGCCTCTCCACCAACTCCAGATTATGCTTCACAACATGTTCACCAGTAAACTGTTTCTAGTAGTTACGTAAAAATGATAGTGCATTTCATTGTGAAGGATTGCAAAGCTGCAAATCTTTTACATGTGTTTATGAAATTATGCACAAAATCTTCTCCAACAGAGATAGGCAGCCAAAGCAAAATCTGAGTTAGATATTGGCATACTATTCATCGGTGATAGAGACATATTTTCAAAGACAACAAATGGGAAAAATGTTTTTATTTGTGTATATTAAGTTTCTAATTGGGGAAGAAAGATAATTGCACTAATAAGACTGCTTTTCATGGTGGGTCAAAGGAATTACTTAATGAAGGAAGTTGCTGAGACAGTATACTAAAAATTTGCACTGTATTAATGAATTCCTTGGTTTTCAGTGAGATTAATCTCTTCCTTTGTGATACACTTGGCCATCTATTTATTTCTGGACAAGGCTGCATGCAGGAATAAAGATGGTTTGAAGACTTGTGTATATATAATCAGCTGCCTGTTGACTTCTCCCACAACCAAAGTTCACAGGGCACTCCCCCTCTCTGCAACTGATTGTAGCTCATACATATATAAAGCCCTTTGATAGGTGAAGAGAAAGATTCATGGAGACATCTGAAACAAGAAAGAGATATATTTGGACTTATTCATGTTTACACAGTGCAGTTAATCTAAATCTTAACCAGTGACTCAGATAGACCTCACTGATTCAAATCTTTTTGTCTTGAAATGTGATATGGTCTGAGTGAAGGCAGCTTTAGATCAATCTCTCCAGCTAAAATCTCACTTCTCTATAAGCTGCCTTATAGCTTAATTTCACTAAAACAAAAATAATATGATTTTTTCAACCTTGGAAGAGAACATTTATACTGGAAAAGAAGATAGGAGAGAAAGGAAGAGTGCAAAACATGTACTGGGAAAGTAGTAACAGCCATTACTGGAGCAGCTCAGAAATACTTGAAGATCCACTTAATACTGAAGCACAGGTATCACTGGAACTTTCAAAAAACCCAAAATATATTTTTTCTTGGTTTATAACCTATAATTTGCTGGTCTTTATTCACAGCTCTAAATTGGAAGAACCATTAAAGCATACCCACTGCTTTCTCAACACAAGCAGGGAGCTACAGAACAGGACTGACAAACCACCTCTTATTTTGCCACTCAGTAGAAAATCTTTGGGCAGAAGAAATCTGAAGAGAGCGGAATGATTTGCTGTTTCACACATTGTTTGTATCTACATGTTGCTGACACTATAGTTTGTATCTACACTATAGAGGACCCTAACCGGTTCATGCTGCAGGAAAATCCTAATGACTTTTGGAAAAGGAGAAGGGTAGCCCGACTTATCTTACAGTAATTTGTGCTACTGAGAGGTCATGCAGTACATTTTGGTTGTTTTCTGACAGTGAATTGCATTTACTAACATTTTAGTATACATTTGCTGCTGAAAAAGGGAGCAGCTTCTGAGCAGCTACTGCACTGGAAGGTAAGAGAGACGGATGCAAGGAGCTTCTATTCATGAAATAAATGCATTTACCTCCAGCTCTCGCATAGTGTTCTCAGATTGTGAGACTCCTCGCAGAGAAGAGGGATATAGAGCTGCTAGGATACACAGATGAAGCAGGGAAGTCTTACAGACAGGAAGTGATGGGCTAGCACCACTTTAGTGGTCTTAACTGCTTGGAGCAATACCACTGCTAAGGAGCGTGGTTTGACTTGTGCATGCTCTTCAGACTGTGATTTTGTGTGCGTGTGCACATGCACAGGTATGTGTGTAAGACTGCAAGGGTCTATCAAGGGGACTGAGAGAGATTATCATAACAGAAACATGTTAAAGTCATAAGTAGCTTGATGGCTAAGCTCAGCCGTGGGGAAGCTTATACTTTAATGTCCTCAGGATTTCTTCGGTCAGTGGTATATATTTTATTAATTTTAAACAAAACACTTGACACCAAGTGAGCCAGCCAAAGGATAAGCCTACAGAAAAATTATGGAGGGGCAAAGAATTCTGCAGTGTTGGCCAAAGTCTGTTCTGAAAAGAGTGTGTACCCCTGACGTAACTGGGTCTGAGAAGAACTTCTGAGGGTAGGACTCATCTGTGTGTTGAAATCAGTAATCTGAGAGAGGGAAACTAGACATCACAGTGTAAACAGAGCACTGCAGGTTACCAAGGCTCTGTTAAACAAATGTACACTATCTTATTCTACTTACATAAATGATCGGGTCCTTTCAGCACGAGGCGAACTTGTCTGCTTCCATAGGGAATAGCAACCACTGTATCATCTACTGTGGAAAGGCAAAAATGCATATAAGCAAAGAAACTCCCACCTGTTTTCAAAGAAGCAGTGAAATAGGTGCTTACAAGGAAGTCAAAAGAAAAGCCTTAGTAGCAATTAAACAACTCTAAGAATTATTATTAAAAATATGAAAAAAATAACTTGTTAAATGTGGTAAGAACCTTCTGCTAAGAACACAAACACGTTGATTTTATTTACTTTCAACTGCTTCACAAATGGATTTGAAGAATAACTAATAACTTTCTATTTCATCGTGACTCCACTCATACCTTTTTCAAGTATTTCAAATTGATACTTGTGGCAGAATCTTGCACCTATGAAGCCCTTTGGACCTTGCCCTATGGGATTTAAACCAAGGTGTGAATTACCATGTAGGCCACGTGCACCTGTAAAAGTTAGTTAGGTTAGCATTTCTAAAAAGTCAGCAACCTCAGTAATGTCCTCAATGGAGACAGGAAGGAAAGGTGTGGAAAGACGATATAAAATGTTATGCCTGGGTCATGAAGTGGGGTGCCCAGAGAATGCTGACCTGGACTAACCAGCATGCTCCATTTACCTTTCCCTGTCCTTTCTGCCTCCTTCCCATATACCTAGCAGGTGGGAAAGAAAAAGTATGTATGCCTAACAGGATTTTTGGTGGTGGGGGTAAGAAGATGGTTGACATGACAGAAACAAAGTCTCTTTCCCTATCTATCCACTAGAACTACTCACAGCTGTGCCATGAAATGCCTACTAGCAGGAGCTAAGCTCTGCTCTCAAAGCAATGTGTTGCTTTGTCAGGTTAAAGCTAACTCAGACAATGAAAGCATTTCATCTTTTACTGAAAGATATGAGCTGGGGCCTTACCTTTCTGAACAGACCTAAAGAGGAAGACCATCGGAACCTGGCTAAATCAGGACTCTCACTTACCACCAAAATAGTTACTAATGTTGTCATTTTATATCATGAAGAGAATCAACAGAGAGAGGAAACACTATACAAAACAGGAACTTTTGAACAATACATTCATTCATCCAAACCTATTATATCTCAAAACTGTGAATTAGAACCCTCTCGTATTTTCAATTGTGTAATGCATCATAGGAATTCCTGACAGTCTTATATTGGAGAGCTTTATGGGATGAAATATTTATACTGTTGTGGCCTCTTAATATCCCAAAATGAGGGGCCAAATGTAATCAGTCAGTCTGAGTGCCACAAGAGTTGTATGGACATAAAGCCTGTTCAAGTTTTCAGGCCATGTTCCACGTTCAAGACCTGATGGAACCATGTTCCATTTTTCAAGATCTGATTTGATATGTTTCCTCAAATGATCCAGGAATTTCAGTGTCTCCTAAGTCTTTTCTAACACTGGGACTAAACTCTACTCAACACGCATTCTGCTCATACACATCTAAAATATTAGCAAAGGCAGAAATCTTTAATCTCCACATAGAATTCAAATTTTCTATTTAAAAAGACAAATATTCACGTTTTAAAAAATTCACTAAATATTAATATTCTAATATCAATTTTATTAGTACCATTCTGGTACTCATATTCAAGAAAACCAATAGAATAAACACACTTTATCTATTTTTGGGAACAAAATACATGAGTATTGTAAAGTAAGATAAGCATGTATCCCCAGAAATGCCAAGACAGTGGAAAGAGTTCAAAAGTTTATTTAGAAGGACAGAACATGATAAACTTACAAATACTTCACGGTGCTATAGAAGCACCAGGCCCCAGGGAGAAAAAGGCAAGTTCCCACCCTCTCCAGGGCCTTTAGTATGCTCTCTGTCTCTCTCCTTCCTTCCCAAGGCCTCTGTATATGTCTGCTACGGTCATCTCTCTCTAGCATAGCACAGAGAGATAACACAGTTCTCTCTGCAAACCCACCTGGACTGCAGAAGGGAAAAACCCCTAACATCCCCAAAAAAACCCTAACAACCCCCAACCCTAACACTGGGAAGACGCTTTGCAAGAATTCCTAAGTGAAAACAAGTTTCTAGTTTTCCGACTACAAATTGTTCTGAAAGCACAACTATTACTACAGTATGACATATCATTTTGCTGTATATCTANAAAAAAAAAAAAAAAATTAATGGCCTTTTTACAAGTACAGTCCCATGCCATCATGATATTAGATACAGAGTGTCTCTCCGTTACAAGCTCTGTGCAGGAGAGTTAACAACTCACTGATATATCACAGAAAAACTGGACAGTTTAAAGATCATGTGAGCTTATATTTTCAGCATGCCTCTTCTGCCCCAGCATACTGCTAGGACTATATTTCACCTGATTTTGCAGTTGCTCTCCATTTGAAATCCTAGCATGCTTTATGTGAAATGCAAAGCTCAGTGGGATTTATGCTTATCACTGTGCTTCCTGATTTCACAAAGCAGAAACAGTATGAAATGAAGGATAATTTCCTGCAGTGAACAATGATAAGAAGGAGACGTTTCATGTGAAGAGACGTGAAAGTAAGCATGGTAATATTTAGTCACAGCTCCCTCTAACAATAAGCAGATTGTGGAGCAGCTGTGTGGAACACTTGGAGGAAAAAACACGAAGTGCATTAACAGGTGGTTGGTTTTCTCTAGAGACCATGCGTAGGAAAGCAAGGAAGGGTCCCAGATAACTGAAAGGACAGTGGCTCTGGGTTGTGAAAAACGTGCAAGGATTTAGGCAAAAGTTAAATGTCATGTGCCAACATCAGATTCCCATGAGAGATAAGTTTCTTCTAGTTTTGAATTTTTAATTTGGATTTTGTCCAAATAGTCTGTCAGTTGTCAGTTCTCATGATGAAAAAGGGAGTTCTTTCTACTTCCTTATTACCATGGATATTTAATGGAACTCTGGAACTGAATCTATTTTTGGCAACCATGGCAAGAATAATCAGGTGTGTATCCAGATTACCTCAGTGTAACAACTCCTACAATTCTCTTTTAAAAGTAATCTATTCCACTAGTAGATGTCAATCCTTCTTTAGAGAAATACGCTAAATATAACATCGCACAAGGTTACTGGCAGATTTCACTCACAATTCATGGGATCAACACTAGCTTCTTAAGATATAAAAAGAAGCCTGCTTAAATGTAGCTCATGTCCATAGGAAGGACATACACTCCTTCATAAAGAAGGTAAGACTTAGAAAAAGATGAAGACTTAGAAAGATTGAACCCCCCAGCCTTAGTACTAAGAGAAAAGAATATTTCTGAAATGAGGGGTTTTGTAGTTTTTCTATTATCATTCTTAAAAAAGTATAGACACATGTGCTTTCTTTTTCACAAAAATGTTGGCAAGAATTCAAGGCCCCTTTACCTCATGCCCTGCTATGTTTCTGTTTCTGAGGCCACTGAGAGATGTCTACTAGCCCTACAGATAGTGAGGGAGCTGTTCCTGTAGCAAGTGTTTATAGTGACAAATAAGCAAGATGCTGACACAAAGTGCTAATGGCATCGGGGAGGATAAATGCAGAGAATTAACATAGTGGTTTTTAAAGTGCTTCTTAACATTTAAAATTTCAAATTTTCACAACAAAACATTTCGAAGCAAACCTCAAAAAGAAGTCATATTAATTCACACATTCAAAGGTGATCCTAAACTGTGTCTTTAGAATTGTAAAAATCTGATTTAAAAGCAGACTTTCTTTTGATACATTCAAAATTCATAGTGTTGCATAACAACATGTATGTTTACAGCAGAGAATGGAATAATGCCACAAGGTTTATGCAGAGGACATAGAAAATCTATGATTATCTATTTCGGTTCGGAATAACAATTATTTGTGGCAAATGTGTCTGAAAAATCCATTCTCTAATATTTTTCACATTTGTCTCACTCTAAGACTCTGTCATTGCTCTACTACCTATATAACATTCTTTATGTTTACAAGCAAACCACTGGGACTAGAGACTCTATTTTTTTAACATTTTAGTACTGTGCATAATATATTAGTGCCTTTATCCTCAGAGGAGGATAAATGAGCACCTTTTTACCCAAAGCAACTGACAAACAATGAATTTCTCCTATAGGAAGAGACATTTGCCAAAAAAGCTCACAAACATTATAATGTCTCAAGTAAGCTGGAGATTTCCAAAACTGTTCCTGCACATTGCAGAAGCAGGTAACAATAAGATGAAATTCCATTTCTAAATCTTTGTGAATTATTTCCTTTGCCCTCTACTGTGCAATTCTGCTTCAGCAATAGAACCCTTACGAGGATTATACTAAATCCTTCCTTCCTTCCCCTTTTTTTTTTTCTCCCACTCTCTCCCTCTCAGCAAACACAGAGCCAGACGTGCACTGTGCTAACTGCTGCTCTGCGTGCTATGCTCCATACTGAAGCAGTTATTCTTTCACAGAGAGAAGCTTTTGTAAGAGTACCTCTCACTGCTCCTCACATATAGAAGCTGAATGTTCTATACAGGAATATACACACACAGTCTTCAGCAGATATTACACTGCTATTCGAATCTTTGAGGTCATGTGCTATTCAGCACTAGGAAAAGTGCTCCAGAATGGTAGAGCTGGTCTGATTGAACTCTAAGGCTGGGGACAGCTTTGCATGCTAGCACATGTTGTGCCTGCACAGGCATGACAATACATTTACCTTTTATTCCTTCCCGCAAACTGACCAGACATGCCCTATTTCTCATCCCAAAGCTTTTACAGCTCCATCTATGGTACAGTAACAAGTCTGAAAAGCATGTCTGGGATCTAGGATAAACTAACCCTGTCACTGGGGTACACTAATGCTAGTTTACCACTCTGGGTTAAAGCTGGCTCAGCATGCAGGAAAGGCCATGTTTATCTGTAGGCCTCTCTCATGTCCCTGTAGGCACTTTCTGACAACTTAGATTCCTCAGTCCACCACAGAACTGAGTCAACATGCAGGCACACAGGCTGTGAGCATAGGTCTTGGAGACATCACTGTGCCCTCAGTGTTCATCTCTGCTATGGAGCAGCATAAACCACTCTCTTCAGTGTGGACTAAGTCCTATGCCTAGCCAGCTATCACAGCCAGAGAGGCATCGACAGAGACAGCTCTTCTTGTTCTCCTGTTCCTCCCAAGCAACTAGCTAGCTGAGATGGGGAATATACTGGTGACACCTTTCCACAATCCTCTGTCCACTGCCATAACCAAACCAGTAGTCCGAGCAAGCCTGCTTTAATCCAAGAGGCGAGAACCTGTGGGGACAACCAGACCGACCATGATCATTCAGATGCCTGAGAAAGAGTGGGGCGAAATCTAGCTTTCAAGAAATGAGTACATTTCTAAGAGAGAAGATGGGGCTTTACCAGAAGGAACAGCTTACGTTTATTTGCTGAGAGCTGGGACTTATACTGGCCTCGAACCAGACGGCAGGTGGACCCATCTCCATTGCAGACCCCACAGTTATCTTCCTTGACAGTGCTTCCCAGCTGGCGGTCACAGCCAACGATCTGGCAAGAAAGGAAGATGTGCATTTCAATGTGAGCACCTACCAACTGACTGCTCGATCCATCTCTGCAACTAATTATCACTAAATTTCTCTCTCAGCAACTCTAGAGGGCCACAAAGTACCTTAACAATGAAAGAGACTAAGCAAATCTGGCTCGGAGTTAGTGCTAAGGTCAGGCATCAGTTAGTGAACAGGTTAGTACTCAATGGCTTTTGCAGTCCTGAGGAAGAAAAAAGTATTGTTGCAGGTTGTTATTTTAGGGCATTGTGAACATTTATTGGAAAGAGTCCTATCAGAAGTTTCACTTCTTAAGAGTTTCACAAAGAAAAATGCCTGAAACAGATAAGGCAGATAGGAAGCAGACAGATAGATAAAAGTAAAGAGCAGTGTAGATCAATTGTAGCATGGCTTAGTGAAACTTTACCTGCTATGCAGCTGGGAAAACCATGTGGTTTTAATTATGTTTGACAATAATCCCATTCCACACTGTCAATGCCTGTGTTCAGACATTGTAAAAGATCTGATAAAGAAGGAGGGAATGATTGCAGCAAAAGGACTGAGAGTCAGTTACCTGCTCCGAAATTGGTTTTATGCCTATATGTGAATTGTTTAGTTCAAAATTTTAAAAGTTGTATACATAAACTAGGTTTCTCAGTTTGTAAAATCCCCTATAATTCCCAGGAGAATCAAATACAAATTTATAATTAAATACACTTAAAATTAACAAATGGAATGTAAATTTATTTAACACAGTGTTAATCCAGGCCTATTGCTGGCACTTTGAGTTCTGCATCCAAGTTATGAATTTTGCACATAAATAATTGAAATCCTAGAAATTAGGAAAGTCCTTACAGAGTGTTATAACTGTCTTTTTAAGTACTAGAAAATGAAAGGCCTTCTAGCATTCTGGCATGCAGAGTAAGTAATGAAAAAATATTTGTATATAACTTCTTATGAGTTTGTGCTAAGGCTCTTAGCCAAACAGAGAGTATATATAAACACAGGGAATTTTACATAAAGTTCTTGTTTCAGCTTTGAATTTCCTTGCATCACTGAGTTTCAAATCAGACAGCTGGGTCCTTGAAAATTATAACAGAAAATTATAAGAGCACTTATCAGCAAGATTTAAAAAGCTGTATGTGTAACTTGCCCACTTACACATTCAGATTAATACTTCTTATTTACGCAAATCTGAGTGTGCAGAATTACAGATCTCTGCGAGGGTAAGAAGTACTTTTCATTTTGACACTATCTCTTCATCTGCCTATGAAAATGCAGACTTTGATTAATAACCAGTATTTACTTTTCGCAATTCAGTTTCCATTTCCATCATTACTTTACCAGTGGCACAATAGCTGTTTCCTTGGTCATATCTGTCATATCGAGAGTATAATTAATTTAACTTAAATCATTACAGAATTAGATTCAGGCTTGCTGAAAGCTGTCACCAGATTTCTTCAACTGATCTTCCAGATCAGAACTGGGTCAAGCCTTCTATGCTTATGCATTACATTATGATGTCTCCAAGGGAATTATCTGAGGTCCAATGGAGTAAAAGCCGTATGTAAATGATATATTTCCTTGAAAACCTAGTCATACCAAGACTGCAAGAGACATTTTAACACATTAGAAACACCATGACAAATAACAGTTAGAAAGCTGAAGCAAAATTAAGCATATGTTGACTGTGACTACTCCATACAGAACTTCCAAGTACAGATATATAAATTGTATCCATGATATCATGTAAGATTTAAGTCTATTTTTTTTCTGAATAAGAATATCCCTACAGGAGCTGAACACAGGCTGTTATGCTTTAATTTCCAAGAATGCCTCTGTGTAGACAAGATGGTAAAAAGAATAGCTTGCATGATCTGAAAACTGTATGACACAATGCCTACAAATCAGATTAATTTCCCCGTAATACATTAGAGATTGCTAATGATGAGAAGGGTCCTGATGGGGAACCCAGATAACAGAAGAAAGGTTAGAATTCCCTTTCAATATCTGTTCAGAATATATTTTATACTTAATAGTTTAAAAACTTCAATTTAGAGTAGTACACAAATCTTTATCCCCTTGCCTATTCTGAAAAGAATATATGAACTGCCTGGATGTGAAATCAGCTGAATCTTAAATCCAGGTATGAGGTAACCAATTTTAAAAAACAGCATCAACCACTTTAAAGCATTTTTAACTTTATGAATGTCACATGTTGCCATGAGCTGTATCCTGATTAAAGTTAATTTATAAATTGAGCAATTTGGAGCTACATCAAAACTTGTAAAGGAAACCACCAGGAAAATCTCAGGTGTGAAAGGAAGTTATAGTGAAGTTTGTTTCTTTTTTTGAGTTGGACTGCCATCACCAGTGTATAGCATAAAAATATTTCTTCTGCTGAAATGCTGTATTTCAGATGGAAGTATGAGCAAAGTGGAACTATGGAGACCTCTGTGAATACCAACACTTCTCTGGTACATACAAAATGTGTATTATCCTTCCTGTAATTAGTAGTGTCTCAGATAATTTAATGCTATTAAAATTCTTGATGACCTTAAATTAATTTCCTGTTTCTCCCCAAGGTTTCTGCAGAGCTTTTTGTTTACTCTGTTAGATTATTTGTCTCAATAGATACACAGAGCTCTGGGAATACGTATAAAATTTTCACTTACAATCCTTATGAGTAATTAACAAATGTCTGAAATAAAAAAACATTCCCAAGTCCACTGCTTTTTTATTATCTTTTTTTCCCCATCACTACCTAGGGAAATCTTTCTTCCATCTTTTTAACATAATTACATGCACTAAAAAGGTTGCTAATGTGTGCAATAGAGTCACTGATGCTTTAAAATGAAAAACGCTGTTATATCACTTTTTAGTAGCTCTTACACAAAACCATTATGTAGGCTGGACTCTTATGAAAGCAAAAGATCCAAAAAGGAAATATTAAAGTGCTCCTCAAAAAAATACACAGTTCATGATAATAATAACTTTTGTCTCTCTGAGCACAACAAATAGGTTTGACTGAGGGGAGATGAGAATATGTAATTTCCACAACATTATTTTCACTCTCCATCAAGGCTGCAGAGAACTCAGTGAAAAAGATTATGGAAAGGGTGAAAATATGTCACTATTCCCCCAGAAGTCTGCAGAGAGTTATCAAGGAACAGGAAGGCATAATTGTTTGTTTCAGCATCCACCCATAACATGAACAAAACACAGAGGGTAAGCTTTAAAATGGCTGTTATCAGAGATTCCAAAGATGCAACAGTAGGGAGAGGCCAGCTAACATGAAAAGTAGATTCACTTTGGCTGCCTACAGGCATATTCATCCAACTACAGGTGGCTGAGGACCTTGTCACAAAAATAAGCACCATGGAAGGTACTGCTTGATCAGCTGGGTAGGCAAAGGAGAGAATAAGGATATTGCATCTCTAATATACAGCTCAGAGTAATGGTTTGGTGGACACAGTTTGAACCAAAATACTAGCATATTTGAATTGGAGGTCTGGGGAATATTTCACTCTCTGAAAAGCTTTGAAATGTCAACTCTTTGTCTTGGTTTGAAACTGGACCCAATGTTGAAATCCTTAAGTTTCTGTGGAATAGAAACTTCCTTTTCCAATGCATTCTAGTCCTGATCTTAATATACCCTGGGGGTTTAGGCAGATGAAGTCTGTTTTAATCCATAAAAGTGTGGGAATGAAGCCCCCACCAGCAATGAAAATGGATTACTGCAACAAATTATGCTTGGAAATGTTCTGAAGTAAGCAGTTTTCATACTCATTTCTATTACATTTTAAGCTTCCTCCCCTTGAAACAGGGTAATGAAGCACAGACTTTCCACACTGAAATCTTCCGAGTTTCAAATTTCTGAAGTGTGGTCAGGGGCTTGAACTGCAGATTGTTACCACACAAAATATCAGAAACAGGTCTGTTAAGTTCCCTGACAACCAAATCCAAACTACATTAAAATCAAGGACATGCACTTATAAATTTGATAAGCTTTGGATGAATTTCACTGCTATTGTGGTTAAATGCCCTTAAAACAATAAAGGAAGATTATGAACAGCTCTAAAGGTCTCTCAGTATATGGAAGATGCCAGCCATGTAGCTTCAGAGTGAGGAAATCACAGGTGAGTATCAACTCCCTGCCCAGCTCTTCTTCAGTGAGCTAATTTTTTATTCTCCTTATGGGTTTAGCTTGAAAAGTCTAGCAACAAAAAGCTAGAATAATAACACCTAATCCCTAGTTGGCTAAGCCTGTATTGTTTTCTGGCATAAGATACCACAGTTCTGCTCAGAGGTAAAGATTCCATATTACATTTTAGGCTGAAGTCCCACACTTCATGCAGAGTTTGATTCTCCTTCCCCTCTCTTTCCCCTACCCTTTTATTCTACTGACAACCTCTGGTTGGTGAAACATAAAAATAGATACACATTAGCATGACTGATACACATTAGCAAAGTCAGTTTTACAGGGCACTGCAAGAAAAAAGATGGTCAACAAGTTAGAAGATCAATTGCTTGTGTACAGTTTAAAGGCATCAGGCTGAAAGTCCCACAGCAGAATTGGAACTCACCCACTGAGTGCGTGCACGAGTGTTATACGTGCATTTGTTCCCCTTGTGGACCTGAACTCTGGCTCAGTTTAGCGATTTTTCCAGAAATAAAACTGGACCAGCAATGACAAGTTCTGTTCCAGCCCTGCTAGCCTGGAAATGCCTTGAAGTAAGAAGTTTTCATAATAATTTCTATTCAGTATTAAGAAACCCTGGGCAGGAAATAATGTAATAAAGCAAGCTTGCAAATCTAGCCAGTTATAAATCAATTTCTCTGTTTTCCAAAGGGCATGCCTGCAGTTCAAACACAAGAAGTTCTGAGAACCCGAGGAAAACAAAGTTGCCCTTCACATAGATACTAATGTGGGGCTCAATCTGGGACTTGGGTTGATTGTCACTGCTTAGCTGAAGAAAGTTCTGGATCAGATCCATCATTTCAACTAGGTTCAAAATCCTGTTTTACAATCAGGATGAAGAGCTGCTCTACTCTTTAAATTATTGTTGAGAGAACAAGCTTGAGCCTGTACAGCAAACTGGATCTGGGCTTGTGTCTGAGACACAGGTACTTGCAGCCCCTGCCAAAGTGGTATTTGCCCTTCAGACCATCAACACCTTGAGATGACAGTTTCCAGCCCCACCATTTTTCTGGCACAGCCTGCCAACATTATCCTGTGACAGGTAGTCTTGCCCAACACGAAGGCGCTATGCAGGATTTTCACAGGTTTCCAGGAATTTATCGCAACTACGCCATAATCCAATTATAAATGAATATCATAAGATGATTTTCACAATGGCAAGGCAACTTGTAACTGTGGTGATAGCAGCAGGCCCAGTGACGTGCAATCTATGTACTTGTTTGACACTTGAGCCAAACATACCTTGCAACTGTTCAGGCAGTGTAAGCAAACTTCAATTACTGATCAGTAGCCAAACTGTTAAATACAATCACTGAAGTGACTAAGATACACCTTCCAATATGCGAAACATGACTGGGCAGCTCAGTGATTTGTTGCTGCTTGTTGCCTTACCTATCACTGATCCACTGGAACCAATTTGCAGATACTGCTTGATATGTGTCCCATCAGCACAGCATTGTCAGCTAGCCAGAGCTCTCTGCTACTACTATTTTTAAACCAAGATCACGACTCTTGCACGCATTAGTGTCATGCTTGCTTTTCTCCAAAAGGATCATACCTATTGTCTGGATAGCTTTGCATTTCCACAGGAAAGAGTTGTCAGTTTTTGAAGAAGATTAAAATACTACACCAGAAGGTGATGGCAAAGGCCATTATAAGACAAAATTCATCACGAAACCTCTCCCTCAGCTTTGTTGTAGCAATGTAATTGAGAAACCAAGAGTAAATACAATGAAGTCTGCTCTCTGGACTCATTCTTCTCTCCCAGACCATGAAGCACTAACTTGTAAAGGCATTTAACTGGCACTTGTAACATATTACATTTGACTGTGATCCTTTGTCAGCTCTGGTGACTTCATGACACACTTGATATTGTTACTCAGACCTCTCTTCCGTTGAGCGTACAGGCTTCTTTTGTTGGCAGGAGTCTGTCCTCTGTCCACTGGATCAATGCAGATCCAGCTGCAGCGCTTTGTTTGCGCCAGCATAGACTTTCTGGTGCTTCAGGCAATCACATAATCTGTGTTACCAAGGAACAGACATCACTCACAGTTCAAATACTTGAGAGAAGCTATATGGCCCCAAGTCACTGATGAAACCACT
The DNA here is from genome assembly GCA_013397135.1 of Pachyramphus minor. NCBI lineage: Eukaryota > Metazoa > Chordata > Aves > Passeriformes > Tyrannidae > Pachyramphus > Pachyramphus minor. Next base: position 24,888 of record VYXB01002088.1, on the reverse strand, counting down.
TAGTCTATGTGGTATTCCAGCCTGCTGCTCAGTGTGTAAGAGGACTGCACGCAGGCTTTATGAGAAGCATGACACGTCATCTCATGTCTACGGGACGACAAAGGAAACTAGCTAAAATACCTGCAGCCTCCCTGTCCTGGGTCTTCACAGTAACTGGAACTCTTGCCAAGGTCTTCAGTGAGAAGCACACATCTGTTTTCCTGGGGACTCTCGAAATTGTCCAGTCAGCGCAGACACCTTGCCACCTTCATACAGCACTAAACCCTCTACACCGCACTACACAACTCCAGCTTTTAGCTGTGCTAAGGAAATACATGGACAAAGATGACTTCCTAGTAACTCTAAGAGAACCCTCAGAAGTCTCCAAGCTGCTCTTTTGAATTTCTTGTTTTTGCTAAGCCTCCAAATTACAATGTTCCTCCCTTCCTCCCTGCCACCCCAGCAAAGGGAGGTGCTCTAAGTACTGCTGGTCAAAGATATATGCACAGTAGACAAAGTTGGTCTGCTTGAGATAAACAGCACATATTATTTCTGCTAGAACAAAGTATCTCTGCAGTGGCGCCAATCTTTGTTGGATCATAAAGTGGAAAACTGATAGCTTAGGGCAGGGGAGTGGAGTTCTAATAAAGCAAACGAAGATTATTTCACACACACATAAAGAAACACTTCCTTGCCACTCACTGCTACAAAAATGTTGTTACCTGGCATGATGATAGCAATTTAAACATTTCAATATTACTCTTATGAATCATTAGATTCTCCACCCCATTCCTTTTGGTGTGCTGGAAAGATGTCATGCTGGGAGAAAAGCAACTTCTTTCATCTCAGAAAAACTGATACTTACCAGTATCAGAAGTAAGATTACAAGATACAAGAAAAAAAATTAAGATTTGCTCTCCACAGAATATGAGGTAGATGAGGATAGAGTGTAATAGACAAACCATTCAAACAGCAATTCAGCTGTTCAGCCTGGCACACTTCAAAAGCACCTGACCATAAGAAATGAAGAATTCAGTATTTTCTGAAGTGTTATCTCCACAGAAGACATCTATGTTTCTATGGTCTACTTAAAAGGAAAAAAAAAAAAAGAAAAAAAATAATTTTGAGCATTAAGGCCTAGGAGCTTGATGCAGACATCATAAGCTTAAAAACCTTTATAATCATAACATCAAAAGGCCTGTCTAAACTTAAAGACAACTTAGAAGTGATCCTGCTATAATGCCTTCTAGGTGTCCGAGGAAAAATGGACTCCTAAATTGCCTCCTCTTGCCTAAATAATACACTTATTATTACAACTGTTGCATTTTTCTTCTGCTGTTTCTCGAGCTCAGGGAAAAAAAAAACAACAAAAAAAACAACCAAACCCAAGCAAACAGCTACAAACAGGAGTCAGAAATAGCTGAACTACATGAAACAGAAATCCCAGCACTAAGTAAATACCTAGACTTTTTCTCCAAATGCTTTCCTTTTTTTTTTTTTTAAGCTGACTGCTGTCATAGTCTTGGCAGAAAAAAAGATTATTACTGGAAGCTGTTAAGGCGGACTGAATGCCTCTAAAAATGAATACAGGCTGGTGGAAACACAAATGATGCCTCTTTGTAGAGAATTTTTAATGGAATAGAGACCATTCATTTCTTTACTTTGTCATCAAACAGGCAAATGACAGGCACTTTCTGTCCTCTTTTGTAAATGTAAGACAGCAATACGGATAATACAGGTAAAAACTTCCTTCTGCAAGTTACTGTCTCTCAGAGTTTTCACAGTTAGATAACACGTCTATGTGGAGAAAAAAGGCACCTTGTAAAAAGCAGTACATGATCCCCAGTGTTACCAGTACTAAGTCAGAAAAGAACAATCTTCCAACATTAGAGCAATGTATGTTGCAGGGCCATTTTCTTCCAGGGTTTCAAACAGGGTGGGACAGACTCCTGGTCTTCTCCTTTCTCAAAACTGGAGTTGACTTGAAAAGTCTGAGGAAGGCATGAGAAGAAATCAGATCCCAAGCTAAGGAATGACTAGGAGCAGTCACGGGCCCAGGAGCAAATTCATGGAGCTGTGCCCCAAGTGCATCCCATATGGACAGCTGAGGTCTAAGGCAGTTTCATGAGCCTTCAAGAGCATGCCGAGGTGACCACCTAACTTTATTTTACCTGTCTCAAGCAAGTTTACTGTGCCAATGAGCAATATCCACATAACAAACACATGGTGTTAAGTGACAGTGTTATCCTGATCAGCTTTGATTTTGGGCTGAGATGTAAACTGGAAAGGGTGCATGCAGCAACACTTTGTACATGGAAAGGAGAAATTATCTATTCTTTAGTCACGATACTAAGGAAATATAGCACAGTCTATTTAAAGTAGAGCAGATTTTTTCACTCTTCTGACATTATGCACCAGCCAGTGTAGCGTGTGTCTCTGATCAAAAAAATTAGGAGCACACATACACACATATAGCCATTTAAGTACTGGTGTAAATAGAATCAGAGAATAGAATTATGGACTAATTTGGGTTGGAAGGAACCTTTAAAGGTCATCTACTTCAACCCCACTGCCATGGGCAGGACAAGAACCAAGAAGAGACCTCCAAGATTATCAAGTCCAACTTTTAACCAACTAGAGGTGATTAAAGAAACTAATCTTGTTAGCTGTCTTGAAATGACTGTGTAGCTCAGGTTAAAAAAGCATTAGGAATCAACTACTGAGAAATTTTTAAGCTACCTCTACTAGTATTTGAAAGTAGAACTGTAAAGAACTGTTTAATATTGTCATAAATAGTAGACATTAAGATAAGTATTTCTGGAATACAGCTCTCTGTAACCAACAACCTGTAAAATAAAAATAATGTAATGGAGAATGATGGGCAGTTTTGTGAGAAGAAACAAAAGTCTGTTTTCAATCCTAAACAGCATTTTTGTAGTTACAAACTTACTTAACAGCATTCCTAGGAATTACCAGCTTTTTAATCACTGGATCTAATCCTGGAATTAGAGCTATAATATGATTCCTTCTGTTATTCCACCATATATATGAAATAATTGCATAGTCTTTAATAAAAACACCACCAATAATAGTAATGACACTCATGCAATTAGGATTAGATTTGGGTTTTTCAAACCATGAGCATTCAGTTTCTCTCCTCCATCCGGTTACAGAGGGGAGCGATAGAATGGCTTTGGTAGCGCCTGGCAAACAGCCAAGGTCAACCCATCATACTGCAACTTTGTAAATCCAAGTCCGGTATGCAAAAATTGCTTATAGCCTCAAAACCCCAGAAAAGGATTCAAAGTACAGAAACTGATTTTCAAAACAGGGAAAATTAAACTAGAAATTCAAAGTTTTAAATGTGTTGTGCTCTGCATACCTACTAATTATATCCATAAAGGCATTTCCCAATGTGGAACATTAAAGCACTATTTCTCTTTAAAAGCATTCTATTGACTTCAGCATGATGGTTCAGACTAGTTATACATATCAGTGGACCATACTATAACCTGAGGTAAGCTCAAAACAACCCAAAAAGTACATCTGAGAAGTAATCTGTATTTCTTCTAAAACAGGAGGAGGGAGAAGCGACCCAAATAACACAGATAACCACATAGAAAGGAATTTAAAATATTTAGGAGGAACAAAATGATTGGGAGGAAGTAAAAGACATTATATAAAAAGTTTTTTTTGAAAAAATATGTTGTTCAGTCTGTGTCACTATGGTTTTAAGAGTAAAATGACAGAAAGAAAAAATAATGCTTGGAAGTTAATTCCCATTAAATTTTCAGGGGTTTAACACAAAGAACAAAGGCAAGATATTAGCCATCTCTTCATGGAAGAGAAATTCATGTTTGTATATTATAGAGAGAGGCAAGATGCATGCAGCTTGCACGATTCCTGAACTTTCACACTCACATGTACTTCCCTATGCTGTGAAGTATATCTGAATAAGCTACTGCATAACTTCTCCAATAAGCTGTAAATAAAAGTTAAACATCTTTTTAAGAGTCTCTAACCAGGGATTAGAGATTCAGGGATACAGCTTATTCTACTCACAAAATTGGCTTTGTTTTCCTTGCTTACAATCAGAAGTCTCTTCTGATTTCAACCAACAGGTGGCCAGTACGCAAAACAAAGTCTTCAGCTCAAAAAGTAATAATTGAACAAAAACTCATATATATGTCACAAAGTTCCCAGTAATTTTAAACCTCCAAACAACATAAGAAATGAAGGGATAAATATGAGAGAGCGATTTTCTAATTTCCATATACTGCACCTTTTTAACAAATGTATACTTATCAATGAGAAGGAAAATCATCACCTTTAAATCAGGAGTTTTCAAGGCACACAGAAGGCAATATAACTAACCCTTCATTCTGCCATTAATAGCCTGAAGAACAGCTTGTGAGCACACAATAGGCCATGGGCTGACCCCAATCTTACATACTAAGAACTCTATCCCTGTGGTCAGTTAAGAAAATTGACACTGTTATTTGAACCACTAGGAAAAATGCTCCATGTCTATGTAAGCATATACTGATCTTAACTCTAATTAATTCTTGTACAGCCTGCAACTAAATAGACATAATTATATGTTTCATAAAATGCTCTATCTGAAAAACATTCAATTCCTTCTTTGTTGCCATAACACCTGGATCAAGGTAAGCCAATAGGATGGTAAACTTCAGGATGCTTTCAGTAGTTTTGCTTTGAGCAATTCAGAAAATGTATCTCTTTATCTCCAAAATAGTGCAATTATTGCAAATAACCTTTTATCACAGAATCATAGAACATGCTGAGTTGGAAGAGACCCACAAGGATCATTGAGTCCAACTACTGGCTCTGTGCAGGACACCCGAAGATTCATACCACATGTCTGAGAGCACTGTTCAAAAGCACCTTAAACTTTTTCAGGCTTGGTGCTGTTGCCACTTCCCTGGGGAGCCTGTTCAAATGCTCAGGCACACCCTGGGTGAAAAACTTTTACTTGATATCCAACCTAAGCCTTGACTCAGCTTCATGCTGTTGTCTCGTGTTCTGGTCACCACAGAGAAGAGATCACAAGAAAGTTGTGATTGCAATGAGGTCTCCCCTCAGTCTTCTCTTCTCCAGCCTGAATATACCAAGTGACCTCAGCCGCTCCTCATATGGCTTCCCCTCAAGGCCCTTCACCTTTGTTGCCCTCCTGACTCTCTCTAAGAGCTTAGTATCTTTCCTATATTGTTGTGCCCAAAACTGCACACACAATGTTCAAGATGAGGCCACACCAGTGCAGAGCAGAGCAGGACTGCGGGAGCTGTGTGTACCTCTAGAGGTTAGAAGCAGTCCTTCTGGCTGGAGAGAAAAGCCCACGCTTTGTTCCCCCGGCCACGTGGCATCCAGAGCCCCAAACCAGGAGCACAAAGGCCACACAGGGAGACACGCAGGAGGGCGAGGAGAGAGAGAGAGATTTATTGTCTTCGGGGTCAGGTACTTAAAGGTCTGGGGAAATTAGCATACACCCAATCAAGGAGCTAAGGGGACCTTAACCACCGCCCACAGGGACCAGGTCCAGCCAATGGGGAAAGGTAATAAGGGTCAAATATACATAGAAGTGATCCAAAGGGATTTTGGGAAATAGAGTCTCAGGTAGAGGGATTTTACAGCACTTACTAAGGATACGGTACTGTAACTGCCGAGGCCCGGGTTCGATTCCAGGTCAGGGATACTCCCTGGGCAGGTGGAGCCCGTTAGCCCTGTAAGGCAATCCACCTACGTCCTGAGGACCTCGCTGCCACTGTCCAAGCTCGCTTGGCCCCGGCAGATGAACCTTAGGATTAAAGGGTGGGCTCAGTTCTGCACGCACTGTGTCCCACCTAAAATAAATCCAATGCGCAGGCTGGAAGGCGTACAAAGACCTTCCCCAGATCTTTGTTCACGAAGTCTGGCCATTATATTATACTTATACAGCTTTACAGTCAGTTTGTACAACAGCTCTGCTAATTCCTTTATCAGCTTCAGAAGTCCACTCTTGGAAGGACTTCTTCCACTTTACATATTGTTGGTCAATTGGTACACAGGACAATCCCCTCCCTCAACTGGCTGGCGATGCTTTGCCTGGTACCCCCAGGACACGGTTGGCCCTCCTGGCTGCCAGGGTACTGCTGACTCATATTCAACTTGCCATCAACCCAGGATCGCCAGGTGCCTTTCCAAAGCACTGCTTTGCAGCCTCTCATTCCCCAGTCTGTATGAACATCCTGGGTTACCCTGTCTCAGGTGCAGAGTCTGGCACTTTCTCTTAAAACTTAAACTACAGAAGAAACGAGTTTCACTTTTTAATCTTCAGGTCTTTACACAGAATATACACCTTAGGAGACTTCATTTTTTGCAGTCGTGAAAAACCATGCCTTCATATTACAGTTGTCTGCTGCACTGCCCCAAATGTTGCTGAACTCCCAGGATCATTATGAACTCTCAGAAACTACTGAGACGTGATTGTTATGTTTACAATGTGTCAACATTCTTAGGTAAGTACTAGTTTGCAGCTACTACTGCAAATGAATAGAAATAATTTCTAACATAATTCTTTTCTGAAGTTCACATGCATTCACCATGCTTATAGAAGTCAGGTTATTCAAACAAAGGTTACAAAGGAATAATTGTCCACTTGTTCTTCTGTAACATTGCAGTTTCCCATTCTTTTAAAAGAACCTTTATAGAAGGCCATGGAAGACCATGCTTTTAAGGAGGGTTCACCATTTATTATGGCAAATTCCATACAGTTTACCTTTATGGACTGCTTATGTAGTATTAGCTATTATGATGAAAGTAAAGAAGTTGTTCTCCTAAAGCATATAGTTAGGGTAAATCTAGTTACAAACTTTCTAATGCAATACCTCTGCTGTCACAAAGAGATGGCTGGTTAACAGGGATACACTGAGACAAGAATATTTTGAATCGCTTTAAGTTTAACATGCACCAAAATATAAAATTTTTGACTGTGAGGAATACAGCATGAGCACTTATATTTTAATTTTTTTTCCGGTCATCCTAAAAAATGATGCAGTAATTGTAAATATGTGGCAAAAGTTGATAAAGAAATTGAATGCTGAAGAACATGGAAAATATATAGTTTTGTTTACGCATTAAAATTATTCTACCGTTTTATGGTATATAATGGAAGGGTTAGTTTAAGTGAAATTCTTCAGGGTGTTGCCGCTGTGTTTAGGTGCTGAAAAATTCTCCAGAGCAGTTCGTTAGGGGTGAGATAAGA
>VYXB01002088.1:0-17462 GCA_013397135.1 Pachyramphus minor | reverse complement strand
AAAAGGGATAGGGAATGTATAAACAAGGGTGCTAGAAAAAGGGAAAGGGACAAGGGACAGGGAGGGGGGTTTGCTGCTTTCTAAAATCTATTTTCACTACTTATAAGACTTACAAATATTAGAAAAATAAAAAAGCATTAGGGGCTTAAGGCATCAGGGACACTAGTGCTAAATATTTTTCTGTTCTCCAGCCACAGAGACAATTAAGAAATAACATCAGTTATAACAGTGCAGCTACCTTCAACCTTCCAAGAAGTAAGAATTGTCACGGGAAATCAAATGAGTTTGTTTCAGTAGTGGATGATTATGAACTCTGTTTCTAAGGGAAGATTTTCCTGAAAAAAGTATGATTCATATTTGGATCAAAACAGAAATCAGCCTGACAAAGGTCAAATTCTCTGTTCCTAATTTCTAGGCCACCATATGCAAAAAACTGAATCTTTTTCCCATCCAGATTCCTATGCTTCCTCTGAAGTTTTTAAAATATTTAAAAGCTCAAAATAAGACTGAAGTTAGTCTACCTCATTAAGCAATCCAGAATTTTGAGAAATGTGCACTCAGCTGAGATCAAGAGTCTAGGTGATTGTCTTCTTCAGATCACAAATGAGGTTAGCCTAGTAACTGCTTACTCTGTTTTCTTTTACTGCAGGACTGCTTCTGGATTAGAACAGAAAATCAGAGAGAAAAGAAACAGGGAGAAAAGCTTCTAGAGGGACATGATGTGACTGAAAATTCACTTGAAAGCCTACACATCAAGTTGAATGACCAAGAGCTCTCCATGCACTGTGGAGGGTGAAAAATTCCCCATCCCCCAGTTTTAACAAACGGGGATGCTGAGGTCCAAGGAGATGTAGCAGCTTGCTTAGTCTTACAGGAGGAGTGGCAGTTTCACTTTAGTGTCCCATCTACTGCCATGTAGTTCGAGACTTACAGGGAGCAATAATCCTCAAAGATAATGTAATTTGATAGACTTGGAAAACTTTGGTGTATCCAGATTAAAAGCTACAACATTGTTTTCTTTTGGTGCTTCAAATCAGATCTGCTACTGCAGCCAACTATACAAAAGAGTTCAAAAACTGATAATACAATCCTTTAAAACAAGTCTAAGTAAACAATATAAAGTGTGAAAATAACCTTTGGTCTCTACCAAAAAAAGGTAAAAAGAATCAGTTTAAGAGAATGGAAAGAGATGATTAAAACCAAGTACCTAAAATGACATAAATATGGAGGAGAGGGAGTGAGCACGTGAGAGAGAGGAAAGTAGTCAGGTGTTAGGGTAGGGCTTCTTTCCTTACTTGGCACAAGCCACTGATGCACATGTCCAGGGATTCAGTGTAGCACCGGGTGCCATCCAGAACCTTTGGTGCCAGCTCTACAACCAGAGCCGTTCCTCTGGCCTGGCACTTCAGTGAGCATGGGTTGTCAGGGTCATTAGAGACAGGAAGCCACTCATAAAACTGCCCCTGATACTTGACATCGTTGTGAGCAGAGCACTGCTGGGCACGGAAATCACCTGCTTCTGGTGGGCAATCCTGCAGGAAAGAAAGAAGAGAAGATCAGCAGGTCTATTTAGGACAGCCACTTACAGCTAGGAAAGTCTTACTGCTGTTGAAGAAAAATATATCTTCTTAGGTTTAAACAATCACCCAAGTTTCTCAGACCTTTTTCTACACCTTCATTCTCCAACGCTTTTCTGCATCTTTTAAAAAGGGCAGATTGTTACAGCTTTTGATATGAAAGACATGGAAGCTGCATGTCACTTTCTGATATTAAAGGATCATTTTTCAGTATTAAGATCTAAAATAAAACCTGTCTTAAAAAGCAAGTCTCCACTAAAGGGAAGTTAGCACAATCTTGGCTAGAAATTCGTCATTTGTAAGCCCTGGGCTTAACAAGTTTAGCCATTCTGACCTCTCATTCACTGTTGCAACGTGGTTTTTGCCATTTTCTTTCAATGTTGGATCACGCCACTCCAAACATTTCTTTCTGTGATCTATCCACACATACAAGCCATAGCCTTAGTCACAGATCATCATCTAAATTGCTTTGTATCAAGTGAGCAAATTTTCAATTAATTGACTTTGTATTTGAGTCTAAGGCAGCTCAAAAGTAAAGGGCTGAACTTCAGTCAAAAGTTCTGCTACCTAAGTTGTTGTAGCTTTAGTTAAATGGGAAGGATTTTTAGTGCATTTTTTCATACCACCACATAATTTGGAATGGGGGAGACTGCCCCACATCTGAGCGGGATTGAAGAGGATTGCCCCCAGCATCTTCAAAAGGTGGGTCCCTCAAGTGAAGCATCCTGGGAACTTGGGAGATAGGAGACAAAAAGGCAGGTCTGCAATGGAACTCGCTCTCTTTGTACCTGGTTTTTGCTTGCTGGAGCACCATGGACTCTTGGAGCCTTTTCCCAGGGACCACCCCGCCTCAGCTGCGATGTTTCTGCCTCAGCTGCAGCTGTATTTTGCATCAGACCAAGGTAACCCTGGCCCCAGATCAGCTGTCCCAGCACGACCAGCCACCACTGACGACTCGAGGCTTCCCCTCTCAGGAGCCGCACAAAAATCTGCCACCACATGGCCCAAAATCACTGGGTGCAAGCACTGCACCAGGTCAGCCCTGCCCCACCATTGTCAATCCATATGGTTTGCTACGCTAGAACCCATGTCATCACCTTGGTGGCATAGGACCTTCTTTTGGATGAAATATCCTTCCAGGTTTTGGTTTAATCTAGAGGAGAGAAACTTAGATAGATAGTATTTTCTGCTATTGTTATTTATTCGTTTCTTTCAGTTTTTAGTAAAATTGTTATTTTTCCTTCTTCACTCAGACTCCTTGTAATTTGTACCTTGTCTGTATTGGGGCAGAAGGAAATTTATATAAAAAAAGAGAGTTCATCTAATTAGAGGTCTCACCTCCTGAACATACTGTCATTAAACTAAGACATAAGTATAAGGCAATAAGCCTTCCTGTTACAAAAGGTTCAATGGATTAAGGCATAAGAGAAAAAAGGATTTTGAGTTAAATCTAGATCTAGAAAAATACATATCAAAAAGCAAAAACCCAGAGCTCCCCCTTCCTTTTTGGAAGTGGAGGTTGAAAGTTCAAGCTTGTAACTGGCATTTTACTGCTAGAAGACTTACACAGCAGAAGGTTTTTCTATTAATATAGTATGGATCATCAAAGAAAAAGTAAAATGTTGGAAGTATTTCAATTTGATTTTAAAATCTTGAGAAAAACTGAGAAGCAATCAGGGCCTTTTTGTGATCTGGGCAAACTTTTGACACAGGACAAAGTCTGGACAGTGAAGGGAGCACACAAATATGTTGGAAATTCATTATTTCTCTATAGCTGGTTAATTAGAGAAAAAGTGGTCTTTATGTTCTGCCCTTACACAGAGAGAATATGAACAACAATACAGTTACAGTTTGACCCAAGATCTGGCTTAGCTCTATTTTCAAACAAAGAAGCAAAGAAGAACACTGTGGCCTTATTTCCCGTCACAAAGTCTTCTGGTGCACACTCTTCTCTGAATTTTTCTCTCCGTAAATGAGTACAATCAGGTCTATTGTTTTGATGAAGGCTTGTTGCGAAGATTCAAGCCAATTCTCTTGTTTGGTTTAAGCTTGGCTCTACCTTTGGAACTTTCTGGCTTGCAACAGCTTTATTTTTACAAAGAGAGAAAGGCTGAGTAAAGCACACAACATACAGAGTTTATAATTCTGCTTTGTACAGTACTCAATACTACATTGTGTTGGATTTTACTTTTAAATCAAAGAAATAAAAAAGGTACAGTCCACGTAACAAGCTTTCAGGACATGGTGACCAGGATGGATGTCAAATACCTCCAGTCTTTGACATGATGATCAAAATAAAACAACGGATTTAAATAGCAGAACTTACGTTTAAAAAAGTTTTTATGTGAAACTTGAAGCAATTCAAAGAATACATGCAAGCAGTCAGAAATATAGGTATGCATACATCTTGGCATGCAGATGTGAAAAAGGGTTACAGCCTGGCACACTACTTTTCTGTAGCTGAAATCCTGAGTCCTAAATCTACCTGAGGGCCTTGGAGATCCTGTTTCCTCAGGAATGATCTTTCAATCCAGTTGAAAAAGCACATGTACATGCATAACCTGTACAATATTTTTTTAATACCAAAATAGACAGTTTTAAGAAAATCTGTGGTCTGAATATTATCAATATTTAGAAATAGGTCATTAAGACTAAAAAATAGCAACTGTACAGAGCTTCACACATCCTGTTAATCTCTTGTCCTTTCCTTTTTATTTAATATTTTGTGTATGTACTATATGTCAGTGGGGATCAGAGCCTCTTCGAGCCAGGCTTTTTGCAATCATATAATGAAAGACAGATATAAGCTCACAGCCTATAAAGAAGTTTTCTGATTGCTGAAATAGAAGATAAGGCAAAGCCAATGTTTCGTTGCGTATTTGTTTAAAGTGTAAATTGCTATTTTCTTTTAAACACTTCGCACATCTTTAGATAAGGCCATTTGCTGTTTTGAGGCAGTCTTCCTGTGCCTCATTTTTGCAATGCTGGCTCCAGGACAAGACAAACTATAGACTCGAATTCCACAAAGTCTTTTTTCCTTTAAAAAAATCATCCTGCTTTTGATATGTGCATGACGGCTTAGTGGAAGGGGATCCTCTACACCTGCCAGCAAGCACTGCTTCACTGGCCTGAGAGAAGCTGCATGTTCCTTCAGCTAAGGGCCAGATTCTGGAAGCTATGTAACACTGTGTACCTTGTCTCTCTGCACAACAGACTGACAAACCCTTTGAGACAGCCAGATGTCATGGGCCAAGTCAGTGTAGCAGTGAACCCAAGGTAGCACATCTATGCATTAATAATGTAGTTCTGCGAAGTATTTTGCTAATCACATCTGCATGCCTGTGTTTGCCTTGGAGCATGTGGCAGCCCTGGTATCTGGCCACAGAAGTTCTACAGTCCTGCTTCAAGTTACTACAGTTTTGGTGCTATATTCAAATGTTACCAGTTTTTGTTTTCTTTTGGAAATTATCTGTGGGGCCCTGCAGATACAAGGAACTGTCACCATTGCATTCCCTTGAAGAATCAGAAAAGAACTAATAAACTTGAAAGTCTTATCTAAGTCCATTTATCTTCAAGCTTCCTATTCATTAAGACTTTTTAGGGAAGAAAAATTCCAGTGAACAGTAAACAACTGTTCCTCCTTTAACTCTGTGAGTCCTACATGGGCTCTTTCAAGACTTTTAGCTTGTGAATGCTCATGAGATACTGCTGAAACACCAAGCCTGTGCTGGATACCTATAATCTCCATTCATCCTGTCAGATCAAGATTTCCTCTACTGCAATGAAAATATGTATTACTTTTAAGGTGATCAAAAACCCCTTTGATGTATGAAACCTGTTTAAAATAAACACTGGAGTTTCATCCTCACCTCTTAGGCACCTAATGCTGGCAACAAGCCATATTATTATGGCTTCATATTCTTCTTCCTCACATGAATTTTTTTTTTTTTTAACTTGACCTCCTATTTTACCCTATATTTAAATCATAAGGTCCATGGACTTTTGCCATATTGGAATCCCATTCAAAACAATTTGTTTTAATCAACAATCCAGTGGAAAAGATAAGATGAATCCCAGATGTCCTTTGAGGATGATAGGTAGATCAGATTTCATGGGACAAAAGAGGGTCAGGCTTTTTAAAGTTTACTTAGTGGGTGAAATGTAAAAGATTGTATCTAAGCTGCGATAGGTGGAAACAGTTGAGGAACTTTAAAACAGTTTACAATATATGTGCTTGTATATTTGCATAGGCCAAGAATGATTTACTATACCTGGAGCAATTCCTCCGAGCAAAAGATTACTAACAACTGGACGCTGTGCAGCATCTGACAGAACAGCTTATTGAACCAGTTCCATGAAGTACTCATGGTGTTTCAGCTGCTCTGATTTCCCTACTGAGAAAGAAAGCCTGAGGTCCTCAAGTAGGGGCTTGTCTGAGACTAAGTATGAACTTTAGATGAAAGCACAGAGACTTAGGACATGTAGGGATTTAACAGAAACTCTACTCAGCCTTGAAGCCTTACTGAGTGCCCTGCTTGAATTAAGTTTCTTGTAGTCAGACTTTCCAATAGTCTACTCTCACGAACTTAGAAATAGCTTAGGATCATACTTAACTGCTTAGATTGAGCAGGCCTTATACTACAGCTTTCTCTGAAAACCCCAAGACGTTGCAGTATCTGACAGAGAGAAGCATGAGAAAAATAATAGGAATAAATGGGAAATACAAGCCAATGTTCAACAGAGTGAAGATGAGGCCTAAAATAGTCAGCGAAGTATAAATGCAAATTTCTATTAACATTTCTCATTAGAAATATTTATAAAATATATTTTTCACAAAAAAGTGCCTTTTTTAAAAGGTTGTTCCTATTTTGGCAAATAATTCAATATGCAGCTTTTCATGCAATTTTAATATCTTTTTTTTTTGTTTGTTCATCCCTTTTAAATACTTAAGTGAAGTGTTTAAACTAGAATAACTTTTATTTCAGCTTGAAAAACTTCCAAATATTTCAGTCAGAAAGTAATATTAGTACATAGTATTAGAGCATACTTTCCTAAAGACATTGAGGGTGCCATATTATCATATAATCAGCTGTTCAAATTTAAAAAAAATAAATTATCAGAATTACCAAATGTAAGTCTCTGAATTACCCAGAGTCTTGAATAGTCAAAACATATCACTGTAATGGAAGGAATTCAGGTTGTTTGGTCTACAAAGGTTCTTTATAAATTAACTGAATGGTAGCAATGGTTGGGTTGGGGGTTTTTTGTTGTTGTTTTTTGTTTGTTTGTTTTGGCTTTTGCAGTATTTTTCTATTTTTCAATTGTCAGAGATCCACAATTCTGCTTACTGAGAAGATAGCAAATCCAGAAGTCCATGTCTATCATTTGCAAGATAATACAAGCACTTATTTCCAAGCATGACGAAATAATTTCTAGATCACACAGAGAGGTTGTTAAGATGCACCCAATCAGAAATAAGATCGTAGTTATTAAAATGCAGCAGTTTAAAGAACAGACTGTAGTCACAATAAATGATCTGAGTTCTGAAAAATTTCCACTTAAAAAGTGAACCGACATTAAATAAATCACATTTCACTAATGCGTAGGGCCTATAATTTTTTTTAAATTATTGTTTTACCGCAAAATGCAAACTGTGAGGTTTGCAAAAGATTTCACACGACATTTTTAATCACCATTTCTATTTCACAATAGAAAAATTAAATCCTGCTAATCATTCTTGAGCTCTGAAAAAATCTACTTGCTTCTCATACATATAAGCCAATGCTTCTGAGACTTATGCACTTATATGGAAGTTAAGGTTTGACACTTAACAACAGGCTGGGATTTAGTGCGTGGAAAGAAGATCATGTTATTTTGTGGAAAGTAAGATGAGCAATATCAGTGCTGCTGTATACAAAATGCAGCATGAGCTGATAAAAAACAGAGATGGAAGTAGATTGTCTTAATGCAAGCCAAAAAACGGGGGATGTCATTACATTTGGTACTTCAGCCAAGTGAAGAAAGTGAGGTAAATATAAAAAGAGTTGCAGGTGGTGTTTGCAAGTTTTGGTTCTGTGATTTATGGGGTCTACCATCTACAAATTTTATCCTAGGCTTAATGGAACTGCTCTAAACCCTGTTGAAAGCACTAGTAATGTTCTGCAGCTTCACCGTCAGTCTCATGCATCTTTTTTTTTCTTTTTTTTTTTTTTTTTGTCTAACTCAGAAAGCAGTGCAGTGAAAGGAAAAATACCAGGGAAAATAAAAATGTTTTCAATCACAGTAAGGAGCTTCATAATTGAGGAGAATGAATAGAGAAAGCACGAAGACAGTACATAGTTCAACAAATACCTTTGAGAGATATTTTCACGTAAATGGAGGGAAGAGAAAGAAAAACACAGCATAGAGTCAGAAGGACTGAAAATGAGAAAGGGCAAATGAGATGACACGACTGGTACCATATCTGAAAAGAACCGGGCAACTAAGAATCGCACATAGAAGATGGAACAAGAGTGTGCTGGATTGAAAAAAAAAAAAAAAAAAGAATAAGTAAAAAATTCCTACTCAGAGTTTGGAAATATTTTTGCTTATTTTGCTTAATGTTTAGTATAAGAACCCAAACAGATGCAAAAACATGTTTTCATTACATTCAGACTAATTTTCTAAAGAAAAACAAATTACTCTCTTTCTCCCTCTTATGAATATATTCTAAAATGGCTGGAAACATGCTTCAGGTGAGTATCAATAGTAAGAAGAAAAGAACAGATATATCATGGCTTGGCTTCACAAACTAAGATTTTGGGAAAAAAACCCAAAAAATCCCAAAAAAACCCCAAACAGATACAATTCAACCCTAAATCATCTTCAGATTCTCTCATTCCTTCTTTTACTATTTACACATGTGGCTTCATACCCATAATTTTTCCAGTTGCTGATCATCAACAGGCAATGCAAGTGGCAAACATACTGGACTGGATTTGTTCTTTTAAGGACTGCACAGAAGCTTTACAGACAACAGTATAAATCTCTCTTATAGTCTAGATTATGCAAAATGGTTCAGCACCCCTGGAATAATTAATATAGGTCACTGGAAAAACACACATGCCATTCTTTCCCCTTGCCTCTCTTTATCTCACTTTTTTCCCCCTCTGTAATTTAATTTCAGGATGAATTAAAACCAGCTGTAGCAAAATCTTGTAAATGATAGTGCCTATAAAATGTGTTCATTGCCAGACTCCAAAAAGCGTTCTTCCCATTCTCCAATTTCAATTTGAAATAGTTTGCTTTTAGTGTATGTGACTACCCATCCTTTCCTGCAAGAGCACAGTCATAAAAGTCAGTCATGACAGTCTTTCTGTTAGTTCACAGAAAGACAGCTTGCAAAAAATAAGAAGACTCATTATTTTACGAACAATAACATCATTCCTCAAGTTATGCACAAGCTAATGGTAATGAAAACTTGTATTTCAGGACTCACCAATTTTCACAAAAATCAAAGAAATTTCACGGGAATTTTTAATGATGTACGATAGCTAGCTTCATTTGCAGGGGCAGAACGGGGGGTTTTGCTCTCATTTTCCTTTTAAGAAAAGACTGTCATCTAACAGATGAAAATATAGGTCTCAAGCCTAGAATTTCCATCCACTGGATTTTCAGTGTCTTTGGATGAAATCTTAGGAGGCAAAATCTGAGTTAACAAAATAACACACAATACTGTGGGCTTTTTCTAGTGCAGAATTTCACAACAAGCCATTGTGTTAATGAATCGCCTTCAAGATGCACTTTGTGTGTATGTATCCTTGGATTTTGGAGACAACACAGTAAACTTCATTAAAGACAAAACATGATTTAATTTATTTATTTTTTTTTTACTATTCTGGAAGAGACAAATAGTATTTCAGTGTTACAGCTAGACAACTCAGTAACAGAATGGATTTTAGAAAAGAGGGTCTGGGGTTCTCAAATTGCTTTGTATTTACACTGGTGCAGCACAAGGTATTTTTAAGTTCCCAGCCCCAGACACATGTGGCTGTGGACTACCGTGGCTGTACCGCAAGTTCTGATGCTGTATCATGGTCCGAACATCCTTCTAGTGCTGGATGTTCTGAATACTGGTGGACAGTATCCAGGATTAGGAAAGTCTATAAATGGAAGCGCATAACCTCTGAATTAAAGAAAGACTCCACACACTTTAAAACCAGAAAATACTGTTCCCGCAAAATCAAATGTCTGCAAAATTAATACAGCCAAGGACTTTCTCTGTCACATAAAGCTGTATTTGGAAGCCTAGTCTAAGCACAATGCAATCAGAAGCTTGACAATAATTTCATTTATTGCTAGTTTTGCAAGTTTACAAAAAGAAAGTAAACGAACACTCCTTTAATCCTTTTATTAAGGACAGAAGCAATGTAGCACAAGCCATTCTTTAACCTCTCCCAAAAATGGTTTGAAATCATATATGCAGTCCTGGGTTTTCATATTTCAGTGGCAAAACTGTCACTGAATTCACCATAGTAAAGGCAAAAGTTTGAAAGTTTCATTTTTGATTATTTGGTATAAAATAATTAAGTGAGTTCTGCAGCTGCATGCCTCACTGTTACGTTGGAAATTCTGGAGCTAGTATTGCCAAATACAAGGCATGCAAAGGAATTGCCTGACAAAACTATGGAAAGTTTTATTTTAAAGGAAAATTGTTCAGGTGCATGTTTGCGGAGCAGAACCTAAGCTAAAAACAACATTAAAAAAAATATTCCTTATCTTGGGAAATTAAATTCCATGATTCCAAAACACAGGTTGCAACCTAGTTAAAACCCCAGCGTTTCATGAAGGGTTTCAGGAACAGTTAATGGCAGCACAGCAGAATGCTAGTTTGTCTCTCTGTTCTTAACATACACAGGGTAGGTTAGACACAGAAAGGGACTGTCACAATGTGCATGCACACACAACCAAAACAAAACTGATGTGTTTAATTGTAGTCCAATTAGCCTTTTCTTTTTTGTGTCATACCACAGAGCTACGGCATGCAGCTTGACTAGCACAAATCAACCTTCCCATTCCCTACACAGTTGTGGTGTTCCTCAGATGAAAATTGGACTGCTAATCTGCCAGCAGACCTATCCATTAACTACTGTAGGTGTTGTCAGGGAAGCTGAAGGTTAGACTGATGAGACATTTCAGGAACCCAAAGGATACACTCAGAACAAATTTCAGAGGACTCAGAGAGTCACAGAATATTCAGAGTTGAAAGAGATCCACAAGGATTATCAAAGTGCAACTTCTTAAGAACCGACAGAAATCTTACTGGGTGTGAGACTGCAACTCAGATAGAAGCAGTTTCTTTCATTATGAACTGTGGTCTATTGAAATAAAGATACGCTAAATATGAACAAACATACTAATTTTCTTAACTTAAACTCTTAAACTTTTTTAAACAAAGCTCCTATTGAAAGGCTTCTGAATATGTCCCTATCAGGCATGAGAAAGCTTGGCCCAGTGTATGTTTGATTTCATTTTCCATCTTTACTGGTAAAACTGACATTTCTCCATGTAATTTGAGACGCTTTACTATTCTTGGCACCCAATAAAACTTTCCGTATGAAAGTCTCTATTTCTATTTTCACCAGTGAAAACACACTTTCACTTTGTTGAGACAGAAGTTGAAGTTTCTTATTTTATTGTTTTGAAAACTTTATTTGCCACATGTAAAAAAAACCCAAGCAAGAGCCTTTGAGAATGCCAAAACACTAGTACATTCTACGTAAAACTGTTTTTCTAAGACATGCAACAGAATTACAACGCTGTGAGGGCACAGGTGAACAGAAACATATAGAATCATAGAATCACATATCTCCTACTAGCTTGTCTTCAATCCTTAACAGCTTAATCTTGCAGCGTGACAGACTACCCAATGTGAACCAGCTGGTTATCAAAGTAATACTGGGAACGCAAGTGGTCTTGGTTCTGGCAGGGAGGTTGTAAATAGCAACTCTGAAGTTCCACTGACACTTTATTTGTAATGGCTGTGACTGCAATCCCTTCCAAATAGTTCTAGCATCAGGCCATAATCTCTCTACTTTTCAAGAAACTGACTGTGGTCTGTGGTATAAATGCAATTTAGATAACTAAAATATTCTCACTATCACTTTACCAAATAATTTGCTGTAACATAGATGTGATTGTCATATGTGACGATTCGTATCGTATCAAAGCTATATTTCACTTACCACATTGCTGCATGTCCTGTATCGGATATTTCGTCCTTCACAGGTCCTGTGTCCAAAAATTAAAAACAAACCCAAACCCATTAATAGCTGAATATAAAAGGCAAACACATAATATTTACCATGATAGTATCTTTCCCACACATATCTCTAATCACCTACTCCCCCACCAACTCTCTTTCCCAAAGTAAAGGGCTCTCTGCCCCTACTGAGGGGCATTCTACAACTCCCTAGTTTCCTACCTTTGGTTTAAAAATTACTTTCTAGAATGTATCATCAGCTTACAAATAAGGTTGGAGATCAGAATACAACATGTAAGGCAACATCTGAATCACATTAATAATATCTGGTGTCTCCCTGCAATTCATGATGATTTCACAAGGGCACAGCTCTGCACCCACCTGGGTACACACCTTAGCACTGACACAGTCTGAGCAGACAGGCTTTGTCTGCCAGGGAACAACTGGGCAATGGGAAGAAGGAACTATGCCTGCGGCAGTGTGAAATTATAGAATCATCACCTCTCACTAGACCAGGTTGCTCAGAGCCCAGTCCAACCTGACCTTGAACACTTCCAGGGATAGACATCTACAACTTCTCCTGACAACCTGTTCCAGTGCCTCACGACACTTACAGTAAAAGAAATTCTTCATAATATCTAATCTGAACCTACTGTCAGTCTAGTGTGACAGCACTTTTACAGCACACTTTGATATAGGGGATAAGCAGAGCATAAAACTTCCCCTCAATTCACTACCCACTCACTACTTCCAGAACCCTGCTGCAGAACAGCATCCAAAGGGCATTTGGGCCCAGCAAGGTCAAGGAGACCACTATCCCGACATGCTCTCCATGGCTCTTATCCTCTTCTCCCATAGGAGACCCATACCAGCCCTGATGCTGGCTGGGCACCCAAAAGAAAGGTCAACAGCCAGATACCTTCTTAGCACTCAGCAGCTTGTATTCTGAGTATTTGACCTTAGGTGAAGTTCCAGGTGTTTTTTTAATTCAGACAGCATACTCTGTGGAGGTCCTCAGTACAAAGCAGAATGTAGGGTTTGGCTTTTAAAATTTATTCTTCAAAAGAACAGAATTCCTAATAGTTTTAATTTCTTAATTTCACAACTTTTCCCCCCACACTCACCCCTCTTTCTTTTTTTTGGCCAGGACTTAACAAGTACACATTCCTTCATGACTAAATGCCTGCCAAGACTGAATTTTTAAATCCAAACCATTTTGAACTATCCAAGGGAACGGACAGCATCTGCTTCAGTGTTCCCCCCCCCCCTTTTTTTTTAAACATAGAAACTTTTTCCATACTGAGTTAACTCTAAAATAAACAGAACAGGTTTCCTTTAAGTTATTTAAGTCATCCTTTCTGTCTCCATTATCCACAAGACATAATTGTGAAATTCTTTCAGTAGTCATTTACACCTATGTCAATACAAAACCAGGGCAAAAGACAATTTTGCAACTGTACCACAGTGGCCTAAACGATCATAAGAGAAGACTAAAAAGTAAAAAAACCTCATCAAGTTTTTAGAAGAAATCTGAGTAGAAAGATAACACATTCTGTTGTGTAGCATTCGGCATATTAAAAAACCTTTTGAAACATAATAGAAATATAATTAATTCAAGTAAATTTTGTTCACTGCAAATATGCACAGAAGTGAAAAGTGCACAGAGGAGCACTAGAAAAAATTCGTTTTTGGCAGTACAATAATAAAAATTTTATTCACCATAGGCTACAAACTGAAAACAACAACAACCACAACAACTACCAAACACCCGAGTGATGCCCCGTGTCCACCACCACTTCCTCAGTCATTCCTAAACAATAAACACAAGTTTCTAAAGGTAGTGTAAAAACCTGTTCATATTCCATTCAATAGAGGTACTTTGCTAATGATAGGTAGCAAATAAAAAAGTGTATTATGCAATGTGCAGGCAGATCTAGTGCAGACCTTGTATACCATACTGAAAAACTTGTTTGTCAAGCTTGACACATGCTCCACCTGTCTCTCAGAAATGCCACACAACCTGTCAGACAGTAGTTTGCTTCACACAGACCTGCTGTAACCTGAATTTCAATAACTGTAATTTATTAACCTTAAACCATTGAACTGACAGGGAAATTTAAATTTCCTTTCTATCAGCTGCCTCTCAGTTTCTTCTTTTCATGTTTTCTTCATATTATCTGTTTTGAAATGAAAAACTTATTTTTCACTTATTCTTTGCCTTAGGGAAAAGAATAGGTACTATTATTAGACCTATGCCAAAAAACTATTCAGGTTTTTTCTTCCATTTTTGCTCCTTTGGCTAATGTTGAGGGATGTTCAGATAAAATGTGCAATTCTGGACTCAGCTAGTGCTGTGATGATTCATGAGCAGTAGGAAAGACCCTTGCAAAATTCCCCTTGTCCCTCTATAAGATCAAACTTTGGAGTTTGGTTGTTTACGCTCATTACTTTCCCAGTTATCACCATCAACCAAAGCAAGCTTTCAGCCTGAGATGATGTATTTTCACAACAGATTATGAACCTATTCTAAAATAGAGTAGTTTGCATTTCAGATCTATGCTGATTCAGGACAGTATTTCAGATTCTCTTAAGTATCTACATTTGGATTCAAAATCATGGGATTTGCATGCATATCTCAGCATGGATACTTTGCAGAATTCCAAAGCACTGGGCATCTAACATGCAAGGAAAGACCATGGCAGATTAGTGAGACCATGTTGTGGGATACAGTCACCATATATCCTCTGATCTCTGCAGGGTATAAATCAGAACTCATATCAACAAGGCATATACACTGCCAGCAGGAAAACTCAGAAGTCAACCAAAATGCCAAGTTCATCTTGGAGGCATAGAAAGGATGGGAGTAGCAAGAAGTACTTTAGCCTTCTCTGTTACCTACAGTGTGGAGTATTTTTCAGCAGAAAAGGGTAGCTGAGGATTTGGCTTGACAGTGAATTATTATCAAGTGAATATGAACGAAAAGCAAGCTGTTGGGAATCATGTTTCATTCCTTAAACTTAGTCACTTGTTTCAAATAAAGTTTCTGAAAGAGGTTAACAATGTTTAAGATTTTAAAATATTCACTTCTCTTAATGTAAACAACCCAACCCCCTGGTATTTATTTCTCCAGGCTCCAGTTTGTAGAGGGACTTAGTTCAAGTTCCCCGCTAAAAGGTCTCAAGTAGATGTGTATTTGTGCTCAGGAAATGTTAGAAGCCCTGCAATAATCCATGCCAATAAGAATAGCAACCCCATGCCACAGTTGCCTTTGTCTGTAATTACCAAAGACAATGAAAGAGATTTGCAGAGAAGGGTCTCATCAACTCCTGCCATTCTGAGCAGTTGTCAAAGTTTGAAATGCCTTCCTTAGAGAAAAGAGTCTCCACATAAATTAGCAACTATGAGCCATCGTTGGGTTAATTTCTGTTCATGTGAATTTTGATGCAACTGTTCACTACAAAGTTTTGGAAGCTGATGTAATTTTGAACAATCTTCACTCCTTTATTTTCACACACCTTGATAACCAGTTTTCTGGGACAGATTCTGGTTTTTGCACTGTACTGACGAGAAAAGTATGCTGTGGGCTTGTCTTTTCCTATAAGATCTTAGGCAGGCTGTGACAGCCCTCCCCTTCCCCTGGTGCCAGCACACAAGGCCAGGCTGCACATACAGAGTAACACCATCTTGCATCTCTCTTTTCTCAGCCTGTTGGTCTTACCCCTTTTCAAAATGTACAGCATTATGACACCCTGTCATCCTCAATGCAATTTTTGTGTTTGCCCTCTGAGGAAGAGTGAGTCTCTTTTATTCTTTCAACATAGCCCTTTTCCCACAAAGGAAGTGCAAGGGAAGGCCATGAAAACCAAATTGTTATGAACAAGGAAGGTGCATCAGGATTGCATTGACTTTAAGGAGTTCACCTTTTGAAACTATCTGGTCGGGTCTGCCAACCTCACGTCCAAATCATTCCACTGTCCAAATCATTCAGTCAGTTAAAAAGATGTGCAAAGGTTTTTCTATATCCTTTTGTTCACAAGGACCTTGCCTGCTATGGTGGCTTGTAGAGAAGCACTGGTATGTTTTGCCATGCATCTTGGCATTGTAACTGTAAAAATCTTTCATTCTCTCTGTTTAAAAGACTGTTTCTTACAAGCTCCTGCATGTTGTTGAAATGTGAAATACCAAAGGAGTTACACAAACAGTTAACTTTGAAACACGGAAAGTGGCCAAGGCTGCACAAGCCAACTTTCCCTAGCACACCGTGTTACAGATCTATGAATATTCTTTCTTCAGGAGTGAAAAAAAAATAAACAATCAGGAGACAAAATACTAGCTTCACTCACTATATGCAGGAAGCTGGTAAGGGTACTGATCTAGGGCCACAAAAGGCCAACTTTTACCAAAATAATGTTTTTCACAATCTTGCTATTAGGCAAGCAATAATTCTGATGTAAATAATGTTATTATACTTAGCATCAATGGCACCAGGTGAACCTCGTGAGGCTTAACAAGGCCAAATGCACGATTCTGCTTGGCAGCTATCTCCAAACAGACTGAGTAATGAATTGACCAAGAGCAGAGAAGCACTTGGGATACTGGTGGATAAAATTTAAATATGAGTTGACAATGTGCACTTGAAGTCCAGAAAGTCAATTTTATCCTGGTCCACATGAAGAGAAGTGTGGCCACCCGGTCAAGGAGGTGATTCTCTCCCTCTGTTCATCTCTCATGGGACCCCACCTCAAGTACTGTGTTCAGATCTGGGATCCTCAGTACAAGACAGACACTGAGTAGATACAGAGAAGGATCACAAAAATAATTAGTGGGCTAGAACATTTCTCCTATAAGGAAGACTGAGAATGTTGGGGTTGCAAATGCGTTCATGAAGCAAAACTTCTCTTTAACTAACTTAATTTCTTTATATAACAAGGTTAGTCATATAGTTGACCAGTAGATATATTTTTCTGGAATTTAGCAAAGCTTTGAATACAGTTTGTCACAGTATTCTTCTGGTACATTTTTACTTCCAATTTATTCTTTGCCTTATTCTGAGTCACTGATTATCATTTTCTAAGTAATAGCTGGCATTAAATGACACTCCCTGAACTCAGAAAAAAATGACTGCCTAGTCCAAAATCCAATTTAAGAAAAATAAAGTAAAATAAAGAGAAAAAGTTGTCAGAGTGCTTTCAGAATACTGTTTATTTCCAGCATTTACATATTTATCACTGCCGTACTTTTTATTTTCTTAAGAATCTTTTTAAAAGATTTTTTAAAAGGTAAAAGTGTCTTTAGATTTACATATGTTACATATTTTGCAGATATACAGAAAGCAATTACAGAAAATATTGCAACTATTTTTCACTATCCAAGGAAAAAAAAAAGGCAAGAATGAAAAAAAAAACCCTTTCAGTGAAACAAGGGCAAGAGCTCTCTTCACAGCCCAAGCGGAAAGAAATACAACATTAATTCTCAAACACAAAGACACTACATAGAACATTGCCTCAGTTTAATGAGACTGAAGTGTTTTACTAAAGGAGGATGAGTCATGAGGAAGACCAAGCTCCTCCCTCCAAGCAATTGTAAATCTGAAATTAGGAGGCTCCAACTGAGGAAATATGCAGAAAGAAAAAGATAACAGCCTT
>VYXB01002087.1:18765-34697 GCA_013397135.1 Pachyramphus minor | reverse complement strand
AGAACCTCCAGAAAGTCATCATGTTATCCAGACTCATAAGAGTGGATACTCCTATTCATCTGTTCCAACTCAGAGGCTGAGTCTATGTTCAAAGGTGGGACACCAACCCCCCGTATGCTAAGTAGAAAAGAGATTATCTCAAGTACTGTCCACTACCCANTTGACTACCCACTACTACAACAGAGTGCAGGTGACCCTGGCTGACCCAACAAGGCAGGATATACATTGTCTAGCACTGCAACCCCAGGTAGACAACAGCTGGAGCCCACTTGAATCTCCCCACTGGGGATGGACATGATTACAGAAACATTATTATTGGAACCATTGCTGTTCAATTTTATGAACACTTTGTGTTATTTTACATACTTTTTGCATTTTAGAGATGACATTTCATCAATATGCTGTTTGAACCATTCAGCAGTGACGTGGTCCAACCACAGGCCACGCGGTGGAATGTATCCATGCTTAATCAGACACTGCTACTTTTGGTCTGTGTTTGGCCCAGCCACCTGTGAAAGTTTATTCTTTTTCTTGCCAAGTTATGGGAAAACAAGGTCCGATAAACGAGAATTTCGTCCTTGAAGACAGTACTTTGTATAAACTAAAATTAATTACCCAGGAAGTTTTGTTAAAGAACTCCATTCTGAAAGAACAATGACCACATATTTTAATCTAGAAATGTCTAATGTATGGAGAGCTGGATCTTCAAAGTCTCATCTCTTTGTGTGGGGAGGATTTGGCCTGGGGATTCGAGTAGCAAATTTTCATTGTAAGACAACTCCTGGCATTTCCAAACCTGCTTCTGCCCTATCTGTAATGGTTGAAAAATCAAGAGGAGGGGAGTATTGCTTTATAAATTAAAGTTTTAATAAAGCCTTGTTCTCAGAAATTGACTGGGGTGTTACAGAATTTACAGGATTATAGATAGGACTAAATGAAATTGACCCTTTGAGTTTTTAGCAATTACTGTTAAAGAGCTGTCCAGTCAAGGGTTTCAACTTCTCTTTTGAGTCCCACCTTTTTAAATTGCTGTACAAGATTCTGAGAGCTACATTCAGTTGGTAACTTAACCTCATTTTTTTCACAAAAATTTCAACAAATCCTGCTCTGACCATAAGCAGGCACTAGCTGGTGAAAGCACTCTTTGGGATGAGCTGATTCTTTGGAGACATCACTAATTAAACAGGGTGCATATAGCAAGGCTTGAGAAATTCTGGAGTGAACAGGACCCACGTGGATTCCCCTTTTAGCTGGGGCTGGTTCCCAAGAATTACACAGGGCAGGGATGGGGAGGGGAGCTGTTGAAAGATGATCTTCCCCAGCCTCAGCCCTCCCTTTGGATGTCCCCAGATGCTCACACAAAATCTCATATCACTACTGTGTTGTGACAAAGCACACCAAGAGACAGAAGACCCCAGAGCTTGGGGCAAGAATGTGTGAGTCTGTTCAGGAGCAAACATCCCACCAGTCCTCTATATGTATCCAAAGAACCATTAATATCAGCCTCCTATGGTTTCTTCTTTGGAGCTATTTCACTGGGCCGTTTAGGTCTCAGAATGTCCCGACGGCCACTGGGTGCCCCTCAACCCCGCAGGGAAGAAGTGCCAGGACCTCGGTTCCCCTCTGCAAAGGGTGGAGTGACTCTGTCCCCTTACGTGCCCTGTCGCACTGATGCACTGACCCGGGACAGCCTGTAGGTGGAGGCTGAGGACGAAGGCCAAAGGCTGCTTCTGCCCTCAACACCACCGGTGTTTCAGGGCAGAAATTACTTTGCCTGGTTTTGCGGGCCCACACTTCTCTGAGAATGTTGTGCTGCTCGAGCTGCCCTGCCCTGCCCTGTGCGGGGCTC
The DNA here is from genome assembly GCA_013397135.1 of Pachyramphus minor. Taxonomy (NCBI): domain Eukaryota; kingdom Metazoa; phylum Chordata; class Aves; order Passeriformes; family Tyrannidae; genus Pachyramphus; species Pachyramphus minor. The sequence continues at coordinate 32,848 of VYXB01002087.1, read as the reverse complement.
CGCACGTTGCTTAATCCTTTGCCCGGCCCGCCGGCAGGACGCAGCCAACACTGTGAGGCTCCGCAAGTGAGGAGCAGATCCCGTCCAGCACGGCACTGCGCGACTCCGCCAGGGGGCGGCAGCACCGCACTGCATCCCGCCTTTCCTCCACATTCCACCTCCCCCCGCCCGTACGCTCATCGCTTAAATGAGTATGTCTGTAATTAACGCAGCGACTGTTCTTGGGTTCGTGTAGCTTAGTTGGTCCCGGTGCTTGCGGGTTTCCGCATACACCACTTGCTATATCCCGCCTCAACCTGCAAAGCTGGAGGCGTGGACCTGAGTGATCGAGGCAAGATAGAGTATCGTGGCTTGCCTACGTCTCCTCAGGGCCGCGGCGGGGGAGACCGGCCCGCCCCCCCAACCCTGGCACTATTCACGGATGGCAAGAGTCCTCGCGGCCCGCGCGTGGTGTCCAGGGCCCGTCCAGGGACTTAGGTGGGGCAGGCCGGGCCAGCAGGGAGGCAGAGATGTTTTCCGAGTACGTTGTGATGCGATGGGTGCCTGCGCGTGCAGCACTCCTGAGCTCCTGGGGGCCTCGGTTAGAGGTTTAATCCGTTTGTTCTCGGGAGACTCAGACAGCTGTCCAAAAAAGTGTCTTAACGTTGGTTCGGGAGGAAGCTGTCTTGCTCATAGGTGCCGTGTGAGTACAGGAAGCGGTAATGACTCGGAGCGGTGCCGCTTCCCAATCCCGGGCAGGTAATTTCGTGACGCTCAGGAGTTTAACCTTTTCGGGAACGGTTTGTACTTCAGGGTCAGCGAAGAGGTTCAGTACAGGGCAGGCTCACAACTGAGCTTGGAGAGTCGGGGAGGGGGAGGAGAAGGCCCCCAAACGTGAGGCTGGAGCAGCCCCTGTCCCACAGGGTGACCCGCAGAGCGTTCAGCGTACTCAGATCCCTGTATCTCTTCTCGGCAATCAGGTAGGGGGCTGGTTTTGACTGTCATCTAAGAGATAGGTCTGATTGGTTTGATTGGTTTGTTTCTTTTTTTCCTCTTCTTTCTTTAATAAGTGCGTCAATCTCTTCACTTCTTCAGGAGTTGTCTGGTATTTGCTGAAATTGAAGTGGAAGATTTTAATAAAGTGAAATTTCCTGTCTGAGCAGATAATTATTTAACAGCCCCAAAGAAAGAGATGTGTTTAGATGGGTCAAACACTGATTTTGTCTTGAGAACTCAAAAAAAATCTGACAAACACTCTTGCATCAAAATTTAAAAAGCAGCATTAACCCAACTTTTAAAAGTGCTTTTTTGTTTGTTTCCTTAAAGTTATTCATTTCACTCTGCTAAAGATTCCAAAGTTAAGCCTAACTCTTTGATACCTCTGCCTCTCAGTCTTGGAGGCAGTGAGAGAGAGGTATAAATATGTAGGTATAAATGGTTTGACAATAACACCTAAAAAGCTCTTTGCAGCATGTGTGTACCACACATGCATGGACAGCTTGGTTAAATGGTGTTTTCTCTGTTTCCAAAGATCTGTCTCGGACCCAACATATCCAAGTGAAAGTGCGAGAAAAGGAGCCTTTTTTTGGACCAGGAAGAAATAAGCAAGTTTTGACTTCTGATATAATGTATCTCAAGAGAAACTCACGCTGCAGAATGTATGGGTTTCTTTACTTAGTGGGAACTTCCACAAGGAAGTGTCTGGAGTCCTTTCTCAATATAGCTTTGCATTTTATAATCCAGGTGCTCCATTTTTCATATTTTCATGATAGCATCTATGTTTAATATTATGTAATAACAGAGATTATATGCATACAATATTGAATATTGCCCATAATATGGGTATCTGTAGATCTATAAGTACACACGAGATTCCTGCAGTTTCATATAACATCTAAATGTGGGTTTGCAGATTCAATCCTCCAAATGTTAATTACATCCTTCAGGTGGATCACTGCCCTCAGATCCAAGTTCAACATACCAGAAGGCTTTAAATACTGTTTAAGATAAAAGTTGGTTCCTTCGATGTTCTATAAATATAGTTGTTCATTTGGGGAAGAAAAGAAAACATGCAGAAAAATAGTGGACTATCTTTTAAAAATTACTCCTGTAATTTCTGCACCACTTGGGAAAAATAATCGCTTTTAGACATGTCCAGAAGGTGCCATCACCCAAAAAAAATAAAAAACAAACAAACAAAAAAAAAAAAAAAAAAAAAAAAAAAAAAAAAAAAAAAAACAAACCCCAAAAAAAACCAAAAAAGGCCAACAACAAAAAAAAAAAAAAAAAAAAAAAAAAAAAAAAAAAAAAAAAAAAAAAAAAAAAAAAAGCAAATAAACCAACCCCCAAAAAAACCCAACAAACCAACCCACCTCCATTATGTCAATTCATATAATCATTCATTTTCCTCCTGTAAAAATAATAATATTGACGAAAATAGTGATGTTCATGAAAGAATCATTTGATTCTTCTCACATTTTTGCTTAGAAGGAATTGGTTGATACCAGTTTAATTGGAAAAAAACACATTCATTTCTGTAGCTAGTTAAGCTCACTACTTTCCTTCTTCATTTATACAGAAAATATAAAGATAACATAATGTCTTTTCTGATGTAGAGATCCCGCATGAATCAATACACATATCAGAGCCCTGGTTTTCAGGTGTGCCTCGAAGAGATACACAAATAAGAATCAAATTGCTTGTGTGTAAACAAAAGTAATTTAAGGACCCTTCTTACTATAATGGAAAACTATAGGATTTTGTATTTTACTTCAGTGGAAACAGAAGCTTACCTAATTTTGCAGAGTTTTAGAAAGCCAAACATATACAGTCAAGGCATGTTCAGAAGTTCTTATTTTATTACTTAAATGCATTTTTATGATGGCATCATGTTCAAACTTTTTAAAACTTAACTTCCAAAGAACACATCAAACATTCTATCTTGGTTTTTGAGACTATTCAATTCTTCCCTCAAAAAAGCATCCTCTGACCTAATGAAAGTTTTGTGTGAGTTTGAATTGAACAACTGAAGTCTTTCTTAAATTATTCAAACAACTGACACAAAAATAATATATGTCGCAGTTATCATGTACTTCAAACAATTTAATCTTGTGAAGAGGACAAAGTGTGTTGTTTTCTTTTTAAGCTGAATTCTCCAATAGGGAGTTTTATAGACACTTCTCTCCTATGGCAAGGAGTGTACTGACTGAGGACTGTGATTCTGGCTTTGGTACTTCCATTGCTTGGCCAGATCATTTTCAAAGTGGTCTATTTTCTGCTCACAAATGCAGGTGTACTATTTGCAAGTAGAGTTCTGAGGAGAGAAACTCATTAGAGAAAAGATGGACATAGAATTGAAACATTATACTTTGCCAGAATAATTAAAAAAAGCATTTTAAATGTTTTATCTCCATTTGTTTATCCAGTAGTTGCAGTTGTATGAAAGATAATTTTTAGAAGTTGTCTTGCCAAGAGATTGGTGCCATGCAATCTAATGTATTTTGGGAGTAAATAATTTTCAATTCAGTTGTATGTGTGTCCCCCTCTTAAATTCCTATGAAAACACTACTGAATAGCTTGCTTTCACATGTAAGGTTAACAAGACAGGCTTAAGAACTGCATTTTTATATCAATAGCTATACATCCTTATAACCTGATCAACTGGACCAAATTCTGCCCCTTTGAAATAAATTTTAATGGCTTTAGAACCAATTTGGTGATTATTCCCTACTTCATAATCCACTTTTTTCTCCACTTGAATTATTAGAGCTTGACAGCAACTCGTGCCTAACATCAGTGGAACTGACTTGCCCAGAGGGCTTAGCTGATTTCTGAAGGTCAAAAGTAATTTTCATGTATATCTACATGCATGTTGACATTATTGTATATCTGGTACCTGCTTTAAAGAAGATTAAACCTGAGTGTGAATACATTCTGAAATATGTAGACAACAGAAAATGGATAGTCCATACGAGAAAGTGAGTACATATAATCACATAGCAATGTTTATAGATAGTGTAAGAAAAAAAGCCCTGCAATTTCCAGAGCTAAGTGTTTGTATTTTTGTGCTTCAGGTAATGGCACGTCATAGAAAAAATATGCAGACAATTGCTCTAATATTAACTTTTCTGATTTGAAAGGAAATCAGTTCTAATGTTTTAATGTCTGTTCTGAAAATAAGTAAATTAGAAGAGAAACATTTCCATGCTCTTTAGAATGGAAAACATTACTTGATGGATTTTATTTTGATACTTTAAATAATAGTAGCTTTCTACTTAGTCTGACTCAGCTGCTTCTACTTATGTTAATTATTTTATATGACACCAAATCAATACAAAATCAAAGATCACTTTATGTTTCTGAAAAAAATATAGGATTTTTAAAACATATACTGGGGGGGACTGTTTATCTTAAAGCATCAAAGACATTTTTATTGTAGTGCAACCTATTTTAAAAATATATAATTTCATTCTTATTTATTAATTTCATTTCAACACCATTAATATGATATCTAATTAAATTATTTTGTTTATTAGGATATATAGTATGCATCAGGTAAAGGCATCCTAAAACATGTTGTCAAATATGCCATAATTAATTAATGTTTCTTATTTTTCACTCTGTTTAAACACGACATTTCCTATAGTCTTTCTGATGTACCATCTTTGCTCCAATTAGTTATATGTCATATTTTGCCATAATTTGCCTTACAAAGGAAAGAAGGCTTAGAATTATGTCATCTCTGGTGTGCAAATTGTTAATAATTTGTTGACTATTGTAACTATTAGAAATGCAGGGATTTGATTTCAGATGAGGTCTACTTGGGCATTTTTATTCTGCATCATCTCTGGCAGATATAAATGCAAGCATATTTTCGTGTGTCGATGAATCTTTTGGAAGAATTTGCAATTCGCCAAATAAAATTTTAACTAAGAAAATCAGAGGGACAATTACTGTGTCTGCAATATTGAAACTTTTTACTGGGTCCACTGTCAGCACCCTGCCAATTCCAGTCTCTCACAGATATAGGCGTGCTGCGAGTATGTCTGCGAAAGAGCAAGGGAGGGACTGCAATTCATAAAGCTTCTGGTATTAATCACAAGAAGCAGTGTTATTGTATTTAGTCGGGAACCGAAGATGTTACTGTGCTAATAAGCAGACAGCAGACCTCACCTTTGACGAAGCAAAAAGTCTCCATTCCCTGTGGAGACACTTCCTAGTGCTTCTTTCTAATCTATTGTTTAAAACAGATACTCTTGCGTCTCGGCCCCAGCTGTCAGTTTGCATTTACAAAGATCTTTAAAATTAATTATTAGTATAATTAGGAATAATAATATTAAAAATAACAGGAAGGAGGGGAGGCGATGCCCGCCGGAGCCGCCATTCCATTTGTATCCCGTGCAGTAGCCTCGCACCACGGCGCTCTGTGCGCCCCACGTGTGGCATGTTACCCCCATCTGGGCAGGCGGGAGGACATGCCTTGGGCTGTCCTTCAGTCCCTTCCTCCCCTTTTCTCCCCAAACGCTGCGCCCCGCAGGCAAAGTCCCCAGGTCGCTGCGGTGGGACCGAGGCCTACAGGCCAGTGTGTGGGTGCGGAGGGATCGCCTCCGCGGAGCCCCAACGGCCAGCATGGATCCGTGCGTCATCCCTCCCTCCCGTAGCTTTCTGATTTGGGGAGGGAGGAAGGAGGTGAGTGGGTGGCAAATGTCAGGGAGAAGGGGAGGGGGGAGCCACGTTGCAGTTCAGTGTGAGGCAACACCCGTGGCTGCCCCCCTCTTTCCATCACCCCTTGTGTTTTCCTCTCCTGCCTACCGTTGAATGAGCAGGGTTGGACTCGAAAAGTCACAACTGATCTCTGCGAGGATGTGTGTGACGTATGTGTCGTGCTGAGGGACTGCGGACGGGAACGGATAGGTGGCAGGCATCGCAGCGGTAAGTACTGGGGCACGGAGCAGTCCTGCCTCCCTACGCCGCGGCAGCCTCGCCGCTCCTACGTGCACACACACACTCTCGCGGGGGCTCGGGCTTTGCCGAGGGCTTGGTAAGGCCAGACAATGCCCCACTGTGCTCTGGAGGAAGCCACGCTGTGTCACCCACGGGACAGGAAGAGCGTGTCGCGGGAGTGCGACCCTGCCCGCAGTCTCCCGAGGACCCGTGGAGGAAAGGCAGGTCATCACCCCCAACCCTTCACCGGCCTCTTTGCACCTTTTTGCCCTTCGATTCCCTGGATCCCTCGTTGGCCTTCTATGGCACTTCAGTCTTCTGAAAGTTTATGCTGGGCTGAGTGGTCTGTGACGGACGCAGTAACCCCAGACGGCAGCCTGGGAGAGCAGGGAGAGATTTCTCTGTGCCTCCGTGCCCCTTTATTTCTTACTCCCCTTTCCGTAATTTTTTGCTCTTAATGATAAATCTTAATTAACCGAACAAAGACTATTGGATTACAAGCCTGATCACCTGATAGCGCCTTACCTATTGGTTTGTTTAACACACACACACACATCTATCGGAGGCTGCATTGAGCTGGAAGCGGTAAGACTTGTGGGGAAATTGGTATTCACACCATTTCGGGTAGAGCTGGTACACATACGGCAATACATACACACACGCTCATATCAGAGAGAGAACACATTGTCAAGTTCTCATCTGGCTGTCTTTTAACAAATAATCAAAATAAATAAAAGCTTGCTGCTGGTTAGGGTGAGGTGGAAGGGTTTGGTTTTTTGATTGCTCTGGGTGTGCAAGTCTGACAATTGCTTTTCCCAGGACCATCTGTCCATTAGTTGGATTAAAAAAAAGAAAAACCAAAATGCTATCGGGAAACTGTCTATGTGAGGGAGACAGGTGGAAGAAAATAAATAAAAGTTCTTCTTAGTTAGGCTGGCAAAGTAGGTTAGCTTCAGAAAACCTTTTATAATGAATGTGCAGGTTTTAAAGTCCGTATATACACTTTTTTCTACTCTCATTGAGTTCAGTTTTGGGGGTGTGAGGGGAGGTGTCCTGGGAAGGTAGGTGACCTTCTTTTTATCCTACTCTATGAGTCTGTTAGTTGGCTGCAAACTGCACTCCTTTGCCAACCATTCCAAGTTTTCTGCAATATGCCTACTACTATAGGCTGCAGTCTCAGCCTTGACAATTCTTCAACTTGACAATTGAAGATGATAGGTTTATATGTCCTGATTCATTTGTATTTGAATATGCTATTCTAGTTCTTGATTCATTCATTGCTACTGAAAAGCTGGGAAAGAAAAGGGGGGGGGGGGTCGGACGCACACAGTTGTAGGGCAAGGAACTATAATGATTTTGTGCGTTTGGACTGTCTGATACCCTGTGGAGTTTTGTTAAATAAGTAGTCGTAGTGTTATCAGACACGAGAGAGAAATATATTAGGAGATCTGACACTTTTTGCCAAATAGGCATGCGCACAGCTCTCAGCAAATGGCAAGGTTTTAATGAAGGTGCTGCAATTCTCTTTCAGGGGGTTCTAAGAGAGTGAGAACGTGTCCCAGCAGTGGCGTCTGTCAGCCGCAGGGCCGGTGCCCCGTGGATCCACTCGTGCGTCCTGCCAGCATGGCACGGAGGTGTACGACCTCTAGCCCTGGCTGCTGCTCTCTCTGGGTTTGGGGGATGAGTCAGTATGGGATGGGAGGATGTCCGCATATCTCGGGTAAATGAGAGACACCGGTTGCTATTATTTTAGTGTAAAAATTATTATCAGCAGTTCCTGGAGTTAGTAGAAGAAGAGAACAATGTTCTTTAGAGAAAAAGAGCCAGGAAAAGGTTAGCGCTTGTTCTTGATTTTGGACTAGGTGTGATCAACCCGTATTTAGAGACCTCTTCAGTACTTGAGAATACAAGCTGATTTTTCGTTGATTTCACTGATATATTAGTTCCTTTTAGTAGATATACATTTTCTAAGAATGAATCCTCCTTGGTCTTGTGATGCTACTAGCGATGAACTCATTTATTCTCAAGACTGAGGTTATTTAGCAAATTTTTTTCTCATTTACCTTACTGCACATTTAGAAAAGGCACTCGAAGAACTACTTCGAGTCCCTACATTTGTGTTCACGGTACGAAAGTTTAAACGTCTGAAAGGTGCCACAAATTCTGCCACACACATTCCTCACTGTAAAATAACTTCACGTAGTTATTTTTTCGGGCAAGAATAAAAAAACTCCTGCAGGTGCACAAAAAATGTAATTCAAAACAGACAAGTTATTATTTTCTCCAACTATAGGCCATTAAGGAAAGCCTATTGATTTACGAAACAACCAAAAATTCCTAGAGTGAGATCTCGGAAATCAATTATCAATTATCAAAGTACACCTGGCTAATGAACTATTACAATAACAGCAACAGAAAGTGGCAGTTAATCCAATCAAATGTAGCCTCCAGCTTCTCGGATGCGTATCTTCCTCCTAAAAACTTAATACGATTAGTGCCCCTTCATTGCCATTTGTACTTATAGAAACTGCCTTTTGGCAGCATAAATCTGTCCCTTTAATTTTATTCTTAAAAATTATTTAAGAGGAAAAGAGAATACAGATAAGGTAAAGAGTAATACCATCAGCTAGAAAGTGTTTCCAATAAAAAGTTCTTTCTGCTCAGCATCAACACAAAAATTTAATAAAGAATCATGCCATTCCACAGGGGCAAATACTAAAAGTTTACTCTTGCTTCGGATGATATTGTCGTTCCCCTTCTCGCGGTTTATAAGTCATGCTTTTCTTCAAACAGGAATACACAAAGTGATCCCTTTTTTTTTTTTTTTTTTTTAATCCTGGCAATTCAAATGCAAAGCACTGGGAAGGAGGCGATTATTCCTGCTGAAATGTGTTTGTGGAATACTGCCTTTCCGGGTGTATATAAGACAATACAAATAAGGGGAGAGAGGCTGGGGTGAGACGATAGCGACAGGGAGAATACACAGGTGCTGCCCTTCCCTGTGCTCTCATCGCGTCCTTCACGAGCTTCTCTGGAAAGACTGCTCGCAGCGAGGCATTTATCATCCCGATCAGGTTTTTAATTTTTGTCGGATACAGCACAGATGTGGAGGCAGGAGTGCGTGTGCCCAATGAAACGGTCTCTCTAGTGGGGCTGAATTCTTGCTTTACAGCGGGTCACGCAGATAGGATCGCTGCTTTGATGTGTTCTGCCCTAGGTTGGGCAAAGAAGCGCGGTGCGGTGTGGCCCCTCCTCGCGCCCTAGCCCCTCTGATCGACCGCGCTCGCCGGGGCCGTGCTGAACACAGGTAGATGTCGCTTTCTCTCTGCCGGACGTGGCCTCCGCGGTGGATGGAAAGCTGTGACGTCTGGGACATCCCGACCTGGTTCGGGTCGCCTGACTGCATCCCCCCCGATCTCGCCGGCGTACAAGGAGCCCGCCACAGAGGGGAGTCAAGGAGAGGGCTTAGGGTAGGAAACACCCTTTCGAGGAGTCATGGAGCTGAGGGACACGCACTCACTGACAACCTTTTCCACTTGGTTCAGAAGTGGTCTCCAGCAATCGAAGCTGATGTAAAAAATTATCCAAACTGAAACAAAATCAGGTTTAGTCCTCTCTGTGAGTCAGTTATGGAAAACAGAAAAATAAATCTTTGTTTCAAACCTTAATTTATTGATTGCTTATTTTATTCCAAGTTATAAACTGATTGCAAAAATAGAACAGAAAAGACATCAAAATAATTTAGCTAATTTTGTTAATAATAAAAAACAAACATCGTGTATGGGAACCCAACTGCATTGGCTACTTATCCTAGATTGATGCTGAAGTTAATGTTTTGAATGTTCACTAAAACGTATCTTAATAGAGTTTACTGTACATCACCCCTTCACTCTCCTCTCCAGTAATCTAACAATTTTGCAATTATTTTAAATATGCATGAAAACCATGAATATTAAAATTCTTGCCCCCTCTTCCTCTGCTGCTCCTCTTAATTTCTAGCTTTCTACCTCTAATCAGGGGAGACATTGTTAATCTATGAGAGATTAGTATAGATTTCTTTCGGTTTGTTTTGGTTTTTTTTTAAGAGTATGTGTATTATGAAGTGCATTCAAACTGGACATATAAGGAGGTCCAAAAAATATTCTCATTTTAAGTTTTGGTTATTCTACCTAAAATTACATGGTTTTAATTTCTCAAATTTTAGTTCAAAGGTTTAAATCTAGAAATAAAAGGACTTTATCTATGTCTTCCTTCTTCTAAACCAATCTGTAAGTAATGCCAAAACATGCATGTTCACGCATAGAGCATATAGGACCAGATCTGATTATGATTAATAGATAGAGGTTGGCTGAAGAGAAGGAAAATCTAAGTGTAAAATGTTGAATATTTAGATAATTCTAGCCATTAAAAGCGTTGCAAAAAAGACGTCTATTTCATCGTCAACTCATCACGTCAATCCGACGCTCTCCTTCATCTGTAAGGATCAGTTGTAACTATTACCCCAAATTTGAATATTATTAATGCTACCTTTTTTTCCCGTCTGAAATCCAAGAAATCTTCAGTGGTATTTTGAAAGAATATATGAGTTTTACGGTCCTTTATTTTTAGCTTCAAAAGGCTGAGTATCAGGTAACGAGTTGGTGGAGTATTTATTGTTCATATTCTACTCGTGAAATTAGCGCTAAAGTGGCGACTGAGGCAAGACAGCTGTCCCCAGGATGCCCGTGGCGCATGCAGAGGAGAGGGAGGGAGGGGCGGACGGGCTGGAGAACCGGCCCGCGCAGAGTGCTGTCGCTGCAGGAGCTGTTGCGACTGACGGCTGCGGAGGCTTATTTAAATGTCGCCCGCTGCCTCTGTGATTCGAGGGGACCCAGCCTCCCGTATGGTAATGGGAGGGGGGCAGGTGTGTGGCTGCGACGACGAGGGTAGAGACGGAGGGGAGCTGGGGGGATGGGGGCTCAAGCACTGCTCCTGCGGCAGCCCAACTAGGGCAGAGCACCGCCACCGACACCTTCCGTCCTGTCCCGTTCCGCCGGGTGCGGTGCCGTCGGGGGCAACGGTGGTGCGCAGCGAGGCAGCGGCGGGGGTAAGCAGCAGCAGCACGGGGAGTGACGGGGCGTGGAGTCGTTGCCCTGCGCCACGGGAGGAGCCGGGGACAGCGAGGTGGCCAGGGCCGCGCTGCCGCGGGAGACAGACACACACACCATCGCACGTTTGTGCAGTGGGCAGAGGGGATGTAACATATCAATATACTCTGCTCACCAACACCTACACACACTCCCTGCTCTCCCTCTGTGCCATCTGCTACCTGTGCACACACCCGAACTTGGGCTAGACACTCACTTCTGTGTGTGTGTCTGCATGTTACTACAGATTTATGGAGGAGTTTGATTCATGTGTGCTAATTAAAAGCAGTGAAAATGATAAGTTTTTCTTTCGCCGATAAAAGTCCCCAACATCACTTGTAAACCTGCACACATCTGTGTAGTCCTATTGTCATTCATAAAAATGTGTTAAAAAAGTACTTTCCTATATAAATTATTGTTCTATATGGTAAGGTAAGAACTAACCTAATGGATTATAGTATCTGTTTCTGTGATTTTTCTAATGTTTTATGGGTAGCCATCTGGTCACTTTTTCTTGGGTGACATATATGAGCACTTTAGTGTAGGTCTTGTACAACTGGAGCTAGACGTAGCGCTGGAAATACCATAAGAAATCCAGAGAAAGAATACATGTTGTGAAATAGGTACTAAGTAATACTAACCGAGTATGACATTCTGTCCTTTATTTTTTAAAAAATTATATGCATAGCAGTCTTGGAGGGGAGGGAATTTTCACCATATTCGTTTATGCAGGTAAGTAATCCATGGTGTAACTAATTATCTATGCATGTACTTAGATTTCTTTTTTAAAGAAAAAATGTGTGTATAAGTGGGCATTGCTCTTATGGAAAGCATTACTATGGAAAACATTATGATCAGGTGACCTGCCTGGAAGGCTGTGGGTGTGGTCTATCTGGACTTCAGCAAAGCCTTTGACACCATCTCCCATAGCATTCTCCTGAAAAAGCTGGCAGCCCACAGCTTGGACAGGGGCACTCTGTGCTGGGTTAGGAACTGGCTGGAGGACCGGGCCCAGAGAGTGCTGGTGAACAGTGTTGCATCCAGTTGGCGGCTGGTCACTAGTGGTGTTCCCCAGGGGTCAGTGTTGGGCCCAGTTCTATTTAATATCTTTACTGATGATCTGGATGAGGGGATTGAGTGTACCATTAGCAAATTTGCAGATGACACCAAGTTGGGGGGGAGTGTTGATCTGCTGGAAGTCAGGAGGGCTCTTCAGAGGGACTTGGACAAGCTGGAGAGATGGTGTGATTCCAGTGGGATGAGATTCAACAAAGCCAAGTGCTGGGTCCTGCACTTTGGCCGCAACAACCCCAGGCAGCACTACAGGTTGGGGACAGAGGGGCTGGAGAGCAGCCAGGCAGAAAGGGACCTGGGAGTTTGGATTGACAGGAAGCTGAACATGAGCCAGCAGTGTGCCCAGGTGGCCAAGAAGGCCAATGGCATCCTGGCCTGTATCAAGAACAGTGTGGCCAGCAGGAGCAGGGAAGTGATTCTCCCCCTGTACTCAGAGCTGGTGAGGCCACACCTTTAGTACTGTGTCCAGTTCTGTGCCCCTCAGTTCAGGAAGGATATTGAGGTGCTGGAGCAGGTCCAGAGAAGGGCAACCAGGCTAGTAAAGGGACTGGAGCACAAGTCCTATGAGCAGAGGCTGAGGGAGCTGGGGTTGTATAGCTTGAAAAAGAGAAGGCTCAGGGGAGACCTCATCATTCTCTACGGCTACCTGAGAGGAGGTTGTAGCCAGGTGGGGATTGGTCTCTTTCCCCAAGCAGTCCACAGTAGGACAAGAGGGCATGGTTTTAAGCTGTGCCAGGGGAGGTTTAGGTTGGATATTAGGAAGGAATTTTTTACAGAGGGAGTAATCAGGCATTGGAATGGCCTGCCCAGAGAGATGGTGGATTCACCGTTCCTGGAGGTTTTTAAGATGAGATTGGATGTGGCACTTAGTGGTCTAGTAACCACGGCGGTGTTCGATCAAGGGTTGGACTTGATGATCTCGGAGGTCTTTTCCAACCCGGTTGATTCTATGATTCTATGATTTCTGGAATATAAAAAATAGAGTATTCTTCTGGTTTTAGTCATGTTTAAACTACTATTTTTTAAAATAAGAATTTCCCCATTAAGGTAAATAGAAATGAGCTAATATATTAAATGTAATTCAAGGTCTGTGGATTTTCAGATAAAGAAAATGTAATGATAGCAGTAATATTTTAAAATAACCTTTAAAAATGCATTTTCAGTAAAGACTTAGGTAGTTGCTTTAAAACTACACACTAACATGAATCGTGACACATTTCATAAAGTAGCAGTTAAGACAGAATGTAAAAAATGTCTTCCTTAGAAAAAGCACTCACACTCACTTAGAAAAAGACCCACACCTGGGTCTTTAAAGATAGACACATTTAAAGATAATATTCTGAAATAAAACATTCCTGAAATCCACAGAGATATAAGTGTGTTCTGCAATGAAATATTATAAACCATTTGAATTAGTTCCCATTAGATTAATTATCTATATTGCCTTATACCTTAAAACAGTAATGTTTTTCCTAATTTAAAGTTAATTAGGCCATCAAATTTCCAGGTTCCACCTATTGGTATTATAGCTGAACATGGCAATGATATGTGTCTCTCCTCTTAAGATCCGATAAAGCACGTTGTGCACTTTTATTTGCTTTATTAGCTTCGTGCATATTTTGTAACCTTATACAAAGAGAAGCAGGGAGGAAACTACATATAAAGGCACATACACAGCAGTCATGCCAAAAGGGGAAGGGGAGGGGAGAAAAGGGGGCAAAGAAAGGAATGAAAGATCAGAGAAAAACCAATAGCTTCTAACTTTCGTTTAATTTAAAATGCAAACATAACTTTACATATGCATCAGTATTAAAAATAATACACAGTGGAACCAACAGGATGAAGAGGAGGGGAGGGGAGAGGGAGAGGAGAATGGCGGAGAATGGCGTATTGGTAAAGCCCTGAGACGTCTGGAGCAGCTTACTCTGAGCCAGGCTCTTTTACGTGCTGCATCCCCGCCG
>VYXB01002087.1:1307-15312 GCA_013397135.1 Pachyramphus minor | reverse complement strand
GATTTTGAACCTGAAGCATTGAATGAGAAGGAAACCACAAAAAATTTAAGAAAGCCTCCTTCCAGCAATCACTGCGTTAACGAGAAGTCATGCTACAAGTTTCATGATAACAGATTGGAAGGGATTCTTTTTGTTGTTGTTATTATTATTGTTGTTGACCGGTTGATCAATTTTGACAAGTTACACAAAATGGTAATACCTTCCAAAACCAGGACCCAGAAGAATCTCTTCTTCAGAAGTTAGCTGGAGGAAAACACCTTAGAAAAAGTCAACCATTTGGTGAATTATTTCTTTTTGCTTGTTTCCAAAGAAATGTGTGCTTTCCTTCTCTAGGAAAATGTAGCCATTGCTCTTCTTTAGACTAGGCATTTCTAATTTGTTCCATCTGTCAAAATGGGACTATGAGAGGTTTAGGTGTAAATTCATTATCTCTGGCAATGCATAAACATATAGTAGAAACTGGGAAAAGACCGTGACAATGGATGAACAAAAGGGCTTCAGTTCATCAGCAACAAAAGCGTTGGGAAAACTGGTTGAATTTCAGAGCACGTCCTCCTCAGCAGAGAGGGCTGGACTAGACCTTGGCCAATCCCCCCCACCAAAAAAAGTCCAAACTTGCAGAGCCTCACATACAACACTTCACTTGCTACTCTGAAGCTTAGGAAGCAATATAGAAAAAAAAGAGAAAAAAACCACCCCAAACCCACACCCTTTTGCCTCCCCCTGCCCTTTTTTTTTTTTTTTTTTTTTNGCGTCTGTCTTTATTTTTTCCCCCCCCCTCCCTTTTTTTTTTTTTTTTTTTTTTTTTTAATGGAACCTTTCTAATTATTTTAGAACCAGTCATGCAAGAATTACACTGTGGAATTAAGTGGCACTTTTAAATAGAGATGACAAGGGGAAAGATCTGAATTTCTGGAGATATGAAAGAACCTTCTTTCTGTACTTTAAAGGGGTCTTGACCATGGTGGGAATCTTTGTTTTCTACTGGAGATTCACCTAACCATTTAGATCTGGAGTCAAATCTTTATTTTATAAAGAACAAATGTAAGTATTGTGAGGGGGGTTTACAGAACCTGAATTCGTTATAAAAGGGAGAGATATCAACTTCATTGCACTTCCACATTTTCCAATTGAGGGAGTGGATATATGGGAACCTGAGCTCACTTAGCAGCTCTGTGACACGTTCAGGGGTAGGGGCTGCCTCACTCGGTGTCAGACAAAACAGGTTATCTTGGGTAGGGCTCCAGGAACTTCCACTGGTGACTACAAGGAAAATTTGACTAACAAGGCACAGTTTTATGAGTTAACATTATGGCTTATATAAGTTAACTGATTTTGTATGTCTTATGCTAAACTTGTTGGTCTTGTGTGGGGTTAGGTGTGGGAACTCTTAATCATCAAGCATATTGCTGGTAAAAACAGAGTTATAATGTTTAAGTATGCAGAGAGGAAGCTTTTTAGCAGTACTTGGGTACCTTTCTAAGGTGTATAGACATAGGAACAATCATTCACCGGGTTTTAAATTAAAATAATGGAACTAACTTCTGTTGACTCTACATTTTTGAACTGTTTTCTAAAAAATAAAATCTTAAAAAAAATAAAAAGTTGAACTCATATTTTTGAGATTGTCAATGTGGAGTTAATAAATCTGTCTACCTCTGTGCTTTGTGGGCCACTTGATGGCAATCAGCCATTACTTACTTGGTTGTCCAAAATGCAGCTTGATCCCTTTGAGCGGGGATGATTTAATAAATGTTTCATGAGGTTGTAATTATTCCCATCTTGGCCGGGGCGGCAGGGGCAGGTGCGATGTGTCTGACATAGGTTCAGCCCGACGGAAACGAACACNCGCGGCGCGGCGCGGCGCGGCGCGGCGCGGCGCGGCACGGCACGGCACGGCACGGCACGGCACAGTCCCGGCCGCCGCAGGGTCTGAGGCCCGGGACTGCCCCAGCCACCCCGTGCCAGGGCGCAGGCTGTCTCCAGCCCTGGCTTGGGCCCTCCAGGCCGCCAGTAGGCAGAGAGCGTAATTGAAGCAAGAGATTTGTACAGTGGTGCTTTTAGTTCTCCCTCTCACCCACCCACCAATTAACATATCTCTTCAAGAACAATTCTAGGCCAGGATTCATGAAATGGGGGAAATAACTTACCATAAAATAGAACACCGTTAGTTTGTAATAAATAGTATGCTTTTAAACTAAGGTCGATGTAATCGATATGATGGAATAACAGTGGCTGGATTGTTGTATTTATTTACACATACAATTCTTGATATAGTAACAGTTTTGTAAATATAGATCATGCCTTTCTAATAATCCTGATTTCAGGACATCGGTGATCTGAAAGATATGGAAATTCTATCGGGAAAATACTGGCTTAATGTGTTTTACATGTTTTGAACTGAAGGGTAGATGGAGCCTCCATCCTTTATTAAGTAGCTGGCAGCTTACAGTATGCAAATATATATGCCTTTCAGCATCTCTATTCAGCAGTCCCAAATACTCATAAATTGTTTTTCATCATAGGTCTCCACAAATAATTATGGAATTTGGGTTCTTTTGTTAATAATTAGGTCCTGTAAATATTAATTTTTACATTTAACCCTGCAGATATTGGAGTACATTATTCGTATCTGTTTTATGTTATATTAGATCATCTGTGGGAAATGTGGCTAGTTTTTTCCCTGTTTAGAGTCAAGTGTTTTAGTAATTTATTGAATAATCTCCAAATGTTAATATACACAACACCTCCTGAACACACATGCATTTATATATTTACATACATTTCATGAACAAGATCAGTGACATTGTTTAAATTATAATCCTTTGCCCTTTTTGTGGCTATTTTTCAGATTTAATCAATGCAGGAAGATCACAGGAAATGACATTCAGGACAGGAAATGTGTGAAGGTTTGGACCTGGCACTTAGCCAGGTTTTTTTTTAAATAATAAAAGTCATATCACAGAACATGTTCTCTAATAGCACATAGTGTATTCATCTGAAATTACTGAGTGTGGGTTTCTTTTTTTTTCGCCTCAAATTTTGCATTCTCGATAGTCTACCTTTTCTTATTCTGTACTATGGATATCCCTTTCCATATCTTATGTTCAACATAACAGAAATGTAATCTACAGCTACCTGTAAAATTCAATTGCAGTCACAAAAGAAATTATAAGACACTTTTAATAGAAGGCAAGCCAGTCAAGTGACTTACCTGGCTGAAAGGAAAGGATATTATGCAGGAAATACTTGCCTGTATTGTATTGGTGTGACATGTTTTAAATTGATGTGAGTTCTATTCTAATTTAGTATGAAAAGAGGATTCAAATAATGTTATACAGTTAAGTACTTCATAGCAGTTTAAATAGGTTCCTATGTGTATTCCATACCAAAGACGGGGATACCATCATCAGAACAAGTGTCTGTAATAATTACAGAATCATAACTATTCCTCTTAAAATAAATAGAGATTGTTTTTCCTTAAAATATACACCGAGGATCTTTCTTCACATCACAGACATCCGGAGACCTGTAAAAAGATTAGAAAACAAGCATGGCAATCACATACCAATTTAAAGGCCATTAATAGGAATTTATTAGGAAGGCAGGAGGAAAAAATAAATGTTTGGATTCCGTATCTTCCAATATTCGCATCACCCTAAAGTGATTTTGGAAAAAATTAACAATGGCTGTATAGATTTTTTTTTATATATATTCACAATGAGCAAATTTTTTTTTTTGTGCAGTCTTACTGGGTACCCCTCAATTTCAAGGCCCTTCTAGATGACAGAAAATTAGAAAATTTAATTGGCATTATGGCTAATGTACAGTTAGGTTATAATTTTCATGTTGTCTCTTTGACTTTCTGAGGCTCCAATGATTAATCAACAAAATGTGACAGGTGTATTGCAGTTACTTCTTGTCAGTGTGTGAGTAAGGTGGTCTTGAGAATGGAATTTGATGTTTTAAAGGCATATTTTGCATCTTTGAAACATAGTCATTTACGATAAAATATCTTGCATTTAACTGCAAATCCTGTAACATGGCAACATGCTTTAATGTATGCATTAATGTGAACATGTATCTGTGTTAACATGTATTATATATAGAAATGTCTATATAAGCATAGACAATATGTAGTTTCACATGCGAGGACCACCTGAGAGACTTCACGCACACATCAATATGATGATAAGGAAGCTCCAACTTTATTATTAGCCCGGTGTCTTTTATACAGTTATGCACATGATTATTTAATACTTGATTAGTTACAAAACTGTTCACACGCTTAACACTATATTCTTATTGGGTAGATAGTATATCTTTATTTTAAAATTTTCTTCCTTCACACCTAACCACAACATCTTGTTTATCTAGTTCTTGTTATGCTGCTGGCCTTCAGCTACAGAACTTTCTCAAAACCATCTTGCAGCTGCTCTTGTTATGTGAACTTCAATTCCAAAACTTTCCCTAAACTGTCAGCAGCTGGTTCACAGACATTTCTACCCAAAAGGTTCCCTACAGACATACACACACATATACACAAGGAATACCTGAATTTTCATGCCTCTGACAATGCATAAATTCACAATCCTATTGTATGTAACACATGCCTAACGACTAATACTGCTGCCTCTAGCTATTGCAAGAAAAAACATCTTTCTAACTGGCAATTTGGAGAAGCTCATTAGAATTTTGCATATCAAAATGATCACGTGCCTTTAGATACATCAGATGTCTAATTGTCATCCTTGTTGTGCTTGAGCAGCCTGAGAAGTAATGAAGAAGCACAGTAACGAATAGTGTTATAACAGTGTTATAAGAATTCTAACCATTTTATGCCAAACTGTATAATCTGAAAAGAGCACTGGCACAATTAGCTTATATGTCTCATGTATACTGAGCACTGGCGACAAATTGTAGTGTTTACTTATACCAGAGTATCTCACACACATTTTAAAAAATAATGCTCAGAGGCTGATAATCTGAAAGTACAAGTGAATAGCCTCATTAGTAATATCACTAACTGAATTCAGGATTTGGTATATTAATAATGTTTATGTATTACTTCTTGGTGGCAGTATTAACTTTAGACCTTGTCTGATAAATTATATTGCTTTCCCTTTTTCATGCCTTTGTAATATTAATCTATGATAAAAAATGGACTGGTTTATATAGATGTAATTTTACAATGTAACCACATATTATATATATTTAAATGCAAATACCTATACACATGTACTTAGCTCTACACATGTATACATGGTTCCCCTGTGTAGATACAAGCACACATATGCTTTATTATGTGAGCAGGCTATACAGTCAATATAGAACAAGAATTTCAGTTTAACTCCATGCATTTAAATATTTCTCCTTAAAAATAATAACAATGCAAACAGCTTAATTCACAAAGAAATCTATTTAAATGCAGTGAGATGTATTACCTAGGAGGAACATAAAGCATGATGTATTATGTTTTGTTTTACACCTTAAAAGAATATTAGCAGCATGAATTTCAATCAAGAATTTCGTTTCGAACTGTAGAGCAGCTCATATTTTCTGTGCTGAATTCTTCAATATGCATCTTATACTGATCACAGTATGTATGAGCTGTTGAAATGCATTTATTAATTTCAACAGCAAATATTGTAGGTCTCAGTCTGGACTTTCATTGTATCATGTGTAGTTGAGAGACCTTTATTGTTTGCACTTTAGACTTAGAAAAATTCTATACAAATTATAATGTTAAATAATTCAAAGTATAATGTGGAGGAGAGGTGAATTGAGAGACTTAAATCCTAAAACTGTACATAATTCATTCTAACAGTTTAGAAAGACTTGCCTTCATCAATTTATTGAGCAATATAAGCATCATTCCAAATAAACATATAGAGGAAAATGCATTGCACAGTCATCCCAGTGTAAATACCTGCAAATCACTATAGACACAAAACATAACTGAGCTGTGAAGACATTAAAAACACATCACAGCAGTGCAAATTGTCAATGTAATTATACATTGACTACTGCATAACACAGATCTGATCCCCAGTCTCAGAAAGCAGGGCCTTACTTTAAGATATAGCACAGTGCCTTGCATCTCTCTGCACAAGCAGAGGCTGCCAAAAGAGAAATGCAGGCAAAGATAGATGTTCCACAGATCTGAAGCACTTTTATGTATCCTTAGAGAAAGAATTCTTCCAGTCTTTGGATATTAGAGTGATCTATGTTAGCAGGAAAGAAGATAAAGGCAGCAGGTAGATTTTCCTGCAGTCGAGAGCAGCAGAGGGCTTAGTCCTGGCCTGCCGCTGCTGCCGCTGCTGCCATTGCAGGCTGACAGGCTCAGGTCGTTGATCACTCATGCATATGAATAACCATGTGTACCTGAATTTCTCATGACATCATCATTACCTTTGTCTCCTGCGGTCCAGGACCTCTAATCTTGCTAGGCTGGTCCACATTTTGGCACTAAAAGTCAATGATGCCTCCTTTCAGATCGGGGGCAGCAGCAAGCCAGCAAGACTTGCATTTAACTGCAAATCCTGCAACATAGCAACATGCTTTAATGTACGCATTAATGTGAACATGTATCTGTGTTAACATGTATTATACTAGACTCCTAGAACTTCCCAGTTCCAGGAGTCCTGAGAAAGCAAGGATCTCCCTCTCCCCCTCAACATACACATACGTGAGAGATATTTGCAACTAAGCTGCCACCATTTGGTAAAAATCTCTATACCATACATAATCTAAAAGAATCAGGAGCTGGATCCTCGAATCATCGTGTCACTTTTTCCTGAATTTTTTTTTTTTTTCTTCCTTACACTGTGCTGGAAACTGATGATGGTTTTACATCTTTATAGATTCTAAAGAGTCTTTTGTGACTCTGAAGCAATTTATAATGCAAATAGAAGTTTGTGAAGGGATGGATGTTTTTTCAGTCTTATCACAGCTTCATGCACCTTAATAGCTGGGTTTTTCTGATATTAATAGATGAGTCGTTGTCTATCCCTGATGAAAATTACTGACTGAAAGAAAAAGTTCTGAATAAACTTTGAAGACAACAGATCTCTTTTGTATGTTATTAGCTGATCATGCGTGCACACACACACACAGGTCACAGTTGCATAAAAGGATGACTATTTTAAAGCAGCACTAGTACTCTTGGAGGAAACTGCACATCTACAAAAAAAATATCTGGATTCTAGCAAGGAAAGATAGAGGGAAGCGAGTTGTTATCTTTGGTTATCTAGCTGTATGAGTGTTTTGGTCTTCATAAAGCTAGATAACCGAAAGTAAAAACTCCTTCAAGATCATCGTACACCGTGCCAAAATGAAAGACTACTGCAAGACACAGTAAAAAACAAACTAACAAACAAACAAAAAAAGCAACCAGGAAAGGTCAGGAGTGCTTATTGAATCTAACATTTTTGCAGCCAAAGGTGGGAATGGAGGGAATTAAATGGCATACTTAGTCCAAAATATGAAGTTGTCAGATGCTAAATGCTATGACAAGGAAATGGTACTGATGGTAAACAGTGCATGTGCAACTATTGCTGTTAAATAAATAAATAAAGAAGAACCTAGACCAGTTAATCTTTAATTGGGATGAGCTGTTTCATTTTACAAAATTATTCACTGCAATGCAATGGCTTTAAAAATAAAGCTGGTAGTTGGTTTGGATGATGATGGTGGTTGATGTTGGTGGCGATGATACAGTGTGAACTGAACTGTAAAAAAAAATCAATCAGCATTCATCTTAGACAAAGCATTGAGGGTTTTTTTTCAAATAATATGAAAACAGGCTTTCAAAAAAGTTTACATTGGCATGTAGGCAAGCTGAAGAATTTATATCTACTGAGAACTTGGTGGAACTGCACAACGATGAAAAAGTCATGGCTGATTTTTATTCTTCTGTTCAAAATGCAAGCACAGATGCTTCTCTGCTCTGAGAAGGTTTCCATGAGGAAGCTATTGAAGCAGAAAGACATGATGGAGACGAGATCGCCTCCCCCCTGTCAAAGTGTAAAAAAATGTTCTGTGCCTTGCTCTGCGCCTAGCATTGGAAATGAAAGTGACATTTACTCAAAAAATCCATGTGTGCGCCTCCCCTCTTTTTGTTTAAGGATGATCAGATCTATCTAGGAAACAGCTCTGGTATCCCAAACTGAAATAATTAGGACGTATATAGACCTGACAGAAATGGAAAGGGGGTGGGGAAGCTGACTGTCTGTTTTGCCTAATTGATTCCCTTAAATGACTTCCAGGAGATGTGAACTGCTTGGCACTCCCATTCCCACGCTCAGGGCAAGTGGCAATTCCATGTCCCGGCAGCCTGTGACAGACAGCTCTGCTGGGGGCTGGAGAATGAAAAAAAAACCTGCACTATACCATACTAGTCTCCATCACCTCCATAAGCGGAGGTATTTCCCACCCACAGCCATCTGCAGGCTCCCAAGTGAGAACATCAACTGCTCTGTGGCTGCACACTGTCTCCTTCTGTTAATTCTGGAACCTTGGTACAAGTTCCTTGGGAGCAAGTTTCACTTTTCTTCCATTGCGCAAGTATCGCAGATGATTTAGGAGAGGCAAGGCAGAGGCAAGGCAACCCAGGAGGTGCAGCTATGGAGACTGGGCCTCTCTTCCCTGATGGAAAATATAGTAGACATAATGTGTTGACCTTGCAAACATCTCATGGGTTTTAATAAACAATTGTTTGGATGCTATTCAAATTTATAATTATTGCAGTTACAGTGAAACTGAGCAGGATTAATTTTAAAGGGCAACATTTTCCTTTGAACTCAACCTTTCCAGAGGTAGACTAGTGTCTAATACTATCTTAGAAACTGAACATCTCTAAGGTAGATTAAAATAAGATCAGAGATAAGGAAACAATTCTCAGCGTTATTCATAAATTAAAGGGTTAACCTTGTACAGGCTGTTTGGTTTTGGTTTTGGTGCTTTGAGGGTTTTTTTGGGTTTTTGTTTTTTCAATTTTTACTTTGTAATAGGATGACACATAAAATATTGTTCAGGGGTTTATAATGGAAATACTTACGTTTACATCACATGCTCTGAGAGGAAAGAAGCAGAGAACCATCAAACAGATCCTAGAAACATGACATGCATTGTTGATTTTAAATAAATAATTAGTCTCCAAAGTCATCTCCCGTGTAGTTCCAAATATATTCTATAGGATTTTTAAGACTTACTCGGTGGCTTTTTTACTGAGATTCAGCTAATACCCCAGCCAAACTGTATTTACATAAATTCCCACTTTAGCTGCTGTACACTTGCCAAAGTTTTACTACTGTAGTGACCGATGAGAAGCCCCTTGTTTATTTACATTTGAAGCACTGTTTGTGCAATCAGTCTTTCATTTTGAATGTCTGTATGCCTTTCATTTACTTCTATCGGGGTGCTATTTACCTAGAGCGATTGTCTACTACAATTAATATTTACATTACAAAGTATGTAGTTTTCTTTCTGAAAGGCCTTCAATTAAGGCAATAAGCTGTTTTCTGGGGAAACCTATTGTTTACTCAGGCATCTAATGGAGTCAATTTACTTAAGCTTTTGCTTGCATCTTGGTATTTTATGCAAATTTGTTAAGAAAAACAACCAGGAAAAACATAAATATTATAATCGTGTTAGCCATTGTAATATTAAATTGATTTGTACCATATTGACATTACATGACTATAAATTAATAAAACATTATTATTATTATTCCTTCATTGCTTAGAAGAAAAATGCCCCTTCTCCTGCAAATCTGACTTGGGAAAAGAGAGCATGTTAAAATGTAGTAGCATGTCCTCCAAGTTTATGCTTGCCTCATATTGCAAATAATGTTATGTAAAATATCTATCTGTAAATTGCTGTTTCCTCAAAATTTATAAAAACCCCAATCAAACAATATACATCTTTAGATACAAAGTTTAAATATCAGTTGAGCAGTCCTTTGAAGGCTAGTTTTAGCACTGGGAAAAAACAGATCAAGTTTTTTTAGCATGCCACTCCATCATAAAACAGTTGGAATGAAGTTGCAGGTTGCGTGAGTATGCATGTTAACTAGCAGGGACCCGGGCTTATTCTTTGTGAAAAGGGAGCGGCACATTGTTGTGCAAGGCCAATGTTAAAAAGGCAGCTGAATTTAACACCATCTGGAAGAAAAGATCCCTTCAAGACTTTCTCACACCGTCAGACAAAACTAGTGTCTCTTGTTCTGAGCCCTTGTCTATGGAACCATACAATACTGAGTCATTATACTTTTGCTGAGAGAAAATTTGAGAACACAATATGGGTAACCAGTGAATGACCAAGTTTCATTGTGCCTGCTTAAGTCAATTGAAATCTAGGTCTAGAACTATGAATAGTAGTATTGTTTTCCTCACCAGGGCTGTACTAAATGTCAGCACAGTGCAAAGAAAAACTTGAAATCTGCAAATAACTTACCAAATTTCAGTTATAATATTTTCCCACACTAGAACTAATATCATTGCTCAGGTCTACAATGCCTAAAACAAAACGAAAAAAGAATCAAAGAAAAATTAGCTCATTTACAAGTTATTTTACTCAAATGAACTTTTTAATTTCTTATGGGAACTTGAATTCAGCATATAGAGATGGCTTACCATTTCCTGAGAAGTTCAAGTTACAAACCTGATTTTTATTTAATTTAGAAAATAAACTGTGTCAGCAAGCTTGTATCTTGCAATTATTCCAACTCTAGCTTGAGACTGATAAAACATACATAAGTGTACTACATATTACACAGGTTGCTTATGAACTGAGTCTAAGGAAAGATTTATCCTTGAATAATTAGAAGAAATAAGGCTGAAGTCGATAAACAAAGTAATGGTGGGTAATATATTTCTGTAGGTGTTAGTGAAATACATTAATACATCTCAATGTATATCCAGGTACCAGAAGAAATGTTTCCAGTTCTCTCAGTTTTTATTACCTTTTTTTCCCCCACTTGATAATAGTTCCTATTATAAGTGCTATTCAGTTCAGTCCTTTATTTAGGATTCATATATCAATTGGCACAATGCAGACTAAGAAAAAGAAACAGTTCAAATATTTCAAGGAGTTAGTTACATATTTTATTAGAACGTGTGTTTTTAATCTAATTGACTGTGATTTTGTTAGTTTCATTAAATGTCATGCAGTTCTTAGCATAAAACTGCAAAGCAATGAGTAACTACACTTTTGATTAATACATCTGTGCCAACCACAATACTTAGTACATTTCTAAGCAGTAACAATATCTGCAGCATTTGTCATTTGTAGTAATACTGACAGAGACCACTTAGAGTGGCTTGTGAAAAACTTGTATTTTCTTAATTTCTCATGTAACAAACTGTAAGATAGGAACAATAATAGGAATTGGGATAATCCAGACTTGAAGTATAAAGAGTAAAATGACACTAGCACATGTTTAAATTCTATTCATGGCAGGTAGAAAGAAAATACAAAACTCTGTAAGTCTTCTGTAAGCTGTAGTGCTAGTGGGGCTGTTGCACTGACAGTAACAAAAGCTGAGTATTGTACAAAATATGGCAGTAAAGGAAACTATATTTACTAATCTAGAATTTGGTTGTATGAATAGACATATTCATGAGTGCATCTATGCCTTCCTAAAGTTTCCATTAATATGCATTAACATAGAATAAATTAATTATTTGTTTCAATTGAAATGGAAATACTTTGTTTCAATATGTGAAATATTTCATTTTATAAAGAACTTGAGTGTGCTGTCTTTTAGGGCAGATCTGGCCTTTCCTGTGTGAATTAGAAGTTGTTTTCTCATTTCTGTTGACTAGTTCCAGAAGGGAGGGTGAAGTAGCAGTCCCACAAAGACACAATGAAAAAGTCCATTTAGATTTTTAAAATGCACAACACTTTCATAGATTGCACACTCTGGAATGAGCACATTAATTAGCTCTTACCTCCTCTGACAATTAAATTTCCCAACTAAATGTTAAATGCATGAGATAAAAATTAATACATTTTTATGGACCTTTCTTGAAGGGAATGGGAAAGGAGAAGGAGAAAGGAGCCCTTTGGATTTGTAGTTGCCTATTAACAATAACCTATTTTTCTATTTTTGAACCTGTTGAACGTCTTTAGCTATATACACATGTACATGTATATATAGACCTATAGATTCATAGCGTTTAGTGTAAAGCAGGTGTGAAGATTACCTGCAAGGGCCATAGTCTAATCTGGATGAAATTGTGTTATTAGCTTTGTTGGAAGCAGGACTGAGTCTCATACCAGAGTGTTGTTGATTTATATACATACATTTGGTAGGAGAAAGGAAGGGTAGTGGGGTGTTCAGCCTGTCATTAAAGGTAATGCTATTCCTCCCCTCCCAATTCAGTATGATTAAGATTAATCTATTAATGAGCCAAATCCTGCAGTCCTTGTTCTTAGAACTGCCACTGAAAGAAATATTGGATTCATGGTTGCCGATACCTATACATTTTGAAGACAGTGTGATTTGCTTTTGAATCAGATGGATAATAGGTCAATGAAATATCTATCATTAGTCTTCATAGATTTGGGTCTTGATCTTCTGTCATATCTGACTATCAATTGGGGAGATCTATTATTAAAGTGTAGCTTGCCAAGGAAGGAGCTCTGTCTGTCTACAGTGAACAAACACATGGGTCAGGGGAGAAGAAAGATTCTTTGGGACCCCAACGAAGGAAAGGCTCTGTGCTTTGGCCCTGTAGAGTCCACGCATGAGGATTCCCCTTCTAGAAAATGAGGAAGCCGCAGGCAGTCCTGACAGGGGAACTGCGCCTGCTACCCTCCTACCCCCAGTGAGGGGTCTAGCCACCCTTGGCAAACTTGAGGGTTACCCAGGCTGCTGGCCTCCAAGAGAAGGGACACTTCACCCTTTAACAGCTTTTCCAACTCAATTCAGCAAAATTAAACTGAATATGAGCAGAAACCTTGGTGTTGGAAACTGCTTGCCTTCCTCAGCCTGCAGCAAGGGACATGCAGGAGGCACCTCTGTAAGACCTAACCCCTGCGACCTCCCACCACCAAGGGCCACTGCTATGCTGAGATGGCAGTGGAGCCATTCCTACCAGTGGAGCTTTGAGTGCCTCCTGCAACTGGGGCACTGATTAGCGTTTTCTGGGAGACCAGTGGCAGCAGCAGGGCTCTCCCAGGTGCTGCTGGGCCAGGTTAGTTGTGCCAAGGATCACCCTCCCTCACACCCCCTTGGCTGCCTACCTTTTTTTCCCCCATTATATATAGTTACATATATATGTGTAGTATATATATAGTTGTCGTGGGTTACCAGGGATCAAACCCTTTTCCTTGAACTCCCCCCTTCACACAATTACTATCAGTTGAGAGAGGTTTTATCCAGACAAAACAGAGGCTTCATTTAAGGGATATAATACTAAGATTTATTACTAGAAAGATAAAAATTAAGAAATAACGTATACTACAGCACTACTACTTAGCTTATCTTATGGAGAAAAACATATACTACAACAGTACTACTTAGTTTATCTTATGAATAAAAAGAATATCAGGTTGTTATATACAATTTTGGTGGCTCGTCTCAGGAGTTTTAGTCTCTATTGCCTCGGGAAAGCAAGGTAAGGGGGAAAAGGTCTCTCTCTTCCTTCCGTGCAGTTGGACAGTTGACCGGGTGCCAGATGTAACAAAAGCATTTCTCTTAGCTTTTTTATTTTCAGTCCAAGAGAAAGGTGTCTTCTTTTGGTAAAATATTTACAAAAGCATTTCTTTCTCTTTTGTATCAGTCCAAAGAGAAAGAAAGGTTCTCCCTTTAAAACAGTTAGTGCAGCACTTGTAAAGTGTCTGTTTCTGTTTTCTTGAGGACGAGCTCAGTGTGTCGTAGCTGGAAATTCCTTTAGCTCTCTCTCTGTCTCTCTCTCAGCTGGCGCTGCTGCATGATGACTTCAGGGTTGGATGTATATCCCCTCCTTTAAGGACCCATGGCTTCTAAGGGGACTCTTAC
>VYXB01002084.1:36655-55259 GCA_013397135.1 Pachyramphus minor | reverse complement strand
AAGTTTGTAGGGTGGTGCCATTTCGGTGGATGTTTTGGTCTTGCCACGCGGAAGTTCCCACAGCCTGGGCATTGCCCCTTGGCCGGATGTTTGCATCTTGGAACCCAGAAGGCACTTGGGTAGCCCCATTTTTGTTGCTGATTACATCACTAGAAGTGGGCATGACAAAAGCGTTGTTATGGGCGTTTGTTGCTACAGTGTTAGTTGACATTAGAAGAACAGCATTTTGATGCCATGTGGCATGCAACTGGGCAGAGCCAGTGTTAATTTCCCGCCCTGTTGTTTCCCATGCCCCGGCGTTCCCTCCTCAGGACATCGCGTCACCATTTTGCACACTGTGGTTAGATTTTGCACCTTTCAGGAGTTGTTGTTTTGCCCACTATCTTGTAAGGAGTTAGTGAAAGTGCCATTTTTTGAATTATAAGTTGCGCAGCTCTCATTGCTTTTTTGGGGTTCTGACTGTAGTGGTGTAGTAGTTTGTTTTAAGGTCGACACCACTTTTGTGTCCTGGACATTCTGCTTCTGCCAATTTACAGTCCTTTTTAATATTTTAAAGATCAATTTCCATGCAGCTAATGTTTTCGTCACATGTTTATCCCCCACAAAAAGATAGCTTACATATTCCAGGATATGGTCTGTATTTTTATAAATCCATTTTACCACGCTTTTAAGGGTTTTTTATCTAAAGAATATCCATGATTTCTGATGAAGTTTTTTAGATAACAGTACAGTTCAGTCTCTTCTTTTGAAAGATGTTTGCCCATTGTGATGTTTTGCAAGATGTATAGAAGGGGCACTTAGAGTAAAAAATTATTTTCCTGCTGCTCACCTCTCTGAAGCAGATGTTCAGGTACGTTGTGCTGTGTACCTGTGGTGAGTGTGAAAGCTCGCAGTTCCTGTGCAGCTTGTCTGTGGAGAAAGGAGGCGAGGTCTCTCGCTCTGAGTGACCTTCTAGCTGCTGCTGCTGTTGTTACTGTTACTATTGTCGATGCTGCCGATGGATTTCTGCTACTGCTGCTGCTGGATTTCTGTCTCACATGGGGCACCACTTGTGGGAAGTCAGTCGCATGAAGGAGTAGACACCCACAACTCTTGTATGAAAATGCACCTATAAGATTTTATTAAAGGGAGACGGAAATGTACAAACTCCGGGGTAGGGTAGAAAAAGCCCCCAGCACAAGATGCCTCCTGCCTCATATAACGTGGGGTATAGAAGATCCCAGAATATAGGAGGGGCTAAGGCGGAGCATTCAAATAAAGGAACATATAAGGAAACATAACCATACATGGCAACTAATGAGAATACAGCAAACATACATAAGGATTAAATTATATAGATATATAACACAATATTACATATATTAAATAGAACATGAGATTATAAACTCCAATCTGAAAAGCAAACTGCCACATGCATATATATATATACATTTATGCATATATTTTACTTTTCGAATTTTTTGTTTGGTTGGTTTTTTTTAGATTTCTGTGCAATTCCATTGTTAGCAGAACTGATTTCAAAAACACTTCTTTCATTTAGCTGGAAGTAAGTGCTCAGTGTTTCAGACCAAATTTGAGGCACATGCGCAGTCTTGATAATCAAAATAATTTTCTCCACTGTGCTTGCATAATGGGATTGACTCCGGAATAATGTCACAAGACTAATTTTTGGATGCCACTCTAGTTTTGTAGAGCTTTCAGGTTTATTTCTGCAGAATCATATGCTGCAACTTTTGCTCTGGTTTTTGGTGGGATGTTTCCTGATTTATAATCCTGTAAAAAGCTCATTTTTGTATGATTCTTTACTGTGCACAGGTGTGTCTGCATTTTTCCTAAATCTCTTTAGCAAATCCAAACAAGTCATTGGCATTCCACCTCCCTAGTCTCACTTAAATAGGGGCAAAGAACAATTACTTTTTTCCCAAATGCCTCTGGGAGATAAAAAATGAACATCCTGTTGTCTCCATTGATTCTGCTGGGTTGGCATGGTTAGCTTTGGTTAGGACACTACCTTTAAGAAAAAAAGTTCCCCCCCCCCCAACTTACCATTCAGTATTTTTATTTGAAGTCATTTTATTATAACTATCCAACTGATTTTTTTTCATGCTAAAAATCCAAAATATATCCCTACACAATAATTTCAGTGCTAAGAATGGTATTGGGCCACCATCATGCCGTCCCCTGAAGTTAACACATGCCTTTTGCAGTTATCCCTTGGTAAATGGAGAAAATCCTGGGGTATGGCAATCAGACAACCTGGTTGTATGGACAGATAGCATAAAGTATTTGGAACTTGATTTTAGCAGATCTGCTCATTTCATCCACATCAATGAACTGAAAAGGTCCCTCAGGCACTGGCAGGTGGACAAAGAGGGTGATAAGTACCTGCCAAGGGGCTTCCTTATGTCTTATAAATCCTCTGTGTTTATGTCTTCGTCTTTTGGTGCCTGCATATTTCCTTTCAAGCCCTGTGCTGTATTTCCCATTATATAGCTGAAATACTTTCACCATAGAATGAATTATCTACACAGCAATTAAGCAAGTAGCCAGGAGAGTGACACATTTATTGTTATTACCTAATTAGTTTCATTATCAATATTTCTAAATTCTTAAATTACCATTAGGTGTGTTGGTGACAAATGATCTTCACAATGTTTCTTCTGTTACTAAGCAAAACTGCACAGAGGAGTTTACACTTCATAAAGGAACAGAAAATTATTGTGTAAATGGACAAAAGATAGTTTTTCACAGAAGAATTTCAAAGTACTTCTGATGGTCAGTGAAATTTTAAAAGTACTGACAGCAGCTTTTTATACAAATGATGGTGGGTTTCAGCCTGGTTTAAATTATTAGACTATTAAATTTAATTATTAGAGAATAGGCAAGATGGTGATAACAAGCTGTGTACAAAAAGCTTAATTTACTGCAACATCCAAACATGTTTGTGGTACATTGATGAGTAAATAACCAAGGCATAGACCACAACTGGCTATGTCCGCTATAAACGTTAGTAGGGGAAAAAAGTAGGGAGTTAAAATCTGGTTCCTCAACTCACGCTCTGCACGAGTTTCTTAGTATCAAAACCACTAAATTCACCTGTTTCTTACTTGTAAAATGTGTTTATCTGAACACACTGTACAGATAAGAATGACATACAGGATTTACTGTTGGATTACAAGTACCACAGGAAACATCGCTGAGTGAATTCAGAAATGTGAGCACTGTAACAATGTACTTAAGGGTAACTTCATGCAAAGAGAGGTTCAGTATTTTTTATTGTGAGAACTCACAGGAGTCTCTTTGTTGTACAGAAGCTGAAAGATTTTCCACTCTGCTCAAGATGAAAGAGCGTTGTATTAGCTGAAGCTTTAAGTAAGTAACAAAAATTAGTGATTTGAGCTAAGATGTAAGGAAACCCTAAATGCTTGACACTGCATCATAACAATACAAACTGCTCTGAGGGAACGTTGTAGGGAACATGAGAGGCATTGGGAAATTGGCACGGAAATAAGAACCTGTCCACGCACCAAAGAGCAAGCAGGTGTTTCTGTGTTGTTTGTTCTTGTCATCACCTGAAGGAAGAGGGAATGTTGCCTATAAGATATACTTTTTCTAGGTCTGGTTTCCCCCCCACCGTGCCATGATGGTTCACTTTGTACAGTGGCTCAATGGATACTGCATAGATGCAGCAAATTAATGTTTGAATGCCTGTTTAGATAACTTACTTTATAAATTTATATTTTCATCATATTTATTTTGTGCTAATTGTTGTACAGGTTTCCAAATTAGTTTGTATTTGTGTAATCATATGTTTTTACAAATTTCATAGAATTATGGAATCACAGAATGGTTTGGGTTGGAAGAGACCTTAAAGATCATATCATCACACACCCCTGCCGTGGTCAGGGACACCTTCCTCTATCCCAGGTTGCTCCATGCCCTGTCCAACCTGGTCTTGAGTACTTGCAGGAGTGGGGCAACCACAACTTCTGGGCAAAACAAATATCAATTAAAATTACACGTACATATAAAAATAATCGCAAAAAAACCCCTCCTTCAAACACTTGAAAAATATTTAACCTTTCATGGTAACATCATCAATGCATTTTGATTTTCGTTTCACCGAGTTTCATACATATTTAATGTGAAATGCGTTGCAAGACCTGATGAGCTGCTCTTGATTACTGCATCACAAGAGCTGAAGTGTTGACTGTTGTTTTTACAGAATACATCTGAAGCCTAATATGGCATTCAGACTCATTGATCTGAAGCAGCACATTAGATTGGATGTTACATTGCAGTCATGCACTGATCACACTGCCAGAATAAAAATTAAATCAGAATTACCCTGGGGTAGTAATGTTGTCACTAATGGTGTCTGGATTTCTTTTCAAATGCATGGGGAGATTTGGCTCAATAGCTGTAATCCACACCTTTGCACTGCTGTCTACCATGCCAAATTGTGGGATTTAGCAAACTGATAAGAGTATCCTGAGACGCATATTGATTTTATAATGTGAGTATGTCATTTCCAAGACAAAAAAGGGCAGAATCTTTTAAACATTTTTCCAATTAACTGTGACACAGGTGCCAGACTCATATTAACTTAAAAGTTAAGTGAGCTGTACTACAGAAACATCCAGTACAGCCTGACTACCTTGAAAAATAATTCATATTAGGATAACTGTGATGTCTAAGAAACAGACAGTTGTGTTGTCAACATCCCAATTTAGTTTTCTTGTGCATGTTTTATCCCCTGAAAGGATAAAGGTTTGCATTTTACACATCTTTACCAACTGTCCTTTTGCCTCCTATCACTTCATCCATCTCAGTGATGCTGACATTTGGTGCGGGTTTGTGTCAGTCAAAGCTTTAAATATTCTGCATCCATATGCATTTAGCATTTATGCGTCAAAAATAGGAGCAAATTTATGAAACTAGAGAAGTTTCATCACTAACTACTCCAACACAAGTAATTTTAATATCAGGCAAACCAACTGCAGAATGTTACATCATACGTTATTTCCCTTTGTATTTAAGTTTGTTACTTTAATGATCAAATGCAGTTATATGTATTTAATGTCTGGCTATGTCAACATATTTCGAACCTGTGTTTAAATTCAAGTGAGTGCTTTAATAATCGGATCTCTGTAGGATAGCCTGCTGATGAGCATGTTAAATTTGAAGCAGTAAGTAAAAAATAGTGAATAACACTTTAAAAATGCTTTCCTTTCAGAAGTATTCTGCTGGTTTTACTCTTCAGGGGATAAATAAAAAAAACCCACAGAGTTTATTTTTTAACAGAACTAAGCAGATTGCAATATAGACAAAGAGGGCTAGGTTTTTACCCAGCTACCTTTCATTAGTAAATAGTTTTGGGGACAAATTATTAAACAGACAGTCTGATGAGAATACTCCTAATTGAGCAGCTGTAGGAAGCTTAACCTTTGATACGTTTTGCCTGTCACTGGTGGTGTACTTTCTGCAACAGTTCCTAGCTTTGTTCCACGCAGTGCAACAAGTGACAAGAAAGGCTAATCTGTGTGCTTTTGGGAACTGGGAGTGAGACACAACATATTCCCCTTTGGAGCCTGTGAAAGCCACACTAATTTAAGCTCTGCAAAAGGCAGAAGAAGGTTCGTGTCTCATGGTTCCTTGCAAATTTAAGCATAGTTGATATAGGTACAGTTTTGAAGTGCTGCTGCTTCTAGTTTGCAGTGGATGAAACTGCAATTTCTTAGAATTGGTCTGGCAGCACATCAGCTAAAAGTTGGATTGTGTACATAGCTATGAATGTTGTTTGAATGCATGCAGAGATAGAGATACCCTTAGAAAAACTAGGGTGTAGTTTAGGAAAGATAACATTATCAGCATTTAGGAAGAGAAAACCGTATGTCACATTGCTTCATATTGATTTGATATCCTGTTTAGAAAAGGCTCAGCTCCTGAAGTTTGCGCAGAACATATAGATATATATATATATTACAGAGCTCTGTGTTAAAATAGTGCATAAAAAATACTGGCAAATGCCATCTCATTTATTTTAATTCAGGGCTTTCTCCTCAGAAAGGTTAGTTTCATATTTCTCCAGGATCATTACATTTCATCTGCTTTATAGAAATCAGCCTGACTTCTCTGATATGCTACCTGAGAAATTATGCACAAATAAAACACAGTGTTCCATAATGCAATATACTTTTTAACTGTTGTAGTGGTAAACTTAAGAGGCACAAAATGTGACTTTTGTGTAACAGTGCACTTGTCAACAGATTAAGGCAAATTCAGTGCCCAGTTAAAATTTATGGAGTCTTCTCTGTCTTAGTTTGACCTAAAATATATGTGTTAAATTTCAGAAAAGTCAGTATACTTGTTAATAGGACTAAAGGCATGTAAACTGGCACAGGAATCAATGAAAAGAGAAGGCTATTCCTATAATATTCCAAAAATATTTGAGAAAGTGGTGATGTGTGTAATAAATGGCATATCATTTGCATGAATCAGTAAGAACACAGCTGAGGCAAGTTTTGCAGAGAAAACAGATATTCCTTATGTGGCCAACTGGTATGTTTTCTGTGATTAACATGTAGATCATGTTCTTAATTTGGTGAGTATCCCCTGCTTTCAGGAATACTGGACATGGACAGTATCCCAACTGGAGCGTTGGGCTGATTCCAATGGAATGAGGTTCAACAAGGCCAAGTGCCAGGTCATGCCCTTTGGCCACAACAACCCCCTGCAGCGCTACAGGCTGGGCACAGAGTGGCTGGAGAGCAGCCAGGCAGAAAGGGACCTGGGAGTTTGGATTGACAGGAAGCTGAACGTGAGCCAGCAGTGTGCCCAGGTGGCCAAGAAGGCCAGTGGCATCCTGGCCTGGATCAGGAACAGTGTGGCCAGCAGGAGCAGGGAAGTGATTCTGCCTCTGTAGTCAGCACTGACGAGGCCACACCTGGAGTGCTGTGTCCAGTTCTGGGCCCCTCAGTTCAGGAAGGACATTGAGGTGCTGGGGTGGGTCCAGAGAAGAGCAAACGGGTGAAAGGACTGGAGCACAAGCCCTATGAGGAGAGGCTGAGGCAGCTGGGGCTGTTTAGCCTGGAGAAGAGAAGGCTCAGGGGAGACCTCATCACTCTCTAGAATCCCTGAAAGGAGGTTGTGGCCAGGTGGGGGTTGGTCTCTTCTCCCAGGCAACTATCAATAAGACAAGAGGGCATGGTCTAAAGCTGTGCCAGGGGAGGTTTAGGTTGGATCTTAAAGAAATTCTTTACAGAGAGACTAATCAGGCATTGGAATGGGCTTCCCAGGGAGCTGGTGGATTTTCCGTCCCTGGAGGTATTTAAGAAGAGACTGGATGTGGCACTTAGTGCCATAGTCTAGTAACTGCAGTGGTAGTGGATCAAGGGTTGGACTTGATGATCTCAGAGGTCCTTTCCAACCTGGCTGATTCTATGATTCCTGGTGGAATTAAATCCTGTTTGGATTAAGTTATTATAGGACTAAGTTGATCCTATTGCTCTTAGATTTGCTTTGAAGGACTTTCAAATGTGGGTCAAAAATGAAAATAATTGAGTAAATGGAGAAGTGGAGCAGCACTGACAGGTGATTGTTGGCTCCTAATAATATTGAACTGAATGGCTTGGACTTGTCAGGGGAGGTGTCACCTGTCAGCTGAGGGCTAGAAGCCCTGTGAGGAAAAATATTAAAGAAGCTGTTGCTCAATGGATGTTCTCCAGAAGGTGTTTTTCACAGTGAAGCTCTATGGCTCAACTATTGATCCCAGTATTGGAAAATATAGGAATAGTAAAAGGGCTTGTGCTTGTGCAAAGTATTTATCCAAAGCCTACAGCAGGAAACATCAACTTCACACTAAAACCAAAAAAATAACATAAATGCATGTTTTTAACATTTTTCATGGCTTTGGCAAAAAATATTAGGGACTTAATATCATCTAAAATGTCTTTTGCACCAAAATGAAACTGGAACTTCTCAAGCTATGGGTGTAAGCTTTTTTCTAGTTGTCCCAGATACATCAGGCACACCATCCCACAGAATTGTATTCCCATTTTTTCATAGTGTCTCTCAGCCTTTGATTTCCTTTACTGTAAGAAATTAACTTTTCCTACTTGCTTTCAGCAACATTTTTCTTTTTAAAACTTGCTTCTTCTTCTTCTGTGTGCTTTCACTGATCTCAGTTAAATTCATCATAAATATATTCCTGTATGCATATACAGAGGTATAAAAATCCCTATCCATTTCTCCCCAGCATAGGAACACAGAGTGCTGTGATGGGGATTAATCTTAGTGTGCAAATAGTTTAGGATTTTGGTGGAAAACTGAATTAGGGAGTATTCTGGGGAGAAAGCACATATAATCCAAAAACCAAATTCTCAGATTATGGAAATCATTAAGCAAAAATGGCCTATGTTTTACATACATATTTCTGCATATTTAAGTATATATACCTCTGTGTGTGCACACGTGTATATATAGGTATAGATTAGAAATAAATAGGAATATATTTATATAGTAATCCACCCTGCATGAGTCATTTGTGTAGTGTCAGGAATGAACTGTGTTCCTTGTACCACGCACATCTGTGATGCTTTGAGCTGTAGCCAGCTCAAGAGTCTTTACGGGGTGCTCCTCCCACCTGCTGTGAAGACTTACAGCGTCCCAAATAAAAGCTCTTTCAAAAAGCCTGCAGGTGTGAAGACCCCAGTTGGTTTCTGAGCAATCAAAATACAGCCAGACTGCCACTTGCAGATAATTTCACTGTCATCCCAGTCAATGGAGCTTTCTGTGAGATGCCCCAAGAAAATGGAAGGGATTGTTTGGGGGATTTTTTTATTTCCTTTCTAAAAGCCCATTTTCCATTTCAAATGTGAGTTATTTGGATACGGAAAATGAATCTGCTTTTCTTTCATGTTCTGTTTTTGAATGTGTCATCAAAAGTGGAAGTAGGGAATGCAGAAAAGATTACTTTAAAAGCATGAATGTTCCTCTCTGATTTATCCTCTGACCGTTATGCTGTTGTGCATACAACCTGATTACTAATTCTGGAAGTACTGATAGTTAGTATATCGTCATGTTTTTGTTTGCTGTTAATTTAGAAATTATTTGCTTGCTCCACAGTGCTACAAGCAAAACCACTACCTGTCAACAGGCTCAACTTTGTATTGAGAAAAACAATGCTTTTTCTAGTAGATACTTTCTCTGTTTTGCCAGTCTTCCCTGTTCCTCATGTTCAGAATATGTACTGTTTACCATGGAAAGGCACAAAGTACTTCTAAATCAGGATAAACCTTAGAAAAGAGCTCTGAGATCATCAAACCCAACAATCCCCACTGTCAAGACCACCACTGATCCATGTCCTCTGGTGTGTCATCTACACAGCTTTTAAATCCCTCCAGGGATGGGGACTCCATCACTGCCCTGGGCAGCCCTTTCAGGGAAGAAATTTTTCCTTATATCCAACCTAAACCTCTCCTGTTTTTAAAATCAAAAGTATCTGTAGGAAAAAGCTTTGTCTGCCTCATGAGTGGCTTTCCAGCTTAAAAGGACTGAAATACCCAACTCAATAGTCTTGGAGGATGATCTGTATTTTGGGGTGAGACCTCTGGCCCATGATATAAGAAGCTCAAGTTCACTTCTTGTGAACCTAGGATCTTTAATGCCTGTACCTGTGCACCTGTAGCCAGGGTTTTTGCTGAAGCCTGTGGGATAACTCCATTAGTACACGTGCAGGAGGTTAACCAGCCCCTTTTTGTGTGTGTTTTGTGCCTAAAATGAAGACACTGTTTAATCCCAGTGCAGTGCTTGCTTCGAGCAGAATATCCTCACTCAGTTCCACAAATCCCTTAAAGCTGGTTAGTTTAACATGACATTTGGGGAAAACACAGCAGTTATATTCCCTGTGGGTGCAGCATTGGCAAATGGTTAAAGGCAAGGCAGGTAGCAAGACACTTCTGCAAAGACTTTCCTCACAGTCAGTGAGGAAAATTATTAAAGAAGCTGTTGCTCAAAATATATGAATTTTCTAATAATGCCTGTGCTT
Organism: Pachyramphus minor; assembly: GCA_013397135.1. Taxonomy (NCBI): domain Eukaryota; kingdom Metazoa; phylum Chordata; class Aves; order Passeriformes; family Tyrannidae; genus Pachyramphus; species Pachyramphus minor. The sequence continues at coordinate 45,211 of VYXB01002084.1, read as the reverse complement.
TTTAAAATACAGCTTTCTGTGAGAAAAACAAACATTTTCACTATTGGATGCCATAGAAAATTTGAAAATTATGTTCTTTCATTTAGCCATCTGATATAAGCACAGTAATCTGCTTCAAGTTACAAATTACTGCAGATTTGTGTTATAGTAACAGAGGTACATTTTCTGTACATTACTGCCTACAGAGCAAATATTTAGGGAACAGTCCACTCCATGGAGCTGCAATGCATGACTGTGAAACATTTACTTAAAGGCATTGGAGAAAATATAACTTTTTACTTGAATTCTTGATGGAAAACACTCCGTAGTAGACAGTCTGCTGCAACAAAAAAAAAAACCAAAAATCTTTTATTTCTGTCTGCCAGACAGTGTAGTTCTTTGCTTTCTATTAGAATTTAATTTACATTAAGACATGTTTTTATTTGGACTGTTTGCTGGTAGGTGCAATTGGTAGATATTCAAGTTTATTTATCTGATTTATACACCTAAATTAAAATTTTAACCCCTCCACAGATGAAAGTGGACGTGTCACAACATCTCCCATGTGCTTGAAATTTTCTGGTTTTGAAAATTTTGATTGTCTGAAATATTTGCTTTTCACAATGGTGCAGATTCTTTGACACTAAACAGATACTAAACACTGGATTTTAGTAAATTAAATTTACACCCACCTGACAGAGCAAGGGCTGCAGGAACCATTTAAAAGATTAATTTTTGAGAAGCGAACACTAAGAACATGAGAAAAACAAGAAAATGCAAGAAATATATGATTTCTAAAAGGAAAACACATTACCCAGAGCTGAAAATATGTTCTTTTCAGATTTCTTAAGGCTGTGATTTCAGAGACTTCTCTGTATGTTGGTGTTCAAAACTTAAGATTTCAACTTTGTTAATAATTTATCATCTCCTATCTTTCTGCTGTTTTACAGCAGAGCAGACCTCACTGTAGTGTGTACAGCTCTTTGTGAGCTGTACCAGATGTCAGTAGGGGTTGTGTGGGTATGTGCAAATATAGAATTTGTAAATACTCTGCTTCAGATATTAGTTTCTTTGGGATCCAGCCTTGTTTATTTTTAGGACACAGTTATGTTTTTGATAGGATTGTTTATGCCTTTTCAGCCATAGCTATACATTTCTCTTTTGCTGTCTTTGTTTCAAAAAAACCCAAACCCTGTTGTATTCTTCTTTTTCAAAAATGTTAGTTATTGCAATTAGTTTTAGCCAAAGTACTCATGGGAAATCTTTGGCACTCTTCATATATCAAAAAATAAATGGGTTTTACTAACATGCTTAGTGAGAAAATGGCCTGTAGTTTGCTGTTACCTAAATCTAATTGTTACCTAAATGTAGAAAGCAGCAATGGTGACTGGAACATACATATAGTTATTTATACTGGAAATGGTGATAATATTGTTGCATACTTTTAACATATCTACAACAGAGACTTTCAAGTGTCATCTCAAAATATGGCCATTAACAGCCATTGAGTCCATTCTATGTATTCCAGAAGGGCTTTTAGAGGCTTTATAGATAGGAACCTATTCCAGGTTGTATTTAAGTTGTAAAAAACACAATCTCTTTTTTTTTCCTATAACCCTGGACCAGTGTTCTTTGTGTGGACTTTTTATGTGTGCTCTTTTTATATTTTGTCATGGGTTAGAGTGCAAAAGGAGTGTTTTAATTTTACAAAACAGAAGAAAAATAATTTTTAAAATAATATCCAGGGCTAATATGATTTATAGGAGCCATTCACAGTCAATCAGTTCTTTTCCTAATGAAAATGGTCTACTGAGGCATAAGCAGAGATACTTAATTCCAAAACAGACATAACTTCAAACACCATGCTCCATGTCCACAAACCTCCAGTCTTCTGTGTCATTTTCTTTTTCCGACTTAGAAAAGTCCAGATAAGCTTAGGAAATTACTTGTCTCCATTGATTTACCCTGTTGCCTTTGCACTAAAGCATCAGCACCCCTTTGATTAATTAGTCAAAAGTACAAAGGATGGAATAGCTGCCATTTTTTATAAAAAATCTTTTAACAATCTCTTCTCATTTGTATGAAAAGAGTTAAAAAACATTCTAAGAGAAAACGCAGCATTTTAGGGTTTGCTACTAAATTCAAGGTACTTTGGAGTTCATATTGTCTTTCTGAAAATGAAACAACTTTATAATAATTTTGAACTTCAATGGAAATACATTCCACTACTGAAATGGTCAATCATTTAATTTTGTAAAAACTGACATTCACATTTCAGAGACAAATAAATTTTTTTGTCGCTCCTGAATACTAAAGCTTTGGCCACAAATCAGCTTTACTTAATATTTACTTCAATATAGTGCAGTTTGAGTTAAGTGCTAGTACATCAGTAGGTTCTAGTTCAAAATTTTGGGTTGAACTGTTTGCAAGTTAATGTAATCCAAGCTTCTTATTGAAAATTCCTGTGATAAGTCCCAGTCAGTCAGTTTTTGTGGAACTTTCATCATGCAAGCTCTAGAATGGAATTTATATTAAAAGTGGTAATAAAAGTTATTCAGTTGTTACTTTTATCTGGAACATTTGGAAGTCCATTCTCATGTCACTTCTTTTTTTCATTACCTGGAACAGAAAGTGCACCTGGGCCAGTCAGACCTAATGGCCAAGGTGTTGATCAGCTCTTTGAAAAAAAACTTCATCACCTTTCATCTCTCAGGATGTTGATAGGGGTTTTTTTGTTTGGTTTGGGTTTTTTAGGTGGTGGGTTAGTTGCTTGCTTGCTTGTTTGTTTTGTTTTGAAGGGAGTTGGTAGTTTTGCTTGTTTAGTTGCTTGTTTTTTGTTTTTCTTATGTGGATTATTATTTGTTTGTTTGTTTGTTTCTGACAGTATATAGTGACTTCTTTATTTTCTTTTTAACTCTGGGGAACAGGAAAATATTTTCTTGTTTAACTCCAGGCCTGGTCAACAGTTTTAGCAGAGCATTAATCCCTTAAATCAGTCATGCCTTGTGCTCTCCACACGCCCTTCAGTTGGTGCAGAGCCGATAAGCCCTTACAGGGTGTTTTGAAAGCCAGGAAAATATATCTATATCAGATCAAAGGCAGAGCTGAGTCCCAGGGTTGGATCTGTCCTGCCAATAGCCCAGTCTTGTTTTGACCAGAGGTCTGTTTACGAAGCTCTGTAATAGGGGCTCCAGGGTGTTCTTTTGACTAATAACAGATAATCTTTCTTATGTCCCGCAGAATGAAGATTAATAGACCTTTTAATTGTATTCAAGCAAGTACATTATGAGATTATTGCCTCAGTATTGCCAAGCCATTTAGCCTAAAAGGAAAAAGAAACCTGGTTTCTTCTGTAAACCTGGAAAAATACTGCTCTACCTAAAAAAACCCAAAGCCAATTCCTACACTGTAGTGCACTGATTTTGTGCATTTCTGCTTGTTGTTAACAGTGTATCACTGAAAGTAAGAGCTTGTCCTAACAATTCAGAGGGGAACACACTATGAAAAAAAAAATTAAACAAAGAAGCTTGGTGTTGTTTCCAAAGTCTAGTATTACAATTTTGACATATTTAGCTTACTGCTACAGCAGCATGAAACAGTATGAAACAGGTTATGCATAATAATCCCTGCTGACAGATGGGCAAAGTCATTCCTAAAAAGAATGGCTGAATGATGCTATCTTGGCTAGATTTCCTGTGAAAGTCAGGGTTATGCAGTCAGAGCTTTCACACCCAAGGAGGAACTTTCAGCCCTAACCCCTCTTATCTTCTAGGGAGATTTAATTTTACTTATAGGCAGGTTTTTGTCAGTATTTCAACAGTTCAGTAGTTATATTAATTATGAGTCACTTTACAGTATCTTCTGTGCAAGCCTATCTACAGTTTACTCGTTGATCTATAGCCCAGATACCCATAGATTATTGGGACATTTTTATGTGCTGCAGAAAATACTTGCAACATTATTAATTGCCGGGGAGGGGGAGGAAGCAAAACAAAAAAACAACCTGGTAAATAATGAACTTCTATACTGCCAGCATTATTTTTCATTTTAAAAACCAAAAACTGCTGCTCATGTGTAGGTGAGCCCATTTATGATCCCAACATTTTTACAAAGATCTCTATCAACTCTCATTTTTTATCAGTAAAACATGTCACATCATCTTCCCTACTGAAAACTGAGCAGAAGTTGCAGTATTTCATTTGTAGGGAAGGGTTTTTATTTTCCCAGATATTGCATCAACAGCCTTTGATTTCAGTTTAAACCCCATAATCTGCCAAAACCCCAAAACAAATGAAACCAGAGATACATATATTTCTCCTGGCTAGTTTTTGAAGCATTGGTATAAAATGTTAACTTACTCTTCATATTTCTGGCTATTAAATGTCATTCTGAAATTTATGGTTAAATAAACCCCATTGTCCCTGCTTTTATTCCAAATTTTCTTCTCTCTGTTTTAGCCAGTATTTTGCTGCTGTTTTACCCACTCCAGCACCCAAGGTTCCCTGCAATGGTCTTTAACAGAAAATTAAGGAATCTGCACTGGGACAGAGGCCACAGCACTGGCACACAGTAAATCTTACTGATAAATTTCCTTATCCACGTGAGATATATTTTAGTAAAATAAGGAGAGATAACAGAATTATCTTGCTCTTCTTAATGTCTGAAGAGAGTAGAGCAGGCCCATCAGGCATCTCAGCATATTCCTTACTCATATATTAGAGGAATGAAAAACAGAAAAGCAAATAATTTTTGCTTGGTTGGTTTTTTGTGGTTTTCTTTTTACTGTGGTAATTCTTCTTTTCTGTGTTTTATTTTTACTCATAGTCAACACATTTGATCAAAACTTCTCACTATTATTGTCAGCACAGCAAGAACTACTTTAAATTAGGTCTTTGAGAAATTACACTCCTGAAAGCTACTTTTCACTGTCATCCAGTTTTAGGCAATTTTTTTATTTTAAAGGCATTTTTTTGCAATTTTTGCTTTTATTTTTTTTACTGTTATGTAAAGAAGTGAACATAAATTAATTAATTTTCCCATTTCCTTATCTATTTCTATCCATAACTAAATACTGGGATCAGTGAGTTGCACTGTACTGCTGGTAGTACTGTTTGACAGAAAAGTAGCAGAACACCATCAGCATGTTGTGTCATGAACTACTCATGATCCTATTAATATTTTTGTTTTAATGGCTATGTATTGTTCTGTCCTTGGTTTTCCCACAAGAAAGTTGATGACCTAATACAGCACATTGTTCCAGATTTTGTCAAATCTTGGAGTTTACTAATACAGCTCAAAGGCTTCTTTTAACTCCATCAGATGTCTAGACCTGCTTAATCACTGGTAATCTATTTTTTTTTAATTTTAAAAATTAAATTTTTAAATCCCCTGGAATCCTCAAGGACTGATAAGCTTTGAATATTCTATAGCAGACAGAGAGACTGATGTTGTTTTATTAGTGGTTCCTTGACTGTTGGTAACCAGCACAGTCAACTATTACATCTCTACAAAAAGCCTCTACTCACATTTACAGTGAAAATACTCTCATAGCCAGATGTGAATTATTCAATGTTAGGAGGAAAGGTTGTAGATTTAATCATCACTGATGTTGTAATTTCAAAATTCTGAATTTTCTTTTACCTCGGACCTGAACATGCCTGGTACTACCATTTCCCTTGGGAATGTTGGTACTCCCTGATAAGTTGTGAGAGTTACCAAGACCGACTGGAGTTATTCTAGTTTGCAGGATGAGTATAAAACCAGTATTATCTTGTGGAGCTGCAGGCAGGATTTACCACGGTGCTGATAAAACCTCATAACCTCAGGTGCCTTGAGTTCACACAGGAAATGGGCAAAAATTGCCCTAGGCATTTTTGAAAATCCAGATCTTAAGGCTAAAATTTGCTTTTTGCCGTTTATTTTTTGATTGAAATATCAATGAAATATGATTTTTCAGGGCTTAGTAAAATGTGGTAATGAAAACTTGCTCTGAAAGAAGCAGATACTGCTCTAAAAATGGCCACATGATTGATCATATACATTTGATTTCTCTGAATTTTTACTAAAATGATGACAAAATCCTATAGCAACTCAACTGGAGTTTTCCCCTCCTTTTCCTGTAATACCTCTATAACAGAGATAACTAAATATTTAAAGAAATTAATGAAGGATTCACACAATCTGTATTCTTTAAGAAGTAGCTGCTACTTAAGAAGTTGCTTGTGGAAATCGAGTGACTTGTCAGCTTGGTTGTGTGTTTCACTCCAAAATTTTCAGCATATTGGCCTCAGAGATGTTTTTTATGATCCATGGAGATTTCAAACAGGCTTCACCCTCCAATTTGTCACTTCTAAATTGAATTGGAGACAGCTGATGGTACGTGGTGTTCTTTTAACTTGTTTCTTTAGTGCAATTACTGCAGCCATAAAGTCATTCAGAGGGAAAAGCAATTAAGAGTAATAAGAAAATAAGAGCACTATTTATTATTTTACCCTAAAGGACTAGAGACATTAAGAATATAGAGACACAGTGTTAAAATCATGATGAAGGTCTGAGCTTAAATGAAAAAGAAGCCAGCAAAACAAATCCCACATTTTTAAAAAATAAAAAGAATGACACTCCAGTCTTACTTTGTTTGAAAACAACCTGTCTCTATGTGAGTTCATGAGAAGTTTAATTTTAAACATATACCAGCTAATACAGACCCAATTAAATGCAAATAAATTTTATTTTCTTTTATTTTTGTGTTATTTTACCTAGAAAGCATTAAAATCCTTTATAGTAGACTATTGAACAAAATGCTTCTTTCTATCAAATTATTATGGCTTCTTCTAGAGCAATTCCTTTTGTCTCATAACTTAATTTCTTCTTGTCATTTTTTCAGGTATTAATAAATATTTACTCTAGTAGTGTGTATTTAGGTGACTATACTAAAAAAGCCTCTCCTACGTAAGAAGTTGTGATGAAAATCAGATTTCTCTACAAGCAGCATATAGTTGCTTGGAGGTTTTTTTCCTTCAGAGTTTTTAGATTAAATTAGCCATATAATCGTTTGGGTTGGCTTTGCCTTTTATTGTTTTGTTTTTAATTTGAGCATTTGGAAAACAGCCTGAAATGCTGAGCTCCACAGTTTGCAAACAAGAAATGCTGCTGAAACATTCTAAGAAACATACATATGTTGCACATCTGCAGGAAGCATTACTGTGCCATCATTGATTTTCCTTTACCTCCAGAGTCTGTGCATGGAGGAGAATGTAAAGCACCTCCATCTGATGCAATAAGATAAGGAGAGTTGCATTTCTGGCCTTTATGGTGCAGACACTGCAATCCTGCCCCTCCTTTTCTTAGGCTTGGGTGCAGGTGGCAACTCTGAGTGTGCCAGTTTACCCTGGAAAAATCAAGGGAATCATGAGGTCTTAAATAAACAGTGAATAACCTGCTCAGCCCAGAGCATTTACCTGTTAAGTACATTGGACTCCCTTGGTGGGATTCAGCTGCCCATCCATAACTGCCTGCCATTATCTTCAGCATCCCAAAATATCTCAGACCTCATTGCAAGACCAGCATATGTGATCTTGGTGATCTGGACCTTGGTGAATTAGCAGCTGGAGACCAGGCCAGCCTTTTTTTTCAATTTCTTAAGGGTGAGAGCCTTAAGCAACCAACAGTTCCCCCACCTTGTGGTGGACACAAGGTGGAAGGTTTTTTATTTTTGATCCTGGTGCTTCTCTATTGGCCAAGTAGAGTAGAGCTACCCAGAATTCATCAATGTTATCTGACAAGTGATTAAAAAAAAAAAAAGTCTACAAAATCACACACACAAAAAAAGAAAACCTGGTGAAAAAAATGTCACCTCTAAAATTACAAGAGAAGCTGAGCACAGAATTAGCTATACTGGTACATAATTATCTGTATGAGGAGAGGACTAAAATTTTATGATTAATCCTAAAATTAAGAGATGAACAGATGAAGGTTGAGTGAGCCATTTCACCATTATCTTCACTGTGAAGTAGGGTCTGGTGCTCCCTGGATCTTTATGATCCTTTCTTCTGCTATGGCTGCCCTGGAAGTGTCCAAGGCCAGGTTGGATGAGGCTTGGAGCAACCTGGGCTAGTGTCCCTGCCCATAGGGTTAGAAAGGGATGAGCTTTAACGTCCCTTCCAACCCAGCCTTCTGGGATTCTATGACCTGATCCAAACCCCCTATTAATGTGTGAGGTCATGGAGATTTCTGCCATTTGTTCCTTCTTGAGGCTTGTCTTCTCCTAAGCCAGAATTTCAGGATGGATCTCTGTTTCCAGGAGAGACTGTGTGAGCTATCTGGTCCTTCACCGTCCACATGTGATCTCATGAAAGACTCCCATTTCCTCTCCTGGGTCCTGTCCACACATGACTTGTTATTCATGTGCTCTCCTGGAGCACAAGTCTGATGACAAGCACCTGAGGGAGCTGGGGGGTCTCAGTCTGGAGAAAAGGAGGCTCAGGGGGGACCTCACTCTACACAACTCCCTAACAGGAGGGTGGAGCTGGTGGGGGAGGCGGTGGGGACGGGCTCTTCTCCCAGGGAACAGGACCAAAG
>VYXB01002084.1:5414-28517 GCA_013397135.1 Pachyramphus minor | reverse complement strand
TATTATATTGTATATATAATACAATAGAATATATTGTATCATGTATATATATTTGTATAAATACATAAAATATTGTATCTTGCACACTGTGGGCAGCCTGTGTCTTTGATCAGTCTGTAACAAAATAGTGCTTTAGAGGAGGAGTAAATACAATGTTCAGTTTTCTTCTTTGCACCATTTCAAATGGAAAAGCTGCTCCAAGAACAGTGTGTCCTCCAGCTCCTGTTTGGCTTCTGCTGTTTTAATGGCCAGTCATTTCATTTCACATCTGTGCTGAATTTCTGTGAGCACAGACAAAGTTTTACTGGGGGCAGAAAAAAAAGAAAAAGTATATCTTTAGAAAATGAAGCCTTTCTCATTCATTTTAAATGGCTTGAATGAGTTGCCTGGAAAAATATGAAAGCTTTGCTTGTTGCCTCCAAGAAGCAAAATAAATTACATTGCAGGCTGGCACGTAGCAAGAAAATATATTTTAGAAGCAGGACCAGAGCTAATAGCTATCTTGTTTTCCTCAACTAGAGGTCAGTAGCTCACTATGCCTCCAAAGCTAAGGACATCCAACCCAAACCTGACCTTCTTTTTTTTTTTTAAATCACATTCCACATGTGATTTATAAATCGCACAGCCTGCTGAAGGTAACTCAAGGCCAGCTGCAGTGTCAAATGTCATTTCAAGGGCTGATTTTTACAGGAAGATGAGAACATTTGAAAGTAGCCTAAAGGAGTCTTGCAGTCTGCATCATTGTCAGCCATCAGCAGCCATCAGCAGTGCAATTAGCTGCAGGTAGACAATATCCAGTATGCAAATTGCCACTGGATTTTGGCACAAAATGATGGAATTAGTTATAAGTTATGTGCTTTTGTATGTACATTAAATTACCAGAGAGATGGAAGACAGAAACCTACTTAAAATTGGAAAGTTAGGTCATGTCAGATTAAAAAAATCTTCCTGCTAGATTTGGTAATGGTTTTTCTGATGTTGTTTAATTATTGAATACCTGGTTTACACTGGAAGATTTAATTCCTACATATAATCTACATACGTGGCATATGTAAAGAGCTTTTGTTTTAGTAATATTTACTATTTAATACTGTTATTTACAGTAATACTTGTAATTTCTAATCTAAGTGACTTTTTTCTGCAGTGGTTTAAATTGCAAGTAACTTCTATTATTTTCAGCAGTATTAAGATGATTGTGTCAGATGAAGATCTTGCTGTACTCATTCTAGGTATCTGTCTCCCCCATACCACACCAAGGGCTGAGGGAAGACGAAATGCTCATATAAACAGTTCACCTTGAATTTCTTGGGGGGGGAGGTTGGTCTTCAAAATATTTCTCTTTTTGACTTTGAACCTCCTATAAACTATGGAGAGTGGACTAAATTCCCATGTTGGTACCATCAGTACGAAGATCGAATGGGAAAGATAGTAAGAACATGACAATATGTTTCATAAGGTTTTATCTGCTTGTATCTATTCTGAATCTGAAAAAATAATAAAGGTCACGTAATACATAATCATGTATACCATATATATATACACTTTATGTATAACAGCTGAGGGAAAGAATGACTTTTTTCTTCTCTTAATCACTCCAAAATGCATGTGCACACACACACACATGCATGTGTTTACAAAACTATATGTGTATATTAAAAAATCCCTCACCAGTCTTTTACAGTAGAAAACATCTTCCAAGGGATGTCATATCCCTGTAAACAGTAGCTGTGTTTCTGGTGAGGAATCAACACCTCTTTTGCTTTGTGTAGTCCTGTAAGGTCATTTCACAGCAGCAAAAAATTTCAAAGTAACTAATTGGACTCCTCAAATCAAATATAAAATGTTGCTAAAGTAAAAGGAATATGGCTGTCAAAAATAGCTTTTCATGCAGATTCTTTTTAGATTTTAAATTAATAAAGTCCTCTTTATTTATGTGAACACTGAGATGTTCTGCACTGAAGCAAACTCCAAAGTCAAGTGTAGATACTCTTTATAAAATTATCTTCTTCTAATATAGGCAGGGTTAACTGCTCCACGAGATGTTTAAAATATTCTGCTCAGAGTGAAAAATATGATTAAGCTACAGCAGACAACACAGTGACTTCACCATCTCAGAACTGATTATTCGGTCTCAAGTCAGCCATTATTATGAGTAGCAGGAGCCAGTAATGCTATGGGTGATGAAGGCATTTCATGTAAATACAATTTTCTGTGAGACATGAGCTCCAGAAAAATTCTCTGTGGAGAATCATGCTCCCTGTATTTTCATCCTCTGTGAACATCCATTGGCACAGTGCCACAAACTGTTTCACCCACTGCAGCCACCTATTAACAGATCCTGTGGATGTGCCCTAAACACAAGTTTGGAGCAAACCAAACATCAGTGGTGATAAATTCCACTTTTCTCAATCTGCTAGTCTTCAGATATTTCTCCTAAATTATTCTGTCTTAAAACATACAATAGTTTTCTTTTTTAAATTCTAATTAACTTACACTGTCAGTATTTGGATTTACTGCTGATGCCATAAAACTGTTCTGTTGAAAAATCTTAGTGAATGTTTGAAGTCAAGACATTCAAATTGCTTGTTGGACACAAGTATAAGTAAGAATTGCTTATATTTCAGAAATCTTTTTTTGGCAGAGTATCTGTACCTATTTCCCAGGTTTTCATTTTCTTTTCCATAAAATTATCATGAATTATGTTGTCATACTTAAAAGCATAACAGGTGCATTTTCTACCTTTTTTCTTTTAATAACAGCTGCAAGAGACTAAACTCCAGAGGAGCTGTTGTGGGTCTGTATGTGTAAAATTGCTGCAGCTGCTGAGTAAATGTTTTAGTGAGTTACACCTTTTAAGTATGCAGAATGACCTAAATAGATATAGCCACTGTAAAATCTGTAACATTCTACAACAGGAATGTCCAAAAGCAGGAGCTTTTTAGTCCCTTTTTCCAAAAAATAAAATGCACCTTGTGCAAGCCACTGGCTTGGGGGAGGCTGAAATTCTGTCTGAAGGAAGGAGCATCCCATAGCAGATACCAGCAAATTTAAATAGTAGGGCTGTTACTCTTCCCTGGTGTATTTTCCCAGCTTCTAGTTTTTTGGGGTTTTTTTAAATCTGTGTCCTTACTAGCCCCTGCTGGCTTTGCCCCTCACAATTTATCTGATCTCTAACAGTGGTTAAAGGCTGTGGGAGTTGTGCCCGCAGCAGTTTAATTATGTGTTGAATGGAAAGCTGTGACCTTTGGGTGGCCCAGAATGACCCTGCTGTCATCACAAGGGTACAGTGCAATATTACCTGCTGTTCATTTTCCTCACACAACTTACAGTTTTATAGACATCTATAATATCTCCTTTTAGGCTGAAGAGACTTATCTGTTTAATAATTTGCAAAAGGACATTCTTCAGTGATTGTGGCTGTCTTGATGCTTCTTTCTATTTATTTGCTGTTTGGGATGAGGCAGGAGCAGATCTGCACCAACACAGAGCTCAAAATGAAGATTTTTCACTGGCTTTATGCTCTCACACGTTAATAACTCACGTTCTGTACTTTATTCAATCACCTTCTTTTTTTTCTTTTTTTTTTTTTCTCAATGGACATACTTTTACATACAGCTCTATGTTGTAATTCCAACATCAGCTTCTCGAATGCTGATAAATTATTACAGTCCTCAGAGGTGGTGTATCCTGAAAAAACCTGCTCAGAAACAAATGCGAGGAGTAGTCATTGAGAGGCACCAGCTCTTCCAGAGCTTTTAATTGCTTAGGTGGTTTATTTAGAGTTGACTGTGTGGGCATAGAGCAACACAAAGTTACTTTTGGCTACACAAATAGCTTTTTTTTTGATAAGTCAGATGTTGTATTTTGTCCTTTATCCTCCGTGATCTTTCCAAGTTCCTTAACTCCATTAGTGAATTGAGGCTGAAGCAAAATAAAGAGTGACAAAGAATATGTTTTTTCCGTAAGAAATTTGCCATTTGGCCACAGCAAAAAAATCCAGTACATTTGTCTTAGAATGTTATATTTCATGCTGATCACATTGACAGGTGCTGACAAAACTTCCGTCACTTTCTGATAAATTTAGTTCCCTGAAATCTTTTTTCTGATCTTGAACACTTAGTTATTCCTTGAAACCAGATCTTGAATTTTGAGGGAAAGTGAATTTCATATTTGCATAAAAATAACCTCTGAAACAGAGTTTAACTTCAAATGATAATGAAATTATGTATAAGTTAAAATTTAATTCTTGTTTTCCTGCTGTAAGTAAATGATACAATCCTACCTTTTTCAGGTGGTATTTGTTGCTGGGTTTGCATCACATAATTTTATTCATTTTGCATAGCTATATGCTGATATGAATACTGGGGCCGTAGGGAGGTTCTCCTGGTAAACCACTTTTTTTTCCTAAGCCTTCATTTAAATGCTATCTTCCATAGGAGGAATGAAATAGTGAATAAAATAATTTTGCAGTAGTTCTGCAGCAAGAACTGTCTGCATTTATGCATTGCTTATCATCCAGCTTGGAAAAAAATATCAAGAGATGTATCACATGCATGTGCAAGAAATCAAATATATATAAAAAAATTATTTTTAAGCTTTCCTAGCTGGGCATGCTGGGGGGTGCCACTCTGTAATTTCAATAATGAGCTTACTGCCTTTTATTCTATGCTACAAGTGAAACTTGTCTTCAGGTGCAACCTTGTTAGCCCAAACTCCAGCCGATTTATGTAATCAACACTGTGCTCAGGCAGCAAGCGATTTTTTCTGTGATAAATACATTTTTTTTTCTCCTTAGAGTCACAACACTGGTGTTTCTGTGGTCAGTCTCTCTGCCATTTTATCCATCTTATCTGAACTGCTACGTATTTTAATGCTTCCATCTCTGTGTTAGAAAGATGCCAGACAAGAAGCGGAATTCATCACTTGTGAAAGAGCATCACTAATGGAGGGCACATGTTTCATTTGGGCTGCTAAATTTACAACACTGGAGAGAGGCTTCCAAAATTCAAACAAGAGGTGCAGCATGGAGACCAGAAACTTTGTAAAAATGTCACAAAAGGTCTAAAATAGTAGATCAGCTTCTTCTGAATTCAAACTCTGACATTTTCCCAAGAACTTCTAGGAAAGTTGTTATTCTGTATTAATTCATTCATATAAGTACACCTCCAGGAGGTCCATATTCTTCTCTGCATGGTGCAAACGACAGCCATTCGTTTCAAGTCAAAAAGCCATCAGACTCAGTTTTTACGAATCAGAAGTGAATTGGCTGACATTTTAAGAGAATGAACACTTCCCATAAAAACTGAAAATAACCCAAGGGGATAATCTGATCATTTTGCCAAAAATTGGTGCTATGGCCTTTGAATTTAAATAGTGTCTGTCAGGGGAAAAATCTGGCACTGATTTAACACAGACAGAATTTTGGGAACCCGTGTGTTGGTTAAGCAATATTAGTGGAAATAAGATCATAGCATGCACTGTAGTGTGTTAGGATTTTTTAATTTGATCACAACCCGATGCCCTTAATTCATCTGCTGACTTTTGCTTGACATGAGGAGGAATATCCTTGATAATCACCAGCTTTGCAAAGGCTTTGTGTAGTTACATCCATTCTTAAGTGATACAATAAAAATTCTTCTTAACTTGAATTATTAATGTTATTTTCTTGGAAACAATAACAGGATCTCCTGAGATTAATTTGAGATGATACAAATGCCAAGAAGAAAGACATTTAATTTTTTAAATGTTAATGATTTTTATGTAACTGTTGGAACCAGGCCTGGGTGTTGGCAGAAGCAGATGAAGCTTTGAATCAAGGAAGAGCAGGCACTGATCTCTCCTCTGTGGGGACCAGTGACAGGATCTGAGGGAATGGCTTGAAGTTGTGTAAGGGGAGGGTTAGGTTGGATGTCAGCAAAAACGTTCTTCACCAAGAGGGTGGTTGGGCACTGAACAGGCTCCCCAGGGCAGTGGTCACAGCACCAAGGCTGACAGACCTCAAGAAGCGTTTGGATGATACTCTGGGGCACATGGTGTGACTCTTGGGGATGGTCCTGTGCAGGGCTGAGGGTTGGACTCCATGATCCTTGTGGGTCCCTTCCAACTCAGGATATTCTGAGGTTCCGTGAATCGAAAGCTGTATCTGCACTTGCCTGAGTATGTCATTGAATGCCATGGAATCCCCAAGTCTTAGTAAAGGTGAGTGGTCTTTGCATCCATTCATGGAATCACAGGTTTGGATTGGAAGCGACCTTAAAGCTCATCCAGTCCCATCCTGTACCATGGGCAGGGACACCTTGCACTATCNGGGACACCCTCCACTAGACCAGGTTGCTCCAAGCCCCATCCAACCTGGCCTTGGACACTTCTAGGGATAGGGCAGCCACAGCTTTTCTGGGCAAGCTGTTCCAAGGCCTCACCACCCCCACAGGGAAGAATTTCTTCCCAATATCCCATCTAAACCTTTCTCTGTCTAAAACTTAAGTTCGGTACACAGATGATAAAAGTTGTTCACAGAGAGGTGCCTGTGGGGACATCAGGGGCTGTTCCACAGCCCATGCGCTCCTAAATTTCCTTGTTGCCTCCCTCCAGGTGTTCCAGGGGAACTTTGACAATGACACACACCGCAAGAACGTCATTGACCCGCCGATCCACGCGCGGCACGTGCGGATCCTGCCTTGGTCATGGTATGGCCGGATCACACTGCGGTCAGAGCTGCTGGGCTGCACGGCTGAGAACTGAGGGGGTCCCACTGCCACCAAGGGTCCCTCTGTGGAGGAAACTGTGCAAAGCCTGTAGGATGCTGAGTCAGTGTTCCATGAACCAAGTGCTCACTCATTTTATGGTAGGCCGCTAACTGTCTTTCCCATGGAGGTCTAAGCCTGCCCTTTAAGTGATCCAATCCAATTTTGTCCTTGAAATCTGTTAGTCTTATCCCTTCTGCTGTGATCTTATCTTCCTAGTTTTCCTTTGAATTGTTCACACCAGTTGAAACGTGTTAAGGGAAAAAAAACCAACCAAACAGCAGCATCCTTTTTACAAGGGAAGAGAAATGGCGTGACGACGCTTATTTGCAGCTTTAGGAACATTGGGCTGACAAGTTCTCCATAAATCATACTGTCATCTTACTTGCAAAAAGTGATACTGCAGCTTTTAGCAATAAGTTTACTTGGGGATGACTGCATTATAGTAATTGTGCCTATCAAACACTGTCAGTACTTATGACATATGTTTTGGAAGATACTCCTAGGTACTGTAGAGCACAGTACCTGTGGTGTTACAAGCTACCTTTCATCACTTTCATCTGGACAGCAGAGTCCATGCACCTGGAGAGTTTTCCAGATTAATCCCATTTTCCTCCTCTATTTTGCATGCTATAGAACACGACCTCCATCTTTTCTGTTTAATATCACTGCTGATGTTGTTTTCCTTGTCAGAGGTCACCTGTTTGCAAATGTAACCAAATCTGCTCTCACTGTATTATGAAATTAATGAATTTACCAAAGTTTATTCAATTCTGCTTGAGATGTGCTTTTTCAAGGAGGCAGAGATGAGACACTATGCTACTCGTGGTGTCTCATCTTGGGTGCCCACATAGGTAAAAGTACATGGTGCATCAGAAATCCCATTTCATTACTTGCCCAAGGGTGAGCAGACAGCCCTGGACAAAGCTGCCCACCCAATTACTGCTTTTCAGAATCCCCCTGAATTTCTGTGAGGAGGAAAATGTGACGTGGAGGAACCAAGTGCTAAAAGACACACAGGAGGAAAATGCTCCCCGTGGGCTCTTCTTAAGGTCACAGCCTTCCTCCCAGAAGGTGAGAGGTGTCATAGGAGTGCATAGGAAAGCTTGGCCTTTGTTACCCTCCACTCCTACAAAAGTCCTTTCAGACACAGGCCTGTGAACCACGAGGAGCCTGGTTTCTGCCATGTTCCAACTACAGAAATGCTTTGCGCAATTTATGTTGTTTTAGCAGTGTTATAGCAACCCCACTTTAAAATTTTAGTAGCTTGTAGAAGGAAAAATGGAGCAGCAGAGGGGATGTTCTCCCTTATGCCTCAGTTTCCCCTGTTGATGGAGGTAACAGTACTAACTTTTGAAGAGCCATCTGAGTTTTCTTGGAATAAAGTGCTCTGTGACTATGTTAAAGTATCACATAAGTCTAAAAAAAAAAAAAAAAATTCCTGGGACAACGAGCCAGGGACCTTTTTATTTCTTACCTGAAATAACAGCACTTGTGATTACTGCCAACCTTTTAATTTCATAACATGCTGATGTGGAGAGAGAGAGAATGAGAGAAAGAGAGAGAGAGAGATGCAGCTGCATGTTTTAGCAAATGTCACTGGACTTATCCTTTCTGTCAGTGTTACATTCTCACCAAAACTCTGAAGTATGAACCTGGGTACTGCTTCCCAGACCAACAGCTAGCTGGCCCACAGTCTGCAAAGGGCAAAGTTTACCTTGGACACAAAATGGTTTGGATTTCAAAAAAACCTGCATTTAATCGCACATTCTCCACCACAGACTAAATATATATTATCCACTGAACTGTGAAAGACTCCAGAATAGCAGCCAGGAATTTTACATACAAGAATTGGGGATATATTGGTGGCGGTTTTCTGATAGTGTCACTTAAACTGTCACATTTTAGCGAACAGAACACCCTGCCTCTATAAAATGACTTAATCCTTAAACTGTATTTATACAAGTATTTATTTTATAAGGCTTAGACATTTAAAGACTTCTAAAGAAGAGTCCTAAAGGTAAAAGTATGTGTAAGAAATGTTGAGGTCTTGTGTAACACTGCTAAGTTTGTTCTTTATTTTTTACTTTGTGCTGCATAACAAAAGCCACTAGACTGTTACTGTCTTGTTTGTAACTGTGTTAACAGCATTCCTTAATGATGTATATATGGAGTGGTCTTCAAGCATAATGAGTGATTTTAAAGAGAAAGTCAACCATCGTGGTGCTTCTAACCAGCAAAAAAAATCTGAATAATGGAGGACAAGTCTATCCCCAAATTATCTACTGCCCCGTTTTTGCACTTTAGGCTCTAGGGATAAAAAATTAAAAAAGAAAAAAAATTAGTAATATATATCTGTTAAAGGCACACACCATACTTAAAGAGGTTCAAAGGCATTTTCCTATTTTGGGAGAGCAATTGACCCTGAATTTAATTACAGATATGAAGAATAGCAAGTAGCTATTTCTCTAGTCAACTGTATCCAAAAAACAGAAGGCCATTTCAGAAAATTAGGCTCCCTAGTTTAACGACTTGTGTTGCTGTTCTTTTGAAATATTTATTCCATCTTCTTAAGTGATTTTTTTGTTTATTTGTTTCATGTTATTCATCCTTTGTGACTTCAGTTTTGGTTTTGAATTAGTCTTTCTTGGTTTAGTAATTTAATTGTTATCCCTTCATCTGCATGTAAAGTTGTCATGGTATGTCACATAGTAATTTAATTTTGTAATTTAGTGTTGAATATTTTCATCCTGTTGTCCTATGCCAGCTTTCATCTGTCAGCAGTCTTCACATCCTGGAAGGAAAGCTCCATACCTTGTGATAACACTCTGTGATAATTTACAAAAGAATCATACATGTGATGCCCTTACAATTTTAACATACATGACATTATTCCTCAGCTACCAAAAAAGCTTTCTTGGAATGGCATTGTGCAGCCATAGTACCAAATCCTACTCCCAGTGCCAGCAGCCTAAGTCTGAAATAACTCTTGGTTTACATGAAATACTTGAGATTTAGCAAAACAGATAATACTCAGATTATGGTCTAGAATAAGGCTTTTTCCCTTCAATTTTATTTTGTGGCCTAGGTGAACTCCATTGCCATAGGAGACAAGTTATAAATTAACATGACTATTCTCTCCCAGTGACAGCAACCAGCATCACAAAACGAGAGGTGCAGGACAGGGCATGTCCATTTAAGAAGGTCTGGAGAAATGCTCTGAAATGAACCTTGACTTCTAGATTAATTGTCACAATGACAGTGAACAAGTCTCAAAATGTTTTCCTAATTAAATTTCACCCTGAATCAGTATTTGTAGGCAGACTTCACCTTTATGTAGCTGGGTAATGTGCTATGTTTATTGCCTGGGAAATAAAACTCTGTTTTATCTGTGTTAGAGGCTCATCACATTAACTGGCTCTGGTTTTGGGGTTGACTTTCTCTTTTGGAATGGCTGCATACAAATAAAATGTCAGTTTTGAAGACTTAAGGATACTAAATGAGTGTATCTTTGCTATACAACAAATGTGAACTATAATATTCAGTGCTGGCTTCTGATGTGTCAGTAAGTACAGAAATATCTCAGACACAATGACCTTTGCAACCTTTCAAGCTGTGTGATATTCAAATGGTTTTGTATATACTCAAATCATGTGGAGCGATGTAAAACCAGTACGACCTTGTCTAGTCTTCAAACTTAACAATAAAACCTTTGAAAAATGAGGTCGGTTTTTTGAAGCACTTATATTGCAATACCTTGAAGGAGATACAACTTATCTCAGCCTCACTGGCAGCAAATGCAGAGCAGAGATACAACGTGGCATTTTCCTGTATTCATTCATGGGGTCTTTGTGGTAGGTAAGTTTGTTTCCCAAAAAAATCAACTGTGGTGCTGTGCTGCCTTCAATGTGTTCCCTTTGTTCTTCCACATAAAAGAGCGAAGGTTTGAACGAGCCTAAAAATACTTTTTTTCCCCCTGTCTTGCTGCTCTCTGAATGAGCACCAGAAATGTAAAGTGACAATTTCATTTCCTATAAGTCAAGTTTCTTTGGGTATTTATCAGTCCTTATCGTCTCTTCTTCACTTCTGCACAGGCAAATTAATTTCTGAGAAGACAAAGAACAGATGCAACCCAAACCTGCTAGGAGATGCCAAAACAGGGCTTGTTCTTGCTCATGCTCCTGCCTCTTTTCTCTTTTATTTGCTGCGCAACCTCCTCCCCAAAATTTCTAGTCTGGTTAACTCTATCATTTCAATTTCTGAAGAAGCCTAGAAGTTAAAGTGGCACATGGAAAAGACATTTGTGCCCAAACTTAAATAATTTTTTTTTTTACTTTAAAGAGGTGAAGCCTCAGTGGTTGACTCCTGAAATAAGCCCAAACAGAGACATGCTTATGCCCTTTCACCAAAAATGGTCTTTTAGAGATAACCCCCCCCCACAGCCATGCAGTGGTGACAGTGTCTGCCAAACGTGCAGTCTCAACACTCAAAACAGTGTATAATCTTTCTACAGAAAAGTCACAGAATTGCAGTTTTCCCAATTTCTGCAGTCATAAAAATGCACACACAAAAAAGAAAAGGAGTACTTTTGGAGAATGATGGATGAATATTAGTGCTTCAGCCATAAATTTCTGAAAATATGCATCTTGAACCTTTCTGAATGTTAATTATAAATTATGACTGTTTCATGAAACATGGGGAGTTTTCCTAAAGAACTGAAAAGTGGGGTTTCCTCTCATTCTCCATAATGTATTCCTCTCCAGGAATTCTGGTGAAGACAATGAGAGAAAATAACGAGTAATTATCTTCAGAATAGCGACTATTTATCAATGCCCATCCTCACATACCTTCTGCTAATGAGCTCAAGAGATTGACATGCATATCAACACTCTACATCATTGTGAAAGAAGTAGTCCTTGATGCTTCTGTGGTAAACACAATGACACTTATTTTGTACCTTAGGTTCAAATAGCAGGAGACTAGTCTGTTCACTTAGTGATCCCTAAGTAACTTGTGATCATTCTTAAAAACAAAATGGGAAAAGAGATAAAGTAATTTTAAAATAGGACTAAATAGAAGGTAATTTTACTGATCCAATTTTTTTTTTAATTTGCATAATTCTCTTAATAGAGAGATGCACTTTAGGATGCCAAAGACTGCTTGAGATTAAGAATATAAAACACAAAAGGCAGACTTGCATTAAGCTTTGTCGTATAGCATTATAATTGCCTTTATTACAAATTATCTTTCAATGATACATGTGTCAGTGCCTGGTGAGCTGTAAATGTATATATATTTAAATTCCTCTGAATGTAAGAACATGGAGACAAACCTTGATCTTGCTGATGGGTTGTGGTTATTTGAGGCCACACATTGGACACATCGGGTCAGTAGGCACATTTCTGACTAGATGAAGGAAATAAGCCCTCAAAAGACAGTAGGAAAGATCACTAACCATTTGTATCAGACTGAAAAATCAAAAGCAGAGTACATAAACATTTTAAGATGTGTTTGTTTTCTGGGATGCTGTGAGAGGTTGGTAGGACCTGTGGAGAAATACGTTGCCTTGGCCATAATAAATGCAATCAAGTACACAAACTGCTGGGCATAAAATATATATGTGATCCATTGAAGTGGGATCAAAGACCCCTTAAAAAGTAATACATGTTATTTTCTTGTGAAAGTGTCAGACAATATGATTTAGAACCCATAGACCGATGCACAGAGGACTTGTACAAGGTCTGGCTGGGCCTGATTTTTCCTTCTAAGGTTTCTGGGGAAGGTGAACCTCAATCCATCCCACTCTGACCATTTTGATGCCAGTACCAGTAAGAGATGCCCAGAGTCTGAGGAGGGTTGACAGATCAGCAGGAGAGCACCTGAAGGGGATTCCACAAGGGACAAGGGAATTCCAGGCACTCTGGACAGTGAAATGGCTTCACTGGGAACCCAAAATAAATGTGCCTGTGCTGACACATGGGGAGTCGGGAATAAACAAGAGGAGTTGGAGATACGTGTACATCTGCAGAGCTTTGACCTTACTGGTGCCACAAAGACATGGTCTGATGGCTCTAGCAACTGGAGTGTTGGAATGGAAGGACACAGGCTCTTTAGGAGGGACAAGAAAGGGAGACAAAGAGGGAGTGTCACCCTCTATGCCAGAGACTAGATGGAGTTCATGGAGCTGCACTTGGGGCTGGATGAGGAGCTGACTGAGAGATTGTGGGTCAGGAATAAAGGGAGGGCAAGGACAGGTGGCATTATAGCAGGGATATGCTGCAGACTGCAGGAATTCTGAGTAGATGAGGCCCTTTATAGACAGGAGCAGCCTCATGTTCACAGGCCTTGATCCTCATGGAAGTCTTCATCCACCCCAGTATAGAATCATGGAATCATAGGTTGAGAGGAACCTTAAATCCCATCCAGTTCCACCCCCTGCCATGGGCAGGGACAACTTCCACTATCCCTGGTTGCTCCAACACCCATCCAACCTGGCCTTGGACACTTCCAGGGTTGGGCCAGCCACAGCTTTTTTGGGCAACCTGTGTCAGGGCCTCACCACCCCCACAAGGAAGCATTTCTTCTCATTATCTAATTTAAACCTACCATGAGTGTCTGGTGAGGAATATGAAGCTCAAGGACAGCTTGGGCTACAGGGACAATAAAATGGTGAAGTTCAAGACCCTCAGGGTCATGAGGAGGGCCTGTGTGAATGGACAAGCAGCTCAAAACACAAAAAGGAAGCCTGTAGAGAGTGAAACAATCACAAGTAGCCTGGGAAAAACACAGAGAAGTTGTCCAGCAGCCAGGATCAGGTTAGGAAAGCTAAAGTCCTGATAGAATCAAATCTGTCTGGGGACATCAAAGGCAACAAGAAAAGTTTCTATAGGTATGTTGGTGATAAAAGAAAAACCAACTAAAATTTGGCCCCACTCTGGAAGAGAACAAGAGATGCAGGATGTGGAGAAGGCTGAGGTACTCAACAATGTTTTTGCCTTGGTCTTTACCAAGAAGTGCTCCAGTTATGCTGCCTGAGTTGCAGAAGGTGAAGGCAGGGACTGAAGAACTGCCTGCTTGAGGCCATTCAAGGAATCTGAAGGTGCGCAAGTCCATGGGACCTGACAAGGTTGTGAGGGAACTTGCAGAGGAAGTGACTAAGACACTATCCATCATATTTGAGAAGTCATGGTAGTCTAGTGAACATCCCACTGCCTGGAAAAGATGAAAATTAACTGTCATTTTTAAAAAGGGAATTGAGGAAGACCCAGGGAACTACAGGGTGGTCAATCTCAGCAGTGTACCTGGAATGAAAGAGCAGATCCTCCTGGAAACTATACTGAGGCACATGGAAAATAAGGATGTGATTTGTGACAGTTTTGCAAGGCTTCACTGAGGGCAAGTCATGCCTCAGAAATTTGGTGGCTTTCTACAGTGGGTTACAGCATTTGTGAATGAGGGAAGAGCAACTGATGTAATTTTCATCTTCCTATTTTCTACCCTACCTCTCTCCTGCCTGTGGAAGAGAGTGAGCCAGCAGCTATGTGGGGCTTGGTTGATATTTGTACTCAACCCAACACAACTTTAAATGCAGAATATACATCATTTTGGTATCCAGAATTATGCACACTGAGAAATAATCTGCCTGACTCTTCTTTCCTCACTTTTTACATCTGTTCTATTATTGTCTCAAAGGATGTGCCTTCACTATTTTTGACTTGGAGAAATTCTTTTAGTATGTGTGACTCATGTTAATAAAACAAGTTCACAGCTTCTTCAGAAAAGGCACTAGTGGAGAATTTTTGACTAAACAAATAAGGCATGCATTGCTTGTGTAAATATAGTCTGTGTATATATTTATATAAACATATATATGTGTGTGTGTGTGTGTGCATTTTCTACAGGTCAGTGCCATATATATGTCATATTTCATCAGGGAATACAGATAACAAAGAGGAATTAGGATTCCATGATTGGTAATTAGGCTCATCAACCTAATCTAGCTGTTCTTCTTATGTGTGCCAATATAATTTTCTTCCATTTAAGCAAAAATAAGTAGGGATGGGGGGAAGGGTGCTTGTTTGTAGGCATTTTATTTATGTCCCTGGTTTGTTACCATAGAATCACAGAATAGTTTGAGTGGTAAGGGACCTTTAAAGGTCATCCAGTCCAACCTCCTGCCATGAGCAGGGACATCTTGAACCAGATCAGGTGTTCAGAGTTCCGTCTGACCTGACCTTGAATGTTTTCAAGGATGGTGCAGCCACCGCCTCCCTGACCAGGGGACCACCACCTCACCCCAGTTACCCTCATTGTAAATAACTTCAGGCTTATATCTAATATAAATTGACCCTCTTTCAGTTTAAAAACATTTCCCCTTGTCCAATCACACTAGGCCCTGCTAAAAAGTTTGTCCCCAGATACCTTGGTTTAGAGGCTCATAGGGAAATGATGTTTTCTCCATATGGAAACAGGCAGTAGTGCTTGAAAGTCAGAAGTACTTACTTGTTTTAAAGCCATTTTTCCCTTTACTGAGGAATTTGCAAGTGTTTCATTAAAAAAAAACATCACTGCCCAATGACCGGAATGAGTAAGAAGGCTTTCTTGTTCACAAAGACATTCAGGAGTCAGAGTGGCTTCCAGAAGAATCTGACCCAATATTTATACAATATACGTATATAGCACATATCACTCACCATTGGCATTGGCTGCTCCACCTTTCCCGTTCCTTTCCAGTTGTTGAGACATAACAGAAAGTGTTGTTCAGCTGTGGCAACGAGACCCATCTATTCACAAATGGCTTTTCACTGAGAACATGTTTTAACCATAACGGTTGCATTCCTCAAATATTTCTGGGAGTCAGAAGCCAGACTTCCAAACCAGAGCAGCCCAGGAAGAAGGTGTGATGAGGTTGGAAGGAAAATTTGCCTGGTCCCAGTGCAACAGCTGAGCTGACTGAATGGCATGCACAGTTTACATCTGTAAACACAGAGTGGGGAACAGGAATGGCTCAGTAAACATGTCCTAGTTAATCCCTCTGTGGCATAAAAGACTTCACTTTGACTGAAACCGTTTGGGCATTTTTAATCATTCAGCAATCTTTTCCCCAGCCCCTACCACAGGCATTTGCAGTTAATGTCTTCTCCAATGGGTTGCTTTCTGTTCGGATTGGTGTCTGCTAAGCATTTAGACTGCCTGAATGGACTAATATGCTCCTGAAGTCAGATGATGGACTGCCAAAAGGCCACAACAAGTCGGGTGTTGCTCTACTATCCCCATCATGCCAAATAGAAGGGATACTTGAGACATCCTAGATGCCACCAGCCCAGTAAATGGTTAAAGTCAATACCTTGATTTCAAGCAACCACTTTACAAAACTAAGGACCTTGTTTAAGCTGAAGGAAAGTGAAATGTGTGAATAATGTTCCAGTATGGGAGGTACTGTGATTTCTGATGGGTGCCACAGCTCCTTTCAGGCACCCATGCAACAGCTCTGTATCACCAGGGCTCAAATGAACAATCCCTACTTCTCACCTGACATCTTTAACAAGTGATGGTGAAATTGTCTTGCACTGCCCTGTGAAAACCTCCATTGGTACACAGTTTGTTGGTTAATTACTGAGGAATCTGTCAGAGCTGCCTTTTTTCCTTTATTGTGAGCTCTCTCTACATAGTGATGATCTTTTTTGGTTGTATTTCAATGTCATGGTGAATCAACCGTGAAAGTATTGACACTTTTGCAGCCCAGATCATCTCCTGAAATCAGCAAAGCGGTGTTTTGATTGAACAACAGGCAAAGGCTTATTAGGATTGCTTTAGTGCCTCAAGACAGTCTGGACTTGCTTTCCTGACCAGTGTAACATGACTTCAAACCAGGGAAAGTTGGGGAGGATCACTTTGATAACCATGCCTTTTTGTCTTCTCCCCCAAGTAAAGGTCCTTCCCTTTAGCTCTACAGTAAAATATTGATGGGACAGACCTGATTGCAGTGGATCTTACACAGATCCTTGTTCTTGCACTTTAACAATGGAGAAAGGAGAGGTTCCAGCTCTCCTTCCCTGGCTGTTCAGCAGTAATTGAGATCCCATCAGTAGGACTCTTAGCAGAGATTTTAGAACCAGCTAAGCAGTCCTGGTAAAATCACTCTGAGGGTGACTCCAGCTCCCACTTTGCCTCAGAATCTCTGACACTGCCCATGATGTTGGCTTGCCATTCTCTCTGTGGTTCATAGACATAGGAACTGAAGCAAAGGTGGAAGGAGACAAGGGGGAGGACTGGGTGGCCCCTGCATGCAGCTTTTCCAAGCATGAGACTCTATGAACCGTGAGCATCACTGCCAAAAACAGCATGGGCAGAGTCAGCATCTCCTGTTCAAAAATGCTACTACAAGTTTGTGCAGCAGGGAATTTGGTTTTACCAATTTTTATCCGATTTATTGGGACTGCATATTCATTATAGAGGGACAGGAAGGGAAAAGGGTAGATCTTCATCTGCACTTAATTTCCAGCACTTTTGTGCCTCTCCAGGTCTTCCAGTCTCTAAGAAGTGTGCTCTGGAGTTGAACAGTTTTGTTACTTTTAACTAACTTAACTGAAATTAATTTCTACCCAACCTGCTTGGAAGACTAATTCATATGACACAAGTCTCGCTAAAATTATTTCAAACATCAGTGTTCTCTTAATACACATCTTGACTATTTCACAAGGGCTTCGTCTTTATCTGTTTTCAATCTGAGACAATCTGATTGTATGCAGTGGAGTTAGTTGCTTTGAGAATAGAAAAGATCATTCCTGTGAATACTAATCCACAGTTTTATTAACCTGAAGTTAAGGAGTGGTGGGCATGGATAGAAGGAAGAGAAAAGAGTGAATGTAAGCCAGAATTTGAGATTTATTTGAGAAACCAGAGGTAAGAGGCATTTTTTTCTCTATGATCTTAGGGCAACACAGCACCACAGACATGTGTGCATATGTGATGGGCTTTAAGCACAGGTAGGTGCACAGATTTGCATGAGACTCATGCACAGACTGCATTGTGCAGAAGCAGAAATGGCTGCATGACTGGCATCCTTGCCTACATCTTCACCATGACCTCTTTTCTACTTCTATTGCACTGAAGTCTCTTAACTAATTATGCAGGATCTCAGCCTGTTATGTGATCCTGTTACCTTAGTCTTAATTGCAAATGAGACATGAGATCTCAGCTGCACTGCTCCTCACAGGGGCACTACTTCTTTGTCTGGTGTTAATTATTCCTTGCAGCTGACAATGAAACAAAGACCAGAGAGTTAATTTTCAGTATAATGACAAATCAGTACCTGCTAATACCTTTTGTGTAGCTTTGCTTATTTACCTAGAAAACACTTTTTGGCTTTGCAATATGAGTGCTTAAAAAAAAAGGCAGACAATAGATACATGGTTAGAATACAAGACAAAAAGAAAACCATCAGATTTGTTTGCAAACGAGAGAGAACATTCCACAAGCTGTTTTTAGGGAAGGTGGCAACAGCACAAGCTTTTTCAGGGATTTTCTCAGATGTCCCTACATCTTTATGGTGCCTCTTTCTTTCCATAGTATGTGCCATAACATGGGCAGGCGTGTGACTGACCCAACAGACAACAGGGGGCATGGAGGCACCCTTACAACACCCTTCCTAGTCCTCCTCAAGAGCCATGGCAGAGGGAAGAGGGAAATCTGCCATGGAGGGAGCTGACTGCCCCTCCTCTCTGCAGAGGGCTCAAGTGGAGCACCCCAAGGGCACTGGGGAGAAGCAAACCAAAACCCTGACAACACGGCGAAATAGGTCCACTGGTGTCAGTGAAGCTGTGAGGAGATCCAGCCTATCACATGAGGAAAGAGGACTTATGGGTTGTTCCTCCATTGCACTGCCTTGGTCTCATGAGTTAAGAGTGCAATTCACCGCCTAAAACCCAATTGATTCTGAAATACAGTCAAATGTGTATTTTGCACATCTGTGGGTGTCCCTTATGCTTGGGCTTCACCACCAAACTCAAAGACAACACTATTCAGCTTTTCTCTGCTTGTGCATTGTTTAGATCATGATTTTTGCCACACCAGGAGGCCCTCAGAGACATACAGATCTTTTTTCACTGGCCTCTGCAGTGCCATCAGTTCTGTGTTCACCCATGGATAGAGTGGTCTGTTTCGTCCCACTTTGTTTTCTGTCCCGATTCCATTAGCTTGTGTCTCAAATTCAGTATGTACTGAAGTGTTCTAATGTATTGTGGTCCCTAAAAAGTGTTTGTTGATCTTAATCCAAATTAAGTAGGAATTAAGGAAGGGAATTATTAGGCATCACCCTATAGCAGCCTTACAGCACCTAAAGAGAGCCTGGAGAGGAATTTTCACAGGGGTATGCAGTGACTGAATAAGGGGGGATTGGCCTGAAAATGAAGAAGAGTAGATTTAGATTAGAAATTAGGAAGAAATTCCTTAGTGTAAAGATGGTGAGGCCCTGGCACAGGTTTCACAGAGAGATTATAGACTCCCCATCCCTGGAAGTGTTCAAGGCCAGGTTTGACAGGGCTTGAAGCAACCTGGTCTAGTGGAAGGTGTCCCTGCCCATGGCAGAGGGTGCAACAAGATCATGTTTGAAGGCCCTGTACAACCCAAACAATTCTGTGATTCTAGAACCATATTTTTTCCTGAGAATATTGCGTAGAAGTGATGCATTATTCAAATGCACTATTAAAAATTTAAATTTATATCTAATTCAGATCTTCCTTTCACTTTCTGTGATGTAGTTTTAAATTCATAAAGTCTAACATTTTCCAGTTAGATATTATGCAGACAGCTGACACTATTAATTCAGAGGGTGACTCTTACAGTTTTGTGAAATGCCATGTGATGTTTGAGGATAAGGCTTACTCAGTCCTTCTTATTGATGCCGTTCCTATTCTTCCATCCTTCTGCAGCCGTATTTTGAAAGAGAGGGAAAATGAATGTGATAAATGCAGAAAACAATTACCATCAGGAGAGAGGTTATGCCTTATCCTCACACCCTGAAGGAAGGCAATGAATGCTGAACACTTTAGTCTTTTGTAGCTAGAGTCTCTATTCAAGGCAGTGTTTTATTCTTTATAAGATATGTGAAATGCAGCTCATAAAATTATGTTCATTATTTGAAAAAAAAAAAAAAGAAATAAAGAAATTGCCAATGCACAATGAAAGGCACTTAAAAGCATCTTCTCAAGGTTAATTTCTATAGGTGAAGTTTTACCTCATTTATTATAGAAACTAGGGGAAAAATAAATTCAGATTATTATATTCCCCTTCTAATCATTATTATTAATCAAATCATTTTCAGAGGTGACTGAATCTGGGTATTTCACATAAAAATACTGAAGACTTCTTTGGAGAAAGTATGTGTTCAACATAAGTCGTTTTCGCCTTGTTTCAAATATATTTTTAATATAACCAAGTACTACTCCATTTCAGTAAATTCAAGCTCTACCTAAATAATAATGAAGTGTATATTTTATTTTTGACTATTTTAGTCTTTTCACAATTTAATGTTCTGGAGTAACAAGGAACAAACCTCCTCAGAAGAGAAGCTTAACCCAGAAACCGTCAGCATTTGTTAATCTTCATTATTTCAAATAACTTACTTTTTTATTATTATTATTGAATATTGAAGCATTCTCACATGGCTGGATGAAAACATTTCCCTTCAAAGTGTAGAAAATGTCTAGCATCATTTGCTTAACATTTTCATGCACAATCAAACTTTCACAAATACAGGCATAAACTCAGGGGGGAGGCAGGGCCAGAAACTCCTTTCATGAAATGGACAATTTGTAAAGGCTGTGGGACTCTCAGAAAAATAGGGATCTATTAAGCAAACTAAACTTTAGGCTGGTGATTAGGAAAATGTTCTCAGCACCCAGACTGTTTGGACCATGTGAGCACGACAAGTTCCAGGTATGGAGGTGGAAATTGAAGACTTTATTGGCCATGGTACCAACCTGTTGATTTGAGTTTGGGCAGGAACTCAAATGTCACTCCAAAAAGATGATGAAAAGTCAACCCACACAGGATAGGCAGCTCCTCTGTTATGCTGAGGGCTCCATTTGGTAAGAAAAATGTCATATATCTGCCGTGCATCAGTAGGCCCTGATTTACATCACAGGTGTAATTATTGATGAAAGGCAGGTAAACTGTTTCACTTCAAAGGGTTTAATTCAAAGGCAAATCTAGCTAATTCCCAAGTGGCTGCCACTTCATCCCTTGGAGTGCATGACAGTGTGTTTCATTCTCCTGAGGTGTGTGGCACAGCTGGGCTCTCTGAGGCAGGTGGCAGGATGCCATTACGCTCAGCTTGGACTGGCAGAAGTCAGTGACCCAGGCTTTCTCAGAAGTCCTACAGCTTGAGAAACACAGCTTTACATCCCTTGACCTTCTCTGCAGCTGCCAGACTGAACAAGCACAGCAGTTTTAAAAGCATAAATTGACTTAGTGACCCCTTCAAAACAGAAGTGATTCAGGAAGTACAACAATGGATAACTGCTTCCTCAAAACCTCAAGTCATCAAAGAAATGCACAGGAGACCTTTAATTCAATGGTTTTTATAACATTATATAACTAATATAATAGAGACTTGAGCCACGATGTTTCAAACACAAGTAATCCAGTATGAAAATGAGTGATAAAAAAACCCCAGTAACACAAAATCAAATTTCTTCATGGAAAGGGAGTGCATAGATTGTAAAGTCAAAAGGACAACCAAAACACATACCAGTTTATTGAATATCACATTTGTCTGAGAGACCTGTGGATTCTAAATTTGCAATGAGTTTGGACTGATAGATGTATGTCACCTTTGATGCACAACTATAAACCCTTTCATTAAATAGTATTAGGAAAGCAAAGGTGTAACTGCTGATTCTGGCCAGCTTACCTGTTTTAGACAATGTATATCCACCTTCAGACTTTTCCTAATTAATGGAAGGTTTTGAAATTAATAGCTTATAAGCACTTACAAGTGCCAGCTTTATAAATGTAGCATTGCCCAAATATAGCCACAAACAGTATAAATCTCATTTAAACAGGCTGTATAAAAACAGTAAGCAACTCAAGGTTACTCCTACAAAACAAGTATGTTTGTTCTTTACAAGACCTTCCTTCAAAAATATCCTTATTAATATTTAAATTCTTCATGTCTGCCTTGGGACAGCACAGAGTCCTGGAAATGGTAGGTTTGGGAGGCAAATTGTGGGTGTGCTGACAACACTGTCACACCGAACCTGGTGACAAACTACCCCCAAAGTACAATGGGCAGGCAAAGAGAAGTGACCTTCATGCATAATGCAGGGTCCTGACACACATCTACTGCCTGTGTGGCTGCAAGCTCCCAGCTTGAATGCAGAATTCCTAAAATGACAGCTGTAGGAACGTCCATCGGCTCAAAGAAAATGTGATTTTGCCATTGAGTTGCTGTGGGAGCCGTGAGAGACTGGGACTGTTGTGTAGCTGTCAAAATGTCACAGTAGCAATGCACAGCCTCTGGCATTGGTTTAGGAAAAACTGAGCTTTTCTCAGTGTTTTAATAGTATTGATTTTGATAGTCCCTTAACTTGGAACATTTTTGCATCTTGGTCCAACTGAACAGGCTTCTCTTGCACTACTTTAATGTTATGCTGATATTTCCCTCCTGATATTTCCCTTTGCCAGATGGAAAATGACCACGTGGACAGCACAGGGAAGAATATAGGCAGGTTTCTGTTTCTTGCTTTTGTTTTAGCAAGACTGAATTTGGAGAATGGATTAGTTTTGCTAGATCTTTCCTTCCTAATGTTGAGGGTAATTGTTAAATATGTTTACCTTGAAATCTTTATGGTGTCAGAGTTCACTTTGCTTTATTCTCCACAGCCTCTAATGACAAGGAGCTCAGAAGACACACTGTGCACTACTTGCTCTTTGACAAAGGAATAATGCAGCACAGCTTGAATAAGACTACTGGAAGAGATGCAATTCAAGAGATCCTTTCAGTTGTCAATATGATCTCCTTTTACATGAATACATTCTGCTTTTAAAATCTTTTTGGGAGATAAGTGTACAATTTAGAACTATAGGCAAGTGGAGGTGGAGAAAAATAAAAATAAAAGGGATGAGGGGAATGCTGGAATTCCAATACAATGGGATTTTGAACAATAATAATTATATGGATATGATTGCAATGATATGGATTCATTAGATGAATGATTTTACCACTAAAATTATTCTATAGATGATGAGTAAGTCTATATGTTCCAGGGAGGGTTCGGAGGGATGCCAAAATGGAAAACAAAACACTGCTGAAAGCTCAGAAAACCCAATATTTATTACTAGGAAGTGGCCAACAAAC
>VYXB01002082.1:10441-26247 GCA_013397135.1 Pachyramphus minor | reverse complement strand
CGGTCCCCTTCCGCATCCCGGTGCTGGTGCCGCTGCCGAGGATGTGGCTGTGTGTGGCGGCCGTGCTGGCGGGGCTGCTCCTGCTGCGGCGCTGGCACCGGGAGCGGCAGACGGTGCCGGGGCTGTGGGAGAAGCACGTGCTGATCACGGGCTGCGACAGCGGCTTCGGGAACCTGCTGGCGCGGCAGCTGGACGGGCGCGGGCTGCGGGTCCTGGCCGCCTGCCTGACCGAGGCCGGGGCAGCGCGGCTGCGGGCGGCCACCTCGCCGCGGCTCCAGACCGTCCTGCTGGACGTCACCTCCAGCCAGAGCATCGCCGCCGCCACTGCCTGGGTGCGGGAGCGTGTGGGTGACCAAGGTAGGATGGGGCAGACACCTCATTGTTACCCCCACTGTCACCCCACCAGCCCTCCTCCCACCTGTGCCGGCACAGCCAGGGCTGGACGTGGGGCTGTGCAGCCGCCCCAGCTCATCCCATCCCCTCTGCAGGGCTCTGGGGGCTGGTGAACAACGCAGGGATCGCCATCCCCACTGCCCCGAACGAGTGGCTGACCAAGGATGACTTCATGAAGGTGATGGATGTCAACCTGGTTGGCCTTGTGGAGGTGACACTGAGCCTCCTGCCGCTGGTGCGGCGGGCACGGGGCCGCGTGGTCAACGTGGCCAGTGTGATGGGCCGCGTCTCCTGTTTCGGCGGCGGGTACTGCATCTCCAAGTTTGGCGTGGAGGCCTTCTCCGACAGCCTCAGGTGAGTCTGGCATGGCACCATCCTGGTTTCCCAATTTGTTTTTCTGGACTTTGCCCGGCACAGCTCTCAGTCCCCATCCTCATGCCACCACAACCAAGCACAGGTCGACTGGTTGTAGCTGCTGCTGAAGTGTGAACAGCACCTGTCCTGGCACGGAGCCTCCTTATCTGACCTTGCCCTCTTCTGGAATCTGCTGGGACACGGCCCTGCAGTCCTGAGCTTTGCTTTGTCCCCAGCGCAGCCCATTCGGATGTGGCACATGTTTGCTCACACACTGCCTCAGCCCAGCAGGATGGTCATGCTCTGCTCCTCTGGCACGAGGCTCCCGTGCATCCCATGGGAGTGGCAACCATGGACACATTCCAGTGCTGCTCCCGTGTCCCATGGCACTTGATCCCTTCCAGGCTTGAGATGCGCAACTTCGGGGTGAAGGTCAGCGTGATCGAGCCAGGCTACTTCAAAACTATGATCACCAATGTCGAGAACCTGGAGAGGAATTTTCTTTCCATCTGGGAGAAGCTTCCAGAGGAAATCAAAACGAGTTATGGGGAGAGTTACTTGAAGCAGTGTGAGTACCTCTCCCAAAGGCTGAGCGATGCTGTTTCTCTTCTGACATGATGCACACCCTTGGAATCTGGGGGGTCCCACAGGGGTCCCACCACCCCTATACCCCACCAAGCTGTTTGGCTTCAGGGTCTCAGTGGTGTTTTCTGCCTCTGCAGTTGTGGCATCACTGAAGCTCATGCAGAAGAGCTACAATTCCGACCTGTCTAAGGTCACGAATTGCATGGAGCACGCGCTGACCAGCCTCCACCCCCGCGCCCGCTACTCCGCGGGCTGGGACGCCAAGCTGCTCTACATCCCCCTCAGCTACCTGCCCTCGGCCCTCACAGACGCCGTGTTCGCCTTGTTCTACCCCAAATCCACGGGGAAAGCCTAAGGCAGGGAGGCCAGGCTGAGGCACTGCGATGCCTAAGCCAGGGCCTGGTGATGTGTGGTGGGATCTGGTGGTGCAAGGCGGGATCCGGCATCGCCCTCAGCCAAGGCCACGCTGAGGTCCCTGGGTTGGTTCCCTGCCCACAGACGGCTTTGTCCTGAATAAAGACCCCCCATCCCCTCCTGGCACAGTGTGATGACACCCTCAGGCATCGAGGACATGTGGTGGGGGCTCCCAGGGGCTCTGGCTCTTCCCCCAGGCTCCTGCTCCACACAGGGTCTGGACCCCACTGGGGGTGCCATGGCTGGACTTGTCCAAAGTGACACTCCAGGGATTAACACACACAAATCAAACCCACACTTGTTCCAACCCGGGCAGATTTGCCTCTGGGCACTGGGCTGGGGAGCCTGAGAAAGCATCTTCCTCCTCCTCTTCCTCCACCTCCTCCTTCTCCTGCAGAGATGCTCAGTGGGGGCTGCCCCACTCCACGGCTGTGGTTGGGGACACCGTCCCCCACCAAAGCAGGGTGAGAGGGAAAGGTCCAAGGTTGGTGCTGGAGGGTGGCACCAAATCCAGCTCTGGGGGGCAGTGACATTCACCTGCTCAGGGCACAGCAGAGCCCCAGGAACAGGAAATGGTGCAAGGCAGAGCTGGGAATTGCAAACCAGGGAGGTAAAATTTGCCCCAGGTTCTGCTGCAATCCTGGCTCTATATAAACGGCTGGAGAGCCACCGGCCCAGGCTGTCACCAAGCTGGTGCTGCTGCCGAGGATGTGACTGTGAACAACGCAGGGATCGCCATCCCCACTGCCCCGAACGAGTGGCTGACCAAGGATGACTTTGTCAGGGTGCTGAATGTCAACCTGGTTGGCCTCGTGGGGGTGACACTGAGCCTCCTGCCGCTGGTGCGGCGGGCACGGGGCCGCGTGGTCAACGTGGCCAGTGTGATGGGCCGCGTCTCCTGTTTCGGCGGCGGGTACTGCATCTCCAAGTTTGGCGTGGAGGCCTTCTCCGACAGCCTCAGGTATGGCATTGGTGGCCCCGGTGCTTCCCTGTGCTTGTCCAGCAGCCCCCTGCTCTGCCTCGCTGCCCCCACGCAGGGTTTTGTGTGGCTCCTGGTTACCTCCTTCCCACAGACCTTGTGAAACCCTGACCAGGCCCCAGGGTGGGAACATGGGCATGGCTGGAGCCGCAGTTGTGCAATCAGGTGAAGGGTTTCAAGGGACTCTTGAGCAAGGGCAAGGCTCCTCTGTGCTCATACTGGGGTGCCTGCTGGGGGGTCACGGGCTCCCCCTCACTCCCCCCAGCCCTTGCCCAGCTCGTGACAGCTCTGGCTCACGTCCCCACCTCGGGCAGGCGGGAGATGCGTCTCTTCGGGGTGCAGGTCTCCATCGTCGAACCCGGTGGCTTCCAGACAGCGATGACCGACCCCGCGCTGCTGGTGAAGGACTTCACGCACCTCTGGGAGCAGCTCCCGGCAGAGGTGCGGGCAGCCTACGACCAGCAATACCCAGAGAGATGTGAGTCCATCCCCACACGGCACCATCACCCCCTTGGTGGCCCCACCGCCACCAGGCTGACCCCACTCTGCCCGCCCAGTTGCCAAGAGCACCGTCCTCGCGCGCCGCCTGAGCAGCTCCCGCCTGTGCCCCTTCACCGATGCCATGACCCACGCGCTGCTGTCCCGCTGCCCCCACAGCCACTATGCCACCAGCTGGGACGCCCAGCTCTTCTTCCTTCCACTCAGCTACTGCCCGGCCTGGCTGTCTGATGCCCTCCTGGGCCTTCTCCTGCCCACCCCGGCCTGTGGGATCCCCGCACGTCCCTGAGAACAGCCAGTGGAGCAGGACACGGACATGGCTCCCGCTCTCCCCCTGCCCCTGGAGTCGTGCTCAATAAAGCTGGTGCAACACTGGGGCTGCTTGTGGTGCCTCTGAGGTGTCCCATGGCCCCCTGGCCACGGTGCTGGGTGAACCCTCCCGTGGCAGGATCCCGGCTGCTGCCTGTGCCCAGAGCAGCCTCGTGCCCAGGGATGTCCCGGCTCAGCCGGCAGGGAACGTGCTGGGAAAGGCAGGGTGTTCATCCATCCCCTGGGCGCGTGGGTGCTGATCCCTGCGTCACTCATCCCGCTAATTAAGGGCAGATTAGTGATCAGTAGCTGGGGGGCAGGTCCCTGAGGTTGGGCACTTGCCTGCAGCACTAGAGCAGTTTTAACAGCAGCTTTGCTGCCCCCAGCACGGGCAGAGGCTGAGCCCCCGCTGGACTGGGACCCCTGGGCTGTGACAGGGGGGCCGAGGGGGCTGAGGAGCTGCCACAGGATGGAGACAACACACAGGGTCTTGCACAAGCTGCACTCAACTCGTGGAGCTGCTTCCCCAGCCGAGGAAGCTTCTCCAAAACACTTTCTTCGGCTTAGGAAAGCAGCACGACGTCCCCAGCAGCCCCCACATGTCACGTTCCGGGTGTCCCCAGGGCCTGGGGTCAGCACAACGAGCTCCTGGGAGGTGACACTGCTGCCTTGGCTGCACCTGCCCCAGGACACCTGTGCTCACATCCCTCTGGCAACATCCTGGTCCTTCTCAATCCTGGAGTTTTGTGTGGAAATTCCCTGACCTCTTAAATAGAACCAGCACAGTGGCCCTTCCCCCTTGTGGGGGGTGCAAAGACCCCCAGCCCCTCAGTGGCAGAGCAGCTCCTCACCACCCTGGTGGCACCAGCTGAGCCAAAATGTGCCCAGGGTGAGCATGAAGCTGCCAAGTTCGTGTTTGGAATCTGGACCCTGCGTCCTGCCAGGGCTGGTACCTGCTCATGGGGTCACCAGACTGGGCTTGTTGTTGTGAGACCCGACTTATCAGTGCCCTCGTGCTTCCCCGCTCCGGCCATGCCTTCCTTCCGAGCCGATTGTTCATCCCAAAGTCTTGTCTGCACCCGAAAAAGGAGATTTCCTGCAATTGTTTCACAGGACTTGCAGCTCGATGCAAAATTTTCTGCCTATCAGCCCCCTCCCCAGCACCAGGGCAAGGCTCGAGCCCCCTCCCTTCCCCTGCCAGACTGCAGGGCAATCACAGCTCCATGATTAATTGCTGCCCGGCCAGAGGTGCTTCTGTGGTGACATCCATCTGCCATCAGCTCCTGCAGCAGCAGAGAGTTCAGCTTCCAGCCCTTTTCCCCCCAGAAGAAACCCTGAGCTCACCTCGGTATCGTGGTGGCACCAGGGACAGCTGTTGGCACCTGTCCCACAACCCACCCTTGCAGGACTCCCAGTGCCAGGGCAGGACCTGCCCTGGAAGAGTCCATCCCAGAGGATGCATTTTGCCTACAGCAGGACCCAGGCAGGATCCAGCCCCTGAGCCCAGCAGGGTGATCATGGAGGGGACCCTCAAGATGTCTTGGGGACCCCACTGCATCCCCAGGCACCTGCAGCTTCCACCCCAACACCTGCCCAGGGCCTCCCTGTGCCCAGCCCTGCGGCAAAATCAAAAGGGAGCCGAGCCCTGGGGCTGGAAATCCAGTCAAATGTCACCCACGCTGGGCTGCCTCAGGATGTTGGACCACGACGCTCATTTCCTGCCGGGAAGCAGCCACCAAGCCCACCCCGAGCTCCGCTCTCCAGAGGCGCGTGAGCTGCTGAGCCGAGAGGATCCCTGTGCTCCCGAGCAGCCCCTGCACAGCCCTCGCTCTACTGCTGGTGAGCAGAGCTGTCCCTCCTCCTCGCGTCCCTCTGTCCCTTCTCCTGTTCTCCTCTCCCCTCTCCCACCCCTCTGTCCCCTCTCCCATCCCTCTGTCCCTTTTTCTGTCTGTGTGTCCCCTCTCCCATCCATCTCTCCCTCCGACCTCTCGGGACCTGCAGTGTGGAGAGGGTGGGAGGTCGGGGAGCCACGGGAAGGGCAGGTCCAGCCTCTCCACGGTTTTGGGAGTGGGTGGGTGCAGCCCCTTGCCTCAGGGGTGCCACTCTGGCAGGGGACACTCGGCTGTGGCACTCCTGGCTCGCTGGGATCCAAGTTCCTCAGGAACACCTCAGCAGCCCAGAACACTCCTCCAGCTTTCCCGAGGGAATGGCTGGTCCTGAGCCCTTCTAGTGCTACAAGGCTGGATGGGTTCTGCGGCATCTTCAACGTGCTGATGCAGCTGTACTGGCATCAGAGCTCTCACTTGAGGCAGCAAAAGGATGTTGAGGTCAACTGCATTTCCCTTAACTTTATAATTTTGTCACCTATTTGGAAGTCCTGACAGCTCCCGGCAACACAGCCCTGGACGGGCAGAGCTGGTGAGGAACCACACTCTGAGGGCTCANTCAACTGCATTTCCCTTAACTTTATAATTTTGTCACCTACTTGGAAGTCCCGACAGCTCCCAGCAACGCAGCCGCTGGACGGGCAGAGCTGGTGCAGGACCACACTCCAAGGGCTTGGGAGGGGGACGGGGCCTTTTCTGCTGGAGTGGAGTCCAGGGCACAGTCACCAGTGTGTTCAGTGGCCTGGGCACCTGCCCATGCCCCGGGCCAGGCTGTGGGACAGGGGACAGCCACCAGTCTGGGGCTGGAATTTAGTCTGGGACATGAGGGCATCACCTGGGCAGACATGGCACCTTCTGAGGGTTGATGTAGGGAGTCACCATAGGTCTAAAAATTAGGTTAAAACCCCCCAGAAGGGTCTGAGCCCCATGCAAGGACTGAGTTTTGCGGGTTCTCAGTGTTCTCCCTTTCCCTGCAGCACCAGGATGGCTGAGATGACCACAGTCCCCACTGAGACACACACTGTCCCGAGCGAGTACGGGGATTACCACAACTGGTCCGAGCTGTTCCACCTCCTGAACCACACCTACACCTACTGTGAGTTCAGCCTGGACGAGAACATCAAGCGGGTGATCCTTTTCATCCTTTACCTGGTCATCTTTGTGGTGGGCTTGGTGGAGAACCTCCTTGTCATCTGGGTCAACTGGCAGACACGGGGCAACAAGAGCTTGGTCAACCTCTACATCATCAACATGGCCATCGCTGACCTCGGGGTGATGCTGTCGCTGCCCATCTGGATGCTGGAGGTGATGCTGGATTACACCTGGCTCTGGGGCAGCTTCCTCTGCCGCTTCACACACTACTTCTACTTTGCCAACATGTATGCCAGCATCTTCTTCCTCACCTGCCTGAGCGTGGATCGCTACGTGTCCCTGACCAGCTCCTCCCTCTTCTGGCGCCGGCACCAGCACCGCGTGCGCCGCATCGTCTGTGCCTGCAGCTGGGTCCTGGCCGCATCCATCCCCTTCCTGGAGGTCGTCCACATGCAGCTGGTCAACACCGGGGAGCCCATCTGCATCTTCATGGCCCCCTTCGAGACCTACGACGAGTGGGCGCTGGCGGTCAGCTTGGCCACCACCACCATCGGCTTCCTCGTCCCCTTCCCCATCATTGCCATCTTCAACGTCCTGACCGCCCGGTTCCTCCGGCGCACCAAGCCGGAGAGCCGCAAGCACTGCCTGCTCATCTACGCCTACATCGTGGTCTTCCTCATCAGCTGGCTGCCCTTCCACGTCGTGCTGACGCTGCTCACCCTCGACGGCAACCACATCATCCTCAACTGCACCTTCGCCCACTTCCTCTACTTCTTCTACGACATCATAGACTGCTTCACCATGCTCCACTGCGTCATCAACCCCGTCCTCTACAACTTCCTGAGCAAGAACTTCCGCAGCAAACTCATCTCTGCCGTGGTCAAGTACATCCCCAAGGACCACGGCGCCCAGAAGGGTGCTGGCAACTCCTCCTCCACCACACAGCACTCCATAGTCATCACAAAGGACAACAACCCTCCCAACTAAGCGGGGTCGGACCCTCCCACCCCCTGTGGCAGCAGCAGCAGCTCCCTGGGGACACTGGGATCAGTTTTCCTGGTGATGAGGAGACACTTTGCTTTGGCACAGCCTCTCTTGGCCGGGCACCTCCCACAGCAGGGCAGGGTGCCAGGCACGAGGGGAGGTGGTGCAGGAGCTGCAGACATCTTTCCTCCGGAGTGCTGCTGTGTCAGATCTATTTAGCTAAAGAAAGAATGAGAGAAAGAGAGATTCCCTGTTCCCCAAATGAAATCTTTGCAGTAATGAAGTAGTGAGTTGCTCCACTCGGGGTCCAACACAACCCCACCCCTGGGATTTGACCCCTGTGCCCCCCGAGCCGCAGGGTTGGGGTGCATGATCTGCCCCATCATGGGGGTTTCTGCACCCCCAGACTGTCACTGACACCCTGAACAGGAGAGAGGGATTCAACTCTTCGGGACACAAACCTCCCTCTCCACCCCCAGCAGCATCCAGAGCCTGACCCTGGAGAGATGATGGTGAGGAGCCGTGGGCTCCCATCCAAGTCCCCGTGGGAGTGGGGGCACGTGCAGAAATCCTCGGAGCTGGAGAGAGGGCTGGGTTTGTGCTGTGCAAGGAACTGCAGCATCCAGAGAAAGTTCATCCTCCTCTGGAATCTGATCTGTCACGTGCTGCGGGTCGAGCCCTCGGCAGGGGAAGGTGACAGAGCGACAAGCGCCGGGGTCCATAAATCCACCAAAGGCCTTGAGCTGCTCGAGAAACATGTTGTGAAAAAAGCAGAGCATAAGCAGTTCTGGGGGCAGGATGCTGCTGGCACGGGGAGGAGGGTGGGAGCAGGATGTTCTGGGAGAAGCTCAGGACTGGGAGTTAACACGGATGTGGGGTTATCACAGGGCTGACTGACTCTGCCAGTTCCAGGGGTCCTGCAACAGGGAAAATCCCTAAATACTGCAAGGTTCCTTCTGCAGGGACATGTCCCCCAGGGACACCAGTGCTGAGGGAACAAACCAAACCCGTGTCTCACACAGGAACACTGGGAAGGCACCAGCCCCCTCACCACAGCAATTCCCTGTCCAGGGCAACAGCTCAGGCTGTTCCCCTTCCTCAATTCTGTTAATCCCCCGGGCTGAGGCTGAACTTGGGGGTCTGCACCCACAGGACCCCACCACCTTCACCCCCAAATCCTCCCTGGGCTTCCCTTTGCCAGTTCCCTGCCACTTCCAGTGAAGACACGGACGGCAAATACACCACAACAAACCCCCTGATGCGACATAACCAGGGCAACAATATACTCAAGTTACTTAAACATGTAAAATTTGGTATTTGACCTATTAAACTTTATTTTTAGCTCTCTTTAACTTATCTGCAACTTTGTCCATAGATCTCAGGGCCAGAGTGTCCTTAAATAACCCACCACTCACGTGCTGAGCCAGGCTGGTCCCCGGCAGCTCCCTCGGCCTCCCTGCAAAGCCTCTGCCGCCCCTGTGGGACACACCAGCTCCTCTGCCCCCACATCACTCACCCAGTGGCTCATCCAGGCACACAAACCCTGGGATTCCCTGACGGGGGGCAGGCTCTGCTCCCACCCTGCTGCTGCAGCGCTCCCTCCTCCCGTCCCTGCATCCCACAGGAATGGGAACAGGCCACAACCTGTTGCCCTGTGCCACTCCCAGTGCTGGAAGCGGCGAGGAAGAGCCCTGGACGTGCACCAGGAATCCTGCTGAGCACAGCACGGGAGCAGGATACTGGGATGGGCTCACGTGCTTCCCGGGCATTCCCGAGGAGGAGACGGGAGCGTCGGGATGCACACGGGGAGGAACAGGTTTTGTAAGGAGGCAGCTACAAGAGGTCAACATTTTCCATTTTATTATTCTAAATAAAAACCACACTTTGTGCTGAACAATGGAGTAGAAAAGAACCCGATGTACAACGATTTTAGACATCTACGATCTGGGGGAGAGTTTACAAAATATACAAAACTTTACAGCAAATAGATAGTAAACACTTAAATAGCAGGAGGTCAGTACCTACGATTAACTTAACAAAAAGGTTAGACAGCAAATTCAACTCTTGTTCTTTCTTCTGCTTCATTACTCTGATGAGAGACCTGGGTCTGTTGGGAACGGGGAAAATGAACTCTGTGTTGAGGTTGGGCTCAGGCCCCGGGAGGAGGATTCCCTGCTGGAGTTCCCCGGGAGGCTCCAGGACCCGGCATTTCCCCTCTGCACTCCCCTCTACTGCCCCAGGACCCCAAAGCACTTGGCAAACACCTCAGGCTGGCCCAGGGGAGGTAGGTGGGTGTCCCTGTGGTCACTGAGGGGAGCAGGGACAGGAGGGAGCAGGTTTGCTCACAGTAGTGGAGAAGGAGTGGAGCCGGGCACGGAGCGACTGCCCTCAAGCTCCCAACACGGAGCTGAGCATGGACCTGGAGCTCCCAGCTGGACAAGAGGGCAGGAATCACAGGGTGACATCCCTGCACAGCTCTGCAGGCTCAGGGAGGCCCAGGACCCTTCCAGAGGGAGCACTCAGGTCTCTGACCCCTCTGGAAAGCTCCCTGAGAAGGAGCAGTGGCAGGTCCAGACCTGTCCCCGTGTCCCCTGCTGCAGGATGTTCCACATGGGAATGTTCCATCATATCACAGGCAAACAGAAGTTCCAGGGATTGGAGCTGGCTCCACCTTTCCCCCCAGGGCCGGAGCGAGGGCCGGTTGTGCCCATTAAGTGTTTCAGAGTAAAAGCTTCTCTTTTTGGTTCATGTGCACAAAAGGCTTTTGCTTCACAGCTTATTGAGATCTGGGGCTGCAGGTGCTGTGCCCTGACCCTTCCCAAAGCTCACCACGGCTTCTG
This sequence comes from Pachyramphus minor, assembly GCA_013397135.1. Lineage (NCBI taxonomy): Eukaryota > Metazoa > Chordata > Aves > Passeriformes > Tyrannidae > Pachyramphus > Pachyramphus minor. The sequence continues at coordinate 15,913 of VYXB01002082.1, read as the reverse complement.
GAATGTTCCAGGAGGGCCTCAAGGCTCTTCCAGCCTCGTCTGTCCCTCACATCCTTCATTGTCACCTCCAGAGCAGCGCAGGTCGTGTCCATCCCTGTCCCTGTCCCTGTCCCCAGCTGGAAACAGCCCTGAGTTCTGCACTCAAGGGGACCCTGTGCAAGCACGGGGGGAACTGGGTGACCTCCAACGGTCCCTTCCAGCCTCATCCATCCCACAATTCCATGAGAGAAACCCCGGAACCCAAAGAGCAGCTCAGAGGAGACCCCAGCAAAGCACCACCAGCTCCCCCAATTCCCCAAGATTCCCCAAAGCAATCTGTTTGTTATTTTTGTAAAACTTAACAACACTCAGCTGAACACAGCTCTGCAGCGATCCCAGACCCGGGACCACGGCACCGGAGCTGGGAACCCAGAGCTGCAGCAGCCAGACCAACCCAGGGCTGACCTGTGCTTCGGGGCCTCCCCTCCTCCAACCGCAGGCTCCAGGCACCCCCCGCTCCCGGAGGTAGGTCGGTACCACGGGAGGTACCACCCTCATTTTACAGATGAGGAAACTGAGGCAAAGAGGTGAAGTGACTTGCCCAAGGCCACGGTGGCGCGGGGGCAGCGACCCCCGGGCGCTCCGAGCTCTCCGAGCACATGTCCAGCCCTCGCTGGACAGGACGTCCCTTCCCAGGGAAGGGGCAGCAGGGTGAGTTTCCAGGGTTTGCAAATCACTAGTTTAGTTGAGTTTAGTAACAGCAAAACTTGACAGAAGCGCAGGAGATGATCTGTGACCACCGAGGCCCGAGAGCCCCCAGCGCTTCCTGTTTGTGAGGTAGAATGAGTTCCCGAAGGGCAGCACGAGCTCGGAATTATCTGTTCCTCCCACCTCTGCCCCGCAGCAGGATAACATAGGAAAAAGCCAATTCCCACCCTTCCTGGTGTAAACACTGTCAGCATGGGCTGAGCTCGCTGGTGGGGCCAGCAGAGACCCCCCAGGATCGCCCAACACGGGGCTGTGAGACCCCCCCGCCAAGGGACACCCAACTCATGTCCGGGAGAGATCCTGTGCCCAGCAGAGCCCCCCATGCTGAGGAGCAGCTGGCACATGGCTGGGAGAGCCCCCTGTGCCCAGCAGAGCCCACCCATGCCCAGGAGAGCCTGGCACGTGGCCGGAGAGGCCAAGCTGAGGTCTCCAGCAGCCGCCACTGCTGCGGTTCCCGCTCCATGAACAAACTCACGTCGCTCCAACAGTGCACGTTTGCCACCAGACACGTCCAGGATGTGGAGATCCACGACGTGGCAGGGAGGATCCCTTCAGCAGGAGAAGGGCCCTCGAAGGTACCTTCCAGGGAGTTAAGGCAACAGCTTCATCACGTCTCACCCGGCAGCCCCGGGACGGCCGAGCAGAGCCAGGGGATTCCAGCAGCTCTCCATGGCCACCACCAATCACCTGCCAGGAACACGGACCTGCTTCCCCTCCCTCTCCAGCCCAGAGGCTCCTCTGGGAGGTCCCTGTGCTCGTGCAGCCGCCTCCACTCGGGCTCTGCAGGGAGGTTGTGTCACTCCATCTCCTCCTCAGGCACGAGCGAGTGTGTCACAGCCACGGCACCGAAACCGCAGCCTGGAATCCCCCTCCTCGTTCCCTCCTCATTTGCACACTCACACGCTTCCTGCTCCTCTCCCTGGTGACCCAGCCATTGCCAATCCCAGGACACACTTGGCCCATCTTCTGGTAGTAGCAGCAGAACCCCAGGGATGCCCAGAATGTCTTTTTTTTTTCTCCTTTTTTCTTTCTTTTTTGTTCCTTTCCTTTGAGTCCAGCATCTGCTCTGGCTCTGTCCCTCTCCACTGAGGTCAGGTGTGAAAATCTTAGCAGCATCAGTTTGTGGACAAGCTCAGGGTTAGCCTGCTTGAGTGTGCTAGAAGGCTCAAAAAAATAGAATCTAGACTCAAAAACTAGTGAGAAATACTAAAAACACAGAACTCGATGGCCTCTAACAGGACCAGAGGTAAGTAAACACGACAGACTCCTTGAAACAGTGATGTACCTCACGTGCTGTTAATTTGTACGACGCCACCAATCTAAAAAAAGCCCTAAATAGGCACAAAAAATAAAAATTAAAACAAACAAACAAAAAACCCCAAAAAGGATAATTCCATCCATGATGCCTGACCATTAAATAAAAAGAAACAACACTTTTTTCCACAGCTTCTGTAACGAATGCTCGCTCCTCCTGCCTCGCCCCCATCAGCTATCCGTGTTTTTCTCGGCCTCTTTGGAATGGATGATGTACATGAAAGTCTGTTCGATGGTGAAGTCCGGGGGCAGGCTGCCCTTGTGCACCCCTATGTGCTTGCTCATGAGGTTGAGCGTGGAGCTGTAGTGCCCACACACGGTGCAGCGGTACATGAGGGCCCCCGAGTGCGTCCGCAGGTGGCACTTGATGGTGGAGCGGCCGCGGAAGAACTTGTGGCACACCTTGCACTGGTAGGGCTTCTCGCCGGTGTGGATGCGCCGGTGGTAGTTGAACTCGCTGGTGTGGGCGAACCTCTTCCCGCACACCTTGCAGCTGTACTTGCTGTTGCCCGGCTGGCTCTGCAGCGCCAGCTCCTCGCTCAGGAACTCCTCGGGCAGCTTCCTCTTGGGCAGCCCCTGCGGCTGGAGCCGCTCCCCGAATCCCGCCCGGATGTCCAGGCTCCCGCCGCACTTGTGCTGGCTGACGTGGTACCGATAGGCCGCCTCCAGCTTGAAGCTCTGGCTGCAGAAGTGGCACTGGAAAAGAGCCTCCTCCACGTGCTGGTGCATGGCCAGGTGCTTCTCCAGGAGCTGCCGGTCCACGAAGCTGTTGGCGCACACGGAGCAGGAGAAGACGGAGATGCCCAGGTGGGACAGGGTGTGCCACAGCAGGCTGCAGAGGCTCAGGTGCCTCTGGTCGCACACGCCGCACGTCTGGCTCTTCAAGTTCACGTGCTCCAGGAGGTGGTTCCGGACGGTGTGGAAATCTTTGGCCAAGGGCTTCCCGCAGGCAGCGCAGGCCAGCTCGGGGCTCCCCCCTCCCCCAAACACGGCCACCTTCCCGGGCAGGGGGTCGCTGGGGTGGACGATGATGTTGTTGTCGAAGACCCCGTCCCGCCTGTGCAGCGTCAGCTGCCACTGGGTGAAGAACTTGGTCTCACACATGTCGCAGGAGAAGAGGAAGATGCCGATGTGGGACAGGACGTGAGTGACCCTGGAGTTGCGGTCCTGGAAGTGGGTCTCACAGACCTTGCAGTTGCCAGTGAGCAGGTCCACGTGGTCCCTGGCGTGCTGGCGGATCAGCTGGATGTTGGGCTCCAGCACCTTCTTGCACACCTGGCAGGGCATGGCCTTGCTGTCCCGGCCGTCGCTCTCGAAGGCCAGTTCCTCCTCACTGTCGTCACTCAGCTCAATCACCTCCTCAGACGGGCCCAGCTCTTCTCCAGCATCCTCAAAATGCAGCTCGGCCTCTCCCAGATCCTCCAGCTGGAGCTCATCCATCTGCTCGAATCCCTGCTCTTTGGAGTGGTCACTGTTGCTGGGGCAGGAGTTGCTCCCCATGGAGACATCCAGGGATGGATCAGTGGGGAAGAAGCCGCCCTTTCCGTAGTCACCATTGCTCTGGGCCTTGTACTGGGGGCAGGAGCTGCCGGTGGTCTGTGCCACGACATTCCCGCCGGGCTGAGCCCCAAGACCCGCGGCCGGAGCGAACTGCCCCTGATCCGGCCCCTGTTCCGTCTTGGGAGGCTGCTGTGGATGCATCAGGGGAAGAGCCTGGCTGGCTTCACCCACGGGATTCCTGTCATCCTCCTTGTAGCCGCCCGACACGTCCCCATGCAGGATGTAATTCCGCTCGGGGCCGAAGTGCTCGGTGCCGCTCCGGATGTCACCCAAGGAGTGACTCTGCTCCGAGGAGGTGCTGCTCAGCGGCCCTGCCCGGCCTTCCCCCACGGACAGGGAGGGTTGCTTGGGGATGGCCGAGCTCTCCAGGTCGGGGAAGGTGGAGTGGCAGGCCTGCAGCAGGTCCTCCATGCCCAGCCGCTCCGCCACCTCGTAGATGACGCCCACGTTGATGAGGTCCGTGAAGAGCTCCGAGGTGTACACAAAGCTCAGGATCTTCTCGAAGTTGGCTGGCGTGATGAAGTCCACCACGTAGGTCCTGGTAGCATCCAGTCCCGTGTTCAGGAAGAGGTTCTGGAAGTAGCCGGCGGCGCAGGCCAGCACGGCCTTGTGCGCGGCGAAGGAGCGGGAGCCCACCAGGATGGTGACGTCGCACATGGTCTCGGAGAGCCGGCACTTGTTGAGTTCCTTCAGCAGGTTGTTGGGGTGGTTGGTGCTGTGCAGTTTGATCCTCATGCCCATCTTAGCAGCTGCTTGAGAGTCCCTCCTCCCAGTCAGCTTGGCCTTTACACCTTCATCAGCGGTGGGAGCAGGAGGTGTTGGGCAGCCAGGAGTGGCAGGGCAAGGGGCTCTGGAGAGGGGAAATGCAGAAAAATGGTAGCACTTAACCAAAGTAACACCATTCTGGTCATACCTCCCGTTTTCCACCTTCTGCATGAGCCACAGAGCAGCTGCTCGGTTGGGAATGGACTGAACCTGCCTTGTTACCTCACAGACCGACTTTCTAAGAAGTGAAGAGGTGGATGCACAGAGGGGCAAACTCAAAACAAAAAGCCACTGACTCTGCCAAAGGCAGCCTGAAGGTCCCGCTGCTCTGCGGGCAGGGACAGAAATCCTGCTGAATCAGAGACCCAAGTGGAGCCTGTTCCAGCCACCCCCCTCTTCCTGAGCCAGGAACAAGGCTCCTCTCCAGAGGGATGACACCCAGGCTCCACACACCAGTCAGATTCCCGTCTGGATCTCCTCCAGCCACTGCTTCATTCCTGCACTTCAGATCCCACCTGTACCCACACAGAGACTCTCGGTTCCCAGGTGGGATCTCATCTCGGATCCTCTGTGTTCCAGCCTTGTGGGCTCTCCTGGCATTTCTCCTCTGCTGTGGCACCTCTCAGTGCAGATTCCCTGGCTGCCACCACACCTTCCCCATGGCACCGGCCATTCCCACCTGAGTGTTTCCCTCTGGCTCGTCCCGCTGTCTTTGCTGCCCTGTCCTGCTCATGGATGCTCCGGCAGCTCTTGGGACCCCACAAACTTACCCAGGGAGCTCTATCCCTAATTCCCAGCCTCCTCCTTCCCGGGACGGGGAACAGTGAAGCCGGAAAGCAGCAGAGAGCGGGAGTTTGGAGGGGGCAGGAGGGGATGGGGCTGCTGCTGCCCCTGAGCCAGGGAAAGGCCAAAGGGGCTGAGGATGGACCGTCCTCCCCCGGGGAAAACCGCCGGCACCTGGGGAGGGCGAGGAAGAGGAGGAGGATGGCCGGGGAAGGCTCTGGAAGGCAAACGCTCACCAGCGGCAATTCCTGCGGCGTGGGAATCCCAGTGGAGGGGATGGGACAGGGGGGAAAAGAGCGGGAG
>VYXB01002074.1:350-15657 GCA_013397135.1 Pachyramphus minor | reverse complement strand
AGGGAAAAAAAAAAAAAGTATTAGAAAAGTAAATGTGCCTGCTTAATTCTCTTAAAGCAAGATAAAAGCAAAATTATTTATGAAAATGTCATCAATGACAGGTATAGTTTATTTCAGATTATATGGAAACACATTTATATTCACCAGAGGCTATCTTTAGAATGTAACTTGTGACCTAATTAGTAGGCTTAAATTTAAAGTAACAGTAGCATTGTGCTTAATATGTGTGGGTGGGGTAAAAAAAGCCCACAATCCTATCCAGGTGGTTTTACCTATGTAATTTTCTTCCCTGATAATCCCTAATTCTCTCCATAAACCAATGTTTTGGAGTAAATATGAAAACAAGCAGAGATTAGTTAATAATGAAGTCCTTCTACTCCTAATATCAGTTTTCTAATGCTAGAAATTCCTCCCTGTAAAGGAACTTCTTTTAAATACGGCAACATTTTTTTAAACTGCATTGGGTCAAAATTTATACCTGTCAAAACAATTTATTTATGTAGTTGTGATAAGGATATTGAGAGGAACTGCTTTTTCTACTAGTACGTACCTTAGCCCTTCTTGCATGTACAGAAATGGGGTTTTGAGCCAAAGTAAGTAAATTGGAGGTTATCATGTGAATATCTATTGGACCTGTATTTGAATGTTATAATGCAGCTCTGGACCATATGAGTACTTACACATGCACCAGCTTTTAGGAAACAATGTTCAGACACCAAGGAATGACGCTAAAATGCCTTCAACATACAACACAGAACTTGTAGAGTAAATTACTTCTATAGGAAGGAAGGAGACTATATATTTTAGATGAATTTTCTTAGAAATGCTTGGATTTGTATTCTGTCTTCCTTCATTTACATCTTTCATGACCCCAGTGGTCATCCCAACTACTTAGTGCTAGTAGATATTAAAGCTTTGTTGCAAGCAGCATTCATAGCATGCCATGTCATTTAACAAATCATGTAAAGTTAGCTGACTTAAAATTGTTACATCACATTACTAGTCCTGAAAAAAGTATTTTGCATAGGTGTGGATGTCCGTACATAATCACAACACATCAGGTCTTCAGAAGATACAATTAGGTAACTAAAACACTTGGACTGGACAGCTGGATATAAATATTTTTGTTGTTAAGGCCAAACAAGTTTTAACAAAAACATCAGCAAACTAGAGTTTGTCAGGGTTTGTAATCTGGCAACATCTGTAACATTTTTCACACATTACAAAAGGAAGTGGCCAAGATACTTCATATCACCAGATTACCAGAAACTCAGCATGACAAATTATTTATCCTCAGCTGCCTTCTCAAAAATGCCTGGGCAGTCGTTTTCATGACACTTTAAAATTAAACTCCCACGATAAGACTGTTGAAAAGATATTTATAATTAGTGTTACTGAAAGCAGCTAAGTAAAGATATTACCATTTGGTAATCTTCCTGCATGGAAGATTTCCTCTGAAACATTTAAAGCGTAGCAAACCTATATGTAACTGAACTCAATGTCCTGTGACTTGGAAGTGGCAGGCAGATTTGTGGTGCTGCTAATTCTGCCTCTAGTTTCCTGTTGAGTACTTGGCACTGCTGAATAAGCTTTTAGATAAACAAGAATGTCTTAAGTTAATGCAATCAGACTCACTAGTAAAATAACTATCATTTTACCAGATATAGTTCTAATTGAATATGTAGTATCAATTAAAGTAACAGATTTAAAAGAAAATAAAAAAACCCAACCAAACAAAACAAACGGGTGAAGTGTAAACTCAGAAATGGATTTTTCTGAGCAGAGGGAAGTAAGGGAAGAGGAAAGAAGTATCAAGGTAAACAAAAAATAGGTTAACAGGGTTTATAGATCGCACTACTATTTAACAGGGGATGAAGAACACCTATTTTTGGCAGTGGTAGAGATTTCTTTGTCACATTGAACTCCCAACTTAGTAAATGTATGTGGTCACTGTTGCTCTGCATTTCTAAAGAGCCACAGTCATTCAGCCACAAGAGCAGGTTGGAACAGATCTGGATGTGCTGCCACTCCAGCAGGTGAGATCAAGTCTCTCATATCATGAGGACCAATTTTGACTCAAGGTATATTTCAAGAACATACAGGAAGAAACTCTGGAAAAGGTCTTCCTACCACACCGCCATCAAACCCCAGAAAACACACTAATGTTTTTTCTTTCTCTTCACATTCCCTTCATAGGCAACAAATCTATCATGGGGAAACTATCAAAAATTTAACAGCAATGTGAAAAATATGTTGATTCACAGAATGACTAAGAGATTTCATTGTACTTCTAAATAAACATCACATTGCCCACTCTGCCTTCAGTGACTCTTGGATACCATTATTTAAGCTTCAGGCTTTTTAAATCAGCTATCTAGAAAAGCTCATTTTGATTTATTTATTGTTTCATAGTTTTCATACCCATTAAATGTTTAAGTCATGGCTACATGTATTTTTCTACTTCTCATAATACTTACGGGTCTTTCGAGCAGAATCTTCCACAAAAAGAGAAGAAATATCTTCATCCACTCCTGCTTCATTCTTTGCAATACAAGTATATGCTCCTGTATCTTCATAGCGCACATTGCTAATGTGAACCTCACTACCATTTGCTGAAAGGAGAGGAAAAAAAATCAACATGCAGACATGGTACATTGCTTTCAGATTATAAATTCAAAAGGGTTTCTCTGCTCATATTAATTAAACCATTTTCGTTCCTGAGTTCATAACTTGGAGGCATGCCAAATTAGTCCAAAGGTATTCAACTGGTTAGTGAATTACATGCACTATTATTCATCTCACAGATATCTGGACTATCTCAGCTGATTTTGCACTTCAGAGCCAAATATCAGTCCAAGGTTTTATATATGTTTAAATTACTGTTTATAAAATTCGGTAGTTGATATGTTTTTATGATGTTGCATTTGGTCACTTGACAATATCATTGGCTTTACACAAAATAACCCATCTTTGTATGGAACAGAATGGGCTAAAATTTCAATATAAAGAACAATTTGAATAAAATTATTTGTTCCTCATAACCAGAGCACGTACTTTTGCTTTTGTGTGAATGCAGTGTAACAACAGAAAAACAGGTGCAGTGAAATTTTATGCCTACATCAATGTAGGAGCCTGTGGAAACCACTTCAGGAACTGTACATCAGCTTGTGTAGGAATGTCAACAAACAGTCTAGGTTTCACAGGCAAAGGTGTTTCAAATAATGTGATGTGACTAATGATGTGAACAATGATTCATTGCATTTTAAGTATAGTATACTTGTTCAGCTGTAGGAACTATATAAAAACAGCTTTGTGGGTATTCTAAAGTATGGACTAGAAAGGGCACAGGGTTATAATGTAATATCCCTTCTATATTGAAGTCAATGCATAGGTAGTTTAACCCAGGAAAATATCTGGGGAAATGTAGTGAGATTTTCAAAATTTAATTTCACATAAGTACATTCAAGAAAATTGAATTAAATGTGTTTTGCTTAGAGAAGAACCTTTTTTATTTATTTGTCATAAATATATGAAACAGAGATGAACGGAAAAAAAAAAGTCACTCAAATCCCTACAGGAGAAACTAACAGCATGCTGCTATTGAAGAGGATTCCATCACTTTCTACTCATAGTGGAAAGGGTTTCTGCAAGGCAATTTTTCACAAATATCCAAGAGAGTTGTCCATGAAAGAACAGAGAACTATGACACCTGCAGGGAAAGTAACTCTTCAGAGAAGCATTTCCAATGCTCGCCCTACTGCTTCTTCCAGTGTAGGGTGAGTGCCTATCATAATGACACATTCTGTTTTTGTAGATGAATGAGAGAAGGTTTTGAAGGGAACACTAGCAGCATGAGATTCTTTTTCCTATGGCTGATCAAAAATCATCAGAAGCACTGAAGAAGCATGAAAATTTTATGCTGGATAGGTCCACTGATTTTGCTGAGCCCTGACGATTCATAGGTCGACTGTTGATTAATCTTAACTGTTGATTACTTAAAGGTAAGACTTTAGTTTTAGCTAGGGTTTATTTGCGGTTTGGTTTGCTTGTGGGGTTCTGGTTTTTCAGGTTTTTTGGGGGGAGGGGGATGGGGGTTAGGGTTTGTGTGAAGTGTCTTTGCACTCCCCTGGAGGTGTGCTGATAGCCCTCAGAAAACAGCACATCCATTTCAGGTATTTCACCTCCTATCCTGTTCACCATCAGGTCCCCAAATCTAATTAAGATTCTTTTCGGTCAAAAAACTTGATGTTTTCAACTCATTTGCAATAAAGGTAAAGTTTGGTCTATCTTCTGATCTAAAATAGTGAAAAATTAATTAGATTGGTATCAATGTATTAGAATAAATATTTACAGACAAAAACACTGATTCCCAATTTAACGATTAGTGTTGAATACACATTGAATTACATTAATATAGTTGTAGTGACAAATTCTGGTTGGGATGGGCCTTGGGCCACTCCCTCCACTCAGATACTGCACATTTTTGAATAGAAAAGAGAATATTGGAGTTTACTTGTAATCCTGTCAGTAAGTACAATCATTATTCTAACAAAGAGAAAGCAGAGAAGATATCTGCCTTGAGAAGTTACTGAAAGATATATTTTTAAATGTTTTAGCTTTAGCTTAGACTTCGACCTCTGGTTAAATCTGTGCAAGAAGGGCACCTAGTGTGCACTGATGAACCATTAGCAACCTGTAGAAAGCAATAAATATGCCCATTTACCTTGAAGAGTAAGTTGTTTGGACAACTTTGGAGTGATATCAATTCCATTCTTCAGCCAACCGAGCTGTGGGCTGGGAATACCTTCAGCATGGCACCGAAGGCTGGCTGTCACACCTGGCTCCCTTGCCTGGCTTTCTGGATAGACTTGGATAACCGGTGGAACTGAAGACAGAAAACAATTCTAATTTAGAGAAAAACAGCATTATCTTCATTTTAAGAAAAATAATTATAAGCAATTCTAAAGATTCCTGCATCTATATGTAACAACACACAGATGTGGTATTAGTTAGATATTCAATGACATTCAATGTGGAACTCTGTCTCAGAAAATTTATGAAGCAGAAGGAATGTTCACAAAGAAAAACCTGTTTGCACTGCCTGTGGTATGAAAGAAAAAAGCCTCAATTCTAGTTCAATAATTTGTGGTTGAGGAATAAGATATTTATTTTTCCTTAGATTTCTTTATAACATATAAATAATATACAACCAATAAGTAACTGTATGATGTAGAGAGACTGCAATTGTCCTGTTTCACAAACCTTAACACTTCATCTCCCCCCTTTCCCCTCTCCCCAAAAGCATTACAGCAATCCATATTACTTGTATAAAACCTGTTCAGGTTTATACTTGTTCAGACAGAACCTTCTGTGCCCAGGATACCATTTGCCTTCTTGTATTGGTTTGAGAGAATTTGGAGGGGTGGACTCCTCGGACAGAAGTCTCCTCCCTCAGATTCAATATCCATGGTTTCTCCAATAAAGAAAGAGAGACCAAATATGTCCGGATATAAGTGGTGGTGGGGGGGAAAATCAAAACAACAACCAACTCTTTACCAAGGAGAATGCAAATAGCAATACTGACAAAACTGGGTTAAACCAACTGATGAGGAGAAACTTCCCAAGTTCTGTTCACTGGACCAAATTGAGATGGTGGCTGCCCTCCCCCACCTGGGAAAAAATATATGTGGCCACAGGACAGAGACAAGGCTGCCCTTCCATGTGGTTCACCTCCCCCATGCCTGGAAAACCTGGCAGGAGTGGTTCAAGACACGTTTGGACAATGCTCTCATATGCAATTCTTGGGGTGTCCTGCATAGGGTCAGGAGTTGGAGTCAGTGATCCTGATGGGTTCCTTCAAACTGAGCAGATTCTATGATTCTACGTATAAGACTACTCTTCTGAGTTTCTTTATTAGTAAAGGATAAGAATTGTTGATATCACTTTTTCAAGGTTTGAAAACTTGCCAACTAAAAATTGCTACATACCACAAACCTGTATTGGCAGATTGAGGACATATGATGTAACAGTGGATATATTCCTATTGGTAATCAATGATTAAGCAAGATTTAAAAATCCTACTATGTAAATTTTTTAGATGAATAACTACATATCTTTAATTATAGCATTAGAGACAACTTGCTTGAGGTTGTTTGAAACAATAAAAAAAAAATAACTGTAATAAGGCTAAAGAAGTATATTTTCTATTCTCCAAAGTTTTGTTTAACACAGCTCTAAAAATGCGAAATACTTTGGTTGTGTCTCAAAACACAGCTGGGTAGAAGACGAAGTATCAGCTAATAATGAAAGAAGATAACAAGATCAAAAATTAACTGTATCTATTTTGGCACAAGATTAAATATTTTAAAATCCTATCCAGCTATTTACAAGAAATATCCCAGCATGCTGTCCTATTAAAGCTTAGAAATTCCTTAAATTTCTACACTGCAAGAAGTACACAAATGTACTCTATCTCAGATAGGATGCAAAAATCAGTAAGTCTCAGGGATATTTTAAACCCAGTGAGAGTGAAGGGTCTTTTAAAATAATGTACACAGAAAATTGCATATAACTCCAATATGCAAACTGCAAATGTATAATAAAATAGCAAGGAATAAGGTTAAAATTTGGAAAACTATGGCTGCTAGTTTCTTAGACTAGCAGCTGAGAGAAAAAGCATACAAAAATCAGAGATTTAAGGTTTCCATTGAGTTTCTGGAAGGGACTTTGCTGTAAAGTAAAGACTTTTCATCTCAAGACTGGTATTCACACTCCTTTTCCCCCTCCACTTCTTCCCTGTTCTATCTCCTCTAACACAGCTGTGTGTTCCACACAGCTTCTGAGACCTTGCCTTGCTGTAAAGTAAAGTCAGACTGAACCTGAGACTGAACCTGAGACTGTGCTCGACTGCACATTCAGTGGTCTAAACATATTTCGGCACCTCAGCTCCCAGTCTCGCTCTACCTCTCTTCTTAAGGTCCAATTTTTATGTCTGCCCCGTTCAGTATTTCTTGACACAAAGTTTTTTAGGTAGCCCACCTTGTGTTGTAGACTTTCCCTGAGACTGAGCCAAATAGCTTATTCCTCCACCTTGTCTCAGAAAAGCACGGAGCTCCATCTCCTTAGAAACCAGATTGCCACAATTGAACACTCTCAAGCGTCTCAGCAACAGAAACAACTTTTAGGACCAATAATAGTGCATTGCATTAATTGCTTTCTATCGATGACAGGATATTTCTTGTCTTCTTTTGTGTCAGTGAAATATTCTTATTTCATTTAAAAGCTTATGGGTATTTAACCTTGACATATTACTACTGAGCACTTGTGAAGAGACATTTTTAATAATCCAATGCATTCGTTTCATTTGGGCAAAAGGCAGATATTTTTGGGGCAATGTTGTTGTTAAGAAAGTTTTAGAAAATATTACAACTGAAATCAAATATTACCTAAATAAACAAACAAAATCCCATCCTATATGACAAGATGCTATTGTTGTTAAATTAACTACTCCTTGTTTATTAGGAAATGTGAAAGTGAGGACCTGATCAAATGAAAGCATGTTTGAGTTTCCTTTTACTTTTTTATTTCTGTAGTAGATCCTTTTCCCTTTAGCAGTGTTTTCTCAGATAGAGAGGTTCTTGCATTACAGTAGAGATCATTTCTTGCCCTAGCTTTCCTCCGTCAGTTGTCATTTCCCACTGTCCTCAGCAAATCTTTGTCTGATAGGTTATCTGTACAGCTACAAATATTTTTCAGACCTTGTTTTGCATTGTAATTTTTATTTCATATTACGCTGAAGCCTACCTGCTATATAACACTAAGAAAGAACTGTGCAACTGAGGCACACAGACAGGAGAAACATTACTGCAGTTGTGGGCTCAGTCTAAAAAGAAAAGTTATAATTTTTAATAATCCTTTTAACACATTAATTAATATATACAATAATATAAACATAAGGAAAAAATCTTATTTTGTTAATAAACTTCTGGCTTTTTCACTTTTTTACGCTTCTGTTGTATTAAAGAGTTGAACATTTATCTATAAGGTGGTTAATCGAATACATTAATAATATCAAGGGGCATTTTAGAGACAGATGTATTTATTAATTTGTTTAGAAGAATTTTTCCAGCATTTACCAGCATTCAACTATAAAAGTTTGAATGGCTGCGGTGGACAAAACACATGAAAAAGCATAAGGGAGATGATACAAATTCTTCTGAAATACAAATTAAGTAAAGACAGCTTTTAACAAACAAATTATGGAGTTGGTATAAATATTTTACAGGAAATTGAATTACAGAGCTCCTCTTTGTCTTCAGTGATACTAAGACCATTACATACAACTATCCCTCTCTAAGAACAGACTTTCTAATTAATGGGATTCATGTCATGTTATGTCAACAACAGTAAAGGAAAAATACCTGATGGAATTAATTTAAATATAACTGATATATTAAAAGAAAAATAAAAATCAAACTTACAGACTCAAATTCATATAGTCATATAGTCTCAGAGTCATATAATCTCAAAATTGTACACACTGAAAGTTTTAAGTATTTTGTGGGGTATTTTTAAGTATTTTAGGGCTAATAATGAAGATGACTGTGAAACAGTTACTCCTGCCCCATTACAACTTTGTATTTTGGGGTTTTTTTATAGTTTCCATGAAAAAGTGTTGAATATCAACTTATTATAATATTTCTTATCATATTTACCATATTATTTGTATAAGAGTAGACTGATTTTTCACTATAAAACAAGTCTTTCACAATGTTCATTATCTGTATTTTTACAACTCTAAAGAAAGCTTATTCTCTTATTCTTTACTGCAGTACCAGATAATTCTAAACTAAAAAAAATCTCAGAGGTTTTAATCCTATAAATAAATTAGATTTATATATATAGATAAGATATTTACATACTAGTCAATATAGTTTTTTTCCTAAAAATATATAGCTGTATATAAATGGAAATCAAGAAAGGACTTAAAAGCTAATTACATTGTTTTCACTGTACCTTCACATTACATCTTTGTGATCAATGAAGCCTCATTATCCCATTAACCTTTTGACTGACTCTCTAGTTAATACAAGTATCCTTATATTAATTAGTCATTACCACAGCTACAAGTACTGACCATCATGCCTGTGCTTAAGAAGATTATTGCTTAGAAGTACAGATCTAAACTGTGGAAGAGCTGTTCATTTGACCTTTAATCTCAGTGGATTTAACTCTGTTTATCCACAATATGCACAGAAAATGATACTATTGCTCAAAGGGTCTCCTTTTCCCATTCCTTGTTCCCCAAAATATCAATAACCAAAATTGTGTTAGAAGGCACCATGCCAACTTTTGGAATAGCAGTTATCTGAGGTTTACAGTGGTTTCCAGATGAAAAAATAGTATCTTGACAGACACTTTTATCAGCAGAAAAATCTATAGTTGTCTTCTCTCAAATTATGTTTCTTGATTTTCAAGTCTTGTAGAAAACCTTCAACTTCAGTGGAGTTTTGCCTCATTGTGTGCTGAACTGAGCCAAACATGAGGAATCCTAGTATTTTAACTGCTGCAATGCACCTCTGCAGGATTGTTTACACATTGAGATAGATAAGAAATGTTTTGACAAGAATATAATTTTGTTAATAATTTAGGATAAACCAAAACCTATAAAACAAAAGACGAATGTTGGTCAAGGACCTTCTAGTATGTTCAACTCACCAATAACTCTGCTATGTCTGCAGAAATTAAAATATTAATAAATTGTACTTCAGTCTTCTCACTAGTTTAGCCAGTATTTGCTACCTGGCTTTTTAAATGACAGAAAATGATCCCAGAAGAAAAATTTGAAGGAGGAAAAATGCAAAGTCTTGGGAACCAGGAGGGGAAGAAATTGGAAAAAAAAATAAAAGATATGGATAGATAAATATTATAAGCCAGCTTCTGGTGAAACAGCAGAGACACCATGTTTATAAAATGACAAACAAGCACTAAAAGTCAAAGTAATTTAAAGTGTGAAGAATATCAATTAAAATATTAACAGAAAAGGGGAAAAAAGGTGTTAAAAGAAGAATAAATAATATTAAAAGTCAAATTAATCTTGGAAACTGTATTTCATGTGCATATCAATGAAAGATAAGAATAACAAAATATTTCAGCATTCTTGGATGAGATATCAAGAAAAGCCAATTATAATAAGGCTTTATGCAACTGAGCAACAACTAACAAAACAAAGAATAGCCAGGAAACTAGGGTTTGTATGCTTCAGGAGAGAAATAGAGCCTATTCATGCAAAGTAAATTTGGAGAAGAAGATTGAGGTCCAACATGATTCTGGGTAGGATTAAGTAACAACATGAAATAACAAACACTGGTAGTTTACTGCAGAAAGAGAGACTTAAGAGTCCAAGACAAATATGAATAGAAGAAATATGAAAGCACAGGGTCACTCAAAGGAAAAAAAATACATTAAACCTCAGTGTTGATAAAGTACAGTAGACCTTTCATCAGTGAACAATAGGAACTGCTTAAAATAATTTAGAAAAGAAACTGCATATAGGAAAAACAGCTGGGAGAGGATACAGCAGCTTTAGAGAAAGTAAAGGCCTGTCTTCAGGGCACCAGTAACAATGCAATTAAATTTTGTACAAGTACAGAGTTTAACAAAATATTCCCTAGAACTTGAACCTATGTAGAAAAATGTAAAGACCAAGATTTCAAATCCAGGTGCCTGAAGTTCATCTAATAAAATCATGGTTAGATTTCAAAACAATAAATGTGAATTTAGAAGCCTACATCAATTACAAAACCTGTAGGGAAATGCATATTTTTAATTTTATATTGAACAAAGCATTCTTAACACAAGAGACTTACACACTTATTTTTCCAATGTGTTCTCCAGAATTAATAAGTTAATACCAAAACCTACTCTAACTGTGTATATCTATATGTATATATAAAATCACATATTATTCTTAAGATCATAGGTGCAAAGCAAGCCCTATGGACTATCTTTAGACCTTTTAATAACTGTAATGAATGGTAATAAATGAAGACAAAATTATATATCTTTTTTCTATAAGCTGTAACACAATACAAAAAAAAAGTAAAACAGCAGCAACAGATCTGCTTAACAAAATCCAAACCCCAAGCCTCTTATGCCTTGGTAATTAGAACATATTTCCTTACCAGTCACTTGGAGAATATGAGTTTGATAGAGCTTATCATAGCCATCGGCATAGCAGGTGTAATTTCCCATATGAGTTGTGGTAACCTTAGTAATGTACAAGGACCCATCATCTCCAAAATCCTACCAGGAAAGATTAAAAACAAGGTTATCACAATTAAGCCTGTGTCTCTACAGTAATTATGCTCATCATCTTGGCAACAAAGCCGTGATGCAAATATCAAACATCACAAATATTAAATGAGACTATCTGGCAGTAATCTGGAATTCAAATATTATACTTGTGAATGGTGTTGCTTAATCTTGCCACATATACTGTGTCTGTAACAGAAAATACAATTTTTATTTTATCAACTAGTTAAACTCTGCAGAAGCAATATGTTTACTTAGCTATAATAGCTATTTGCAGAAGAAAAGCTATTTAGGATTGGATCTGATCAGCAAGAAAAAAATAAATTTAAGCAAAAATTAACAAGTTAACACACACAAAAAAAGAATCCTCATTTTTCTTCAATTCTTTTAATTAGATTCAGTGATACATTACAGAATTACTACTGTTGTAAACTTATTCAGGGATCCGGGATTCCTGAAAGCCGGTATTTCTGGTCAAGAACATGGCAAAGGAAGCTTTCAGTGCATAAGCCTCTTAAACTTTTGGCACCAGGTCCCATGACCAGCTCAGTAACAAGTCCATATTCCCCATAGTCTTCCTTTTGCTGCTGATACAGTCCTGAAACCCTGTAGACCTTTATGTCCCTTAACAGATTCAATTCTGGGATGGCTTTGTCTTTCTTGATCTGCAGATTCAAATAGTATTTCCATGTTCTCCCTGGGTCACCTGTCCCTCCTTACACCTTTCTTCCTTTTACTTGTGTTCTGTCAGGAGCTCATTAATGCAAGCATCTGGCTATTTTGATGTACTGTTCATTATGACAGCCTGTTCTTGAGAGTAGAGGATGTGATCCTTGAAAACCAACTATTTCTCTTAGACCCTTTCTCTTTTCAATATGATCTTCTATGGGATTCTTCCAAGTACATCCTTAAACAGGCTGAAGTCTGCTGCCCTGAAATCCATGGTTGTACTCCAGCTTCTTGCCCTCCTGCCTCCTCTGAGGCTCCTTAACTCTACTATCTCATGGCGAAGAAATTTTTTTATTCCCAACCAATTCCTCCTTGTTTCTTCACAAACTTTGTAATTTTCTCCATAAATTCCTCAAATACACAGAAGACTCTATCAAAAGCCTATAAAAACAAAAATCCCAGCTACAATACACTCAGGAAATCTGTAAATTGCACAGTAAAAGAACTTTGATAAAAATTATCACTATGTGCTCTGTTATTCTTACATTCTATCCTTTGGATATTATCAATGAGAAAATACTGGGCTAGATTAACCTCTGGTCAATTATGACTATTCTTGCATTCTCACCTATGCATTGATCTCACCTATGACTTTCCCAATTTATTGAGACTTTTTATTAAGACCTCACTTTCCAGTTTATTTTTTTACCCAGAACTCAATGTTTTTATGCACATATTTCATTTAAGATGACTTTTACTATAACATCTTGTAGACTGAAATTTAAACATGAAAACTGAAATCTTTATGAACTTCCCTTTAATTTTCAGTCTTCTTTCTTCAAATGTATTCAAAAATATTATTCAGAAATCATATGCCTCACTGTTTTTCTTCATCTAAAGATGAAAAACTGAATTTTGCATTACACAACCCTGTGTTTCAGATGATTATGTTAATTATTCATTAAGAGAAGAAAATAACTCACCTAAAAATTAACCCACCTAGTAATACTATCAATAACTTGCTTTTCTTAAGAGAACTCTAGCTTTTTGTATTAGCACTTTGGTTGCACAGATAATATTTCTACTAACTCTTCAATATAGCATTCCATGTTACCACTGCAAACATTGAAAGAGAACCCTCTTTAAGACTTAATTTTTAACTTTGACATTATGAACCAATACAACTGGATTTCCCTTCAAAGTAATCTACCTGACTAACTTTAAGAGACTTCCTAGTTGGGTATTTTGATCTTTATCTCTTTCTGAAGTGTTATAAGCAGAAGTTTGATTTACTTTTTTCCCTTACAAGATAAACACATGTTTTCTAAGTGTTATTCTTCAAGAACATTATTGGTGGAAGATGGAAGAACAGCTGTTCAAAAGAGCCAAGTCCTCACATTTTATCTAGAAAATGGCTATTATTATTGCTGTCTAAAATTTTCTGCCTAAACTCTGCCAAAGGTATTTGTGAACAAAATAGGATATAGGATGGAGTGTGTAAAAATTTAGTTGCTACAATGCAGTCTGGAGACTACTTTAGCATTCCTTATGCTACATTATTAGATTCAGTTTTGAAGCACACTTACCTGTTCCAGCCCTTTAACTGACTCACTGTGGCATATGATATCTTTAGGTATCATAGTTATTTTTTAAGTAAATGAATGCCTGTGTTATGGCTTTTTCTTATTTTTCTCAGAAACAATGGATAAAACATCCCTGTGGTTATTTTACTGAGACATTAGTATTTCATTAAGATTCACATATGACAACATCATTTCATCACTCAGAGATTGAATTCTATGGATGGCACTTTTTTTGTTGGTAGTATGGGTTTTGTTTGGTTGTTTTGTTTAGGTTTCCTTTATGACTACAAAATAAATATCCCTAGCCTATTGTTATAGCAGTTCAGTGTTTGTTTTGTTAATTACTACCCAATACAAAGAGAACTTGGTGTTCTGAGCAGCATTTGAAAAGGGATGGTGAAGTATAAACAAAGTTATTTGACGCTGCATGTTGACAAATATTCAGTGTTTTATTGACTAACTCACAAGCTAAGCCCCTGAAAAAACCTGACTCGTACTGACACACAAACACAGTTGAAACAGGCAGAGCCTTCAAACATCAACAGCAGTAAATACAGAACATTTGATGATGATAAAAAGCTGCTACAAGCTCAATTTCTGTTCAGTCTCCTACTGTTCAAATAAAAATCGCAAGATACTTCTAGAATTACAGTGAGTAACTCTAATTATTTTTGTCATACATAAAAAGATAGAATTGAACAATTATTTTAATGATGATTCCAATGTAACTCTGTTCTGTTGAAGAACTTGACATTTTGAGAATCATGATATATGCCATGAATAATAAGTAAAATAATATAGGAACAAAGCTTTAATTCAATAGTCAATCTTTCCTTTGTTGTCTTAGTGTTTGTACAACAGAAACCTAAAGATGATTTTTGTTTTCAAATCAACATTTATTTCCTTTGGTTTTATAACTTGCTTTCATATGCTAACTCTTTGCATACAAGAGAGTTTATGATCATTTGCCTACACTTCCTCATCAGCAGCTCTACAAAGACTGTTCCCAGCTTTTCCCCATAAGAGAATGTATAATGAAAGTAAAAAATTTGAAGCTAAGGAGTAAAATTTTGCCTTGGTTTGTGTCATGGGTTACCAGCCCCCTCCTGGGCTGAAGTGGTCAGGCCCAGGTAGATTTCTGGAGAAAAAGCCAATCAAAAGTTTTAGTAACGCGTCTGCTAATGACATATTTAAGAAAATGGAAGAGAAGGTGAATTGCGCAGAAGAAATTTGGCAGCCATGTAGGAGGGAGGCAGCAGCCCCCAAGTAGGGGGGCCAGGCCCTTCTCCCCCTACCTTGTGCCGGGGGCAGGAGTGGCATTTAGTTCTTTCCAGCCAGGACATGTAACAGTGGAGAAACAAACTCCAGACAGAAGCTGCCCACCTGCAACTTGCTGCAGAAAGAATTCCAGCCTGGAGGAGAGCAGAGAGGACATGAGATAACCGAGCTTTCTTCAAGATCAGTTCTAGCAGGAGAAGAGCTGAGGCAAGGGGGAGTTCCCCCCCCCCTCCCTACAGCAGGGGAAAGACTGAAAGTTACAAACCCCTGCCACCTGTAGAAGATAACTGGGGTGCAGAGACCCCCAGCAGTTAATGAGGCAATTTGTCCCAGAACAGACGAGTGGCTGAGGAGGTTGTGACCCTTGTGAGAGGCCTGAGTGGAAGCAGAGACCTGCTAGAGAACTGTGCCCTTGGGGAGAGAGTTCTATGATGGATCAAGTTGTCTCAAGTAGGACTTGTAGT
>VYXB01002073.1:1350466-1363544 GCA_013397135.1 Pachyramphus minor | reverse complement strand
TTATGACACAGAATGGAAATCAATCCTGAGTGACTGTATGGACCTTAGAGTCTCAGAATGCTTTACATACAGATAATCAATTAATTTGGCATTTTTTTTCCATGGTGAACAGAACCCATCCCATCAGCAACCAACCACACAACTTCTGTGCCTTTCCTACAGAGCGTGCCTATTCCAAATACTGAGGATGTTGACATAAAAACAATAAAAACATTATGGTTGCAAGAGAATGTGTTGAATTTGGTAGTTTTCCCATTGATATTCATCTCCAATAGCAGCCCGAGGTCAACCACAGAACAACAAGAAAATGGGCCAAAGTTTAAAGAAGAAAGGTTATTTCCCAGTTCTTCAAAGTCTCTTGTCTTTTGAGGATCAAAAAACATCACTGCCCTTTACATGGGCTGGAAAGAGCATGAAAAAGGTCTAGAGAAATGTCTCTGAGCAGCAACTGGTGAACAGGAGTTTTTCCAAACTTCACTTCTCAGGACATGTTTCTCCCTGGCAGAACTTGTCCAGGGGCAATGTCTCCCAGAGAACTGCAGTTCCCAGGGAATGTAATAAAAATTAAATCATTGTAAGCACTTTAACCATGAAATTCCTAGAGAAACAAATATTCCAGCAGCATAAAGCTGTTAAAACAGAAACTCTGATGCCTACTGATGGCTGGGACAGTAATACCTGGTAAATAATGAGAGTATTCTGCTCCATTCTGCTCTCCAGAGCTGTCATTGCTACAGGCACCAAATTCCATAGTTTACATTCTCCTTCCCTCTTCCAAAGACAAACAAGCAACATTTCTCCCTTACCCCCAAGAAGTGCCAGAGCTAAGACACCATGTGCTTAGTTAATGTTGGGAGCAGAGAGGTGGCAGCTGAGGGACAGAGAATTTCATCACATCTCACAGCTCCCAAACAAGGCAGCCCTGAGAAGAGAGAGGATTTGGAAGGGAGAGAAAATCCACTCTCACCCTCAGTTCCATAAAAGGAATAGAAGACTAAACTCTATTCCACAATACACAAGTTTTAAGTGACACCCATCATTACACATTTATTACACACCCATTATTAAACACCCTATTTATTACGCATTATCTTCATCATCTTTGAGAAAAATATCAGGAAAACTTCAGCTTATCCAACACATGCCCAGCCCTCTCTGGCCCCTCTCTCTGCCCTCCTGCAGGAGCCTCTATCAATCTGATTTATTTTATTTTTTAATCTAAGCTTGTTTTACAGGTCACCAATTTAATTTTCTCATGCTTTATGTTCTCCCCCAGTCTCAATTAAAATAACATTATATCCATCAGTTCTTCTCTCTAAATCTTAAGGTCCTCATTTAGCCACCAGCAGGCTTGATCAGAGCTCCTCAGCATCTTATCAGCTGCAACCATGTTGATTAAATTATACCATTTATTTGCTAATATTTACTGAGCCATTACTAAATATGTCCCATTTTGTTTGCTAACACACATTTGTGTCTGTGTTGTGAATCCAGATCCAGGCAATCCTATCTCCTTTTCCATAGAAACCTCCCAATAAAACTAAATAAAACTAAATATTGTACTTTTATTAAAAGTAAAAATGTTCATTATAAGCAAGGAAGGCTCACTATTTTATCCTGTATCAAATGCTAATGAGAATATTTCCTTATGCCCTGTTCCCTACTAAGGAACTGCTATTTCCCCATATATATATAACTAAAGAGAATAAATCTAATTACAACATCACTGCAGTGGAAGGAAGCTTCACTGCCCTAAAGACTTCAAGGTTATTCTATTTATTGGCATCATATTAGTAGGGTTTTAGCCACTCCTCCATTTTCAGTTATTTACAACATTCTTCACTTTTCTGAACCCACACCATTGCCATCATCCTTTTGGGTAAATAAGTTTCCATTAAGCAGCAGCACTCCTTTGCCCAAAGGATTCAGGAAAGTATCAGTGCAGTAATAACATGAGCATAAAAATTAACCTGTTCACACCTGGGACAATGCTGCCTTTGCTGCAAAATGTAGAAATGAAATACCTTTTGTGATCACAGCCATCAGCAACAATCCATCCAACAACAGCACCAGGTCCTCTGCCTGCAGCCCAGTGAAAAGTGTGACCTCTCTGCCTTCCCAGGAAGCACCTGGTGATCTCAGGTACATAATCATGCCCAGGTGACCAGCAAAAGTAGCTAACATCACTAACAAAAATACAGAAGAAAAGGAAATTACCCTGCTGCAAAACCAGGACACCATTATCAACGTTAAAAAAAAAAATTAAATGTCTTCAATACCCTGTAAACTCTGATAAATAAGAGTAAAAATCTCCCGGTGGTAACTTAACTCTAACATGTGAGAGATCTGAAAATACTTGACCTTGTGAAGATAAGGAATAACATCATAAATATATTTTTACAGGCTGATGCACTTCTAAGAACTTTCTGAAACCCCACAAAGAGCTGCCTCGCTTCAGAGGAGGGTAAGAGACAGACAAGCACAGCAACACACACTGAGAAATCCACATTTAAATTTCAACTCTCCTAGTGCCTTTACCATCCACTAGTTCAGAAAAGGGATGTCATTACAATATCTACCTTTCACACCAAATGTCTTCCTCCTTCTTACTGAATTCACAATTCCCATTCTGGTACAAGGGTGTGACCTTTGTATTTCCAGACATCAGCTGGAAATTATTAAAACCTAAAGGACCTGGACTTATGTCTCTATTCCAAAAGAAATAATGTGTGGCTCTGCAAATAGATTTCTTTCTCCTTGGGTAAATTCTTAACACATCCCTTTCATGCTTAAAGTGCAAATGTATTTAAGAGGATTTTATTCCTCAGAGATTTGTCACCTATTGCTGAAGGCCAGTGGCACTACACACTAAAATAAAACCAGCAGATAGGTCTTTTCTGATAGTTCTTCTTGTGCTTTAACACTGTCAAGTGTGTGCCCGGAACAGCTTCCAGCAGCTGTTTAATGTCTCCATCAGCTCTGGCATTAACCATTATCTCCAGCATAAATGTTAAGATCTTCATCTCTGCACCTTTTCTTCACTGAATGTCTACGACTGCCTTAATCACAGGATCATAAAAGCTGGCAGGGACCCTGGGAGAGCTCCAGTCTGACTCCTGCTCAAAAGCAAGGGCAGCTCTGAAGCCAGATCAAGTTGCTCAGGGATTTCTCTAGCTCGGATTTGAAAACATCTGGGGAAGAAGAGGAGGCACAACCTCTCTGTGCTCCCTGTTCCGCTGTTCGGCATCCCCGTGGTGAGGGGCTCTTCCTCATGCCCAGCCAGAAACCTCTCCTGCTTGAGTTCATGCCTGCTGGCAAGTTGTCAGTGGACTTTCAGCACCCATAGGATTGGAAAGACTGAAGTATAAAACATAAGCTTACAAGTGAGTGTCTTGCATTCTCATCCTTTCTCCCTTTTTTATCAGATACTGCGCTTCAGATGCTCCATCCACACCCCTGGTTCCTGAGTGATCCACTTCTTCATTTAGTTTGAAATCCTGCTGGTCCTCAAAACCTTAACCATAATGGGAAACAAAAACAAATACAAAAAAATACTGGAAAAGAACCCTGTAATGTTTTAGCACTCCAGCTAAAGAAATAGCTCATAGGGGGTTATTCTTTTACTTATTTTCTTAAATTAATAAAATATCAGATGATTTTCAGCTGACATCCTCTGCCACTACGACTCTCCTGTCTTTCAGCATGGTACCACAGCACCTCCCATGTGATACCACATGTTTGCATATAGTAATTATATACATATACCTCACAGAAGGCTTGTGTTGGAAGGGATCTTAAAATTCATCTAGTTTCAACCCCCCTGTCACAGGCAGGGACACCTTCTGCTACTATCCTAAAATTTATTAGTACAGGGCTTAAAGACACCTTCCAGATCATCAAGTCCAGCCTCCTGCTATTCAAACTAACCACATTATTTTATGCCTTTCACAAATTTAGCACATATAGTCCTCAGTGGAATGAGAATTTTGCCCTGCTAGCTGGACAGCCATTCCACAAATCTCACTGTACTGATGTAGAAAACTTATTTGTACTGAGAAAGTTCTCTCTGTTTCAGCTCTTTGTATTATAGTCAGACCCAACTCTGAGAGGTGATTAATTATCTGCTTTTATCTCTCAAAGATTACAATTAACAAAACTGTAAGAGTCTCTCAATTAATGAGTCTTCAATGCAACGCTTGGCCAAACAACATTCCTGTGTCAGTCCCTTCAAAACCAAGTTCCAGCTAAGGATAAATGAAATTTTATGTTTGTGGAGGTTTTTTCACTTCTAAATGAGAAATCATTGACATTTATCACAGTGCTTTCCCCAGTACTGGGGTGTATTTACCCCACCAGCAAGCAGATCAACCACCATGGAAAAGCATCAGTGACACTCTGGTTAAACTCCCATTAAAAGGCTTGTTGTCGTGGATATAGCAAAGCATAATGTGATTCAAAATACAATATTATACTGGCTTACCCAGTCACTGATGTAATAATTCTATACCACATCAATATGTCTACTAAATGTGTAGCAAAAATGTAAATGAAGCAACTTAAGGTGAAAGCAGGGTTTCAAACCCTGACCCCTTGGTTGCAAATTTGTACTTTGTCAGAGATGAAGACACAACACAAAGCAGTGTTTCTTCAAGCAAAGACAGTAAATCATAACATCCACTTCTTCAAGGAATGCAGAAGAAATCTCACAAACTTGGGGACAATATATGTAAGAAAACGTTTACAAAAAAGTGATCCCAACAATTCTTGAAATACATTCAGCGGTCCAGGAATCATGGACAGGTCATTAAAGAAACCAAGAAACACCTTTCCTCCTGCACAGTTTATCAAATTTTCATGCAGGACAGCACAGCTGCCTTTGGGGCATAAAGCTGCCTAGGAAAACCAGCCCTAGTTACCAAAATGTTGGGAAAAATCAGCAGAAGGCTGTTGGAAGACACACGGATGCTTCAAGGGAAAGAGCTACCAAAGTTCTGTGGCTGCCCCACCAAATAGGACAACACTTACTAAAATACCAGTTTAGTGTTGGCAGAAATAACTTCTGAGGATGACCAGAGCCCAGAGGAGAAAAACCCAAACCAGTTAACAAAACTCATCTCCAGGAATACAGGTGTTGAGCACGGGATTGCTGGAGGCCAGCTACACTTTTATGGGCCACCTCACCCTCATCAGCTCGGTGATTGCCAACCCCCAGGGCTGAATGGGTGTCAAACAATGGGGCAATCAGCACACGGGGATTTTTATGGATTTACAGCCGAAGGAAGAAACATCTGCTGAATCCCAAAAGAAGTCGTTGTGCTGAGCATCTGTCGTTTCTGAGCTGCCCTGGCTGAGCCCCTTCAACCCGCAGGATGGAGGTGATGTTTGGTAACAGCCTAAAAGTCATAATTACCCACTACAGAACCTTAGGCCTAAAGTGACATTATTTGGATGGTCTACTGAAAATTCCTTAAATTCTGTAGCAGAAAAGGAATGCCTAATGCAGATTAATTTAATTCAGAGCACTCTCCCTATTTCCTCCATGTTCTGTTTTAACCAGTGCTGCTGCACACCCAGCACAGCCAACTCACCTGCCTGAGCTACTTCACTTGCAGCTTTTCAATCCTTCAATAAAAAGGGCTTAAAAACCGCCCAAAACATTGGTTTTTCAGTAAAAATCACATCATTCTCCTTTCAGGCTACAGGGGAAGATAATCAGGATGACACACAGCACAGTGATGTACAGTGAATCTTTGCTTTTGAATACAGAGAAATAGGTTTTCTTTGCAAAATGTACATGAAGGGGGGAGGTCTGACACAGGAAAGGTGCCTGTTGATAACCTGGCAGTGCTCCTGTGTTATGGGAAGTCTGTTAGAGTCTAGCTCAGGACTGCCATTTTTAAATTTTTAAATAAAGAGAATAATTCTCATTGATTTCCTTCTTTACAAGTCTACAAACACATATGTGGGTTAGTGAAGGGGAAAAATCACTGTTGGTTAGAGCCAAGTCCCTACAGACCTTCAGAGATACATGAAGTATTAATACAGCAGAAATTTCCTCTCTTTAGGTCCCACCTAAAAGACATCAGTTCTGCCCTACAATGCTCAGTGCTCAGAGATGAGGCAAAAGCAGGTTATTGCATTGGAGTGTTCTCACCTTCCAACACTTAGAGCAAAATGTGGGAAATATCAGGCAACCCAAGACAAAAAGTAACAAGATGGTTTTTAACTGTGCTGTAAAATAAATTATTAATCATAATCTCCAGGTAGGAAAAAGCAATGACATAAAAAGGACTTTATCTATTTCAATATAGACATTCATATGACTTTATATACAGAAATGTTTGTATATCACATGGTCTCTCTGGATCATACATAAAACAGATTCTCACTATTCTCACTAGGTCTTTTAAACTTCCATTTTTCTGCCCTGTTTTGCTTCAATATGGATGCTTGCAGAGTAAGGTTTAGATAGAATTTGCCAGTGCAACAGCTAAGCCTGATATAATAGAAGATACACCGATAATTGAATTTTGGAAGTACAATAGCATCTCATTTATGGTATTTTAACATTATAATAGCAATTATAATGTAAATAACATTCACAGAACATTGTGTAACACCATTATTAAAACATTTAAATAACATAATAATGCTATTTAACACTTCCAAATCTGTTCTTTTAGCCCAGAACATTTTCTTACCCTCCTTGAAGGATGTCAGAAAACGCCTTTACATTGTAACAACCAATGGACTCGTTCTCTATTCATTGCTTCTCCTATAGAAAGAAAGGCACAAAGCATTTTTCCAAAAAATAGTTGAACATATTCCTTTTAGTTATACAGGATTACACCACTGCTGCAGGTGATTAATCTTCACTTTTCATAATGCAATGCTCTGATATCATTTAGTTTCCAATTTATTTACTCCAACAACAGAGCTCCTTCCACACCTCTCAGTTAGGTGTGTTTCATGTGGTAGATTATTCAAAGTTGAGATAAGATCTGATATCATTGTTATGGCAAAATATTTCAGATATTGCCTTTTTCAGAGCCTGCCTTTAAAATACCTTTTAAAGCAAACAGAACTGGATCAAATGAAGTGTTTGTATCCTTTCAGTTGTCAATTAATTTTAGCCTTTTTTTTTAGTAAAAAAACTCTCAGAGAGTATTTTTAGGTTTTGCATTTTTGAATTCTTTCTGTTTATCAGCCAGGTAACCCAAAGCAAGTACTTTCCAGTTAAATACCTAATGCTGGAATAGTCCCAGGATAGTGTGGAGAGGCCCCTAACAGCCAGACCATGTCTGAAGAGGGGAAACAAGGACAAGCAAGGCTCAAAGAAACAAGCTGCAAACCCAAAACACGAAGAACAAACCCAGAGGCAAGGGAGAAACAAAAGATAAGCACAGAACAACTGAGCACAGTGGCTGCAAAAATGACTTGAAAAGAAAAGGGGATCCAGAAGGGAGCAAGACCAGAGAGAGAAGGAAGGAAAGAAGAATAAAACACTCAAACTTTTGTCAAGTTGAATCGAAGGCTTGTGTTTCACTGTGGTATTTCCATGGAAAAGTTTGCAAGCCTGCAAATGAGCACTCAGAAAGAGGGAGAAGACAAAATCCCAACCCTGAAGTGGAGCTATACACCAAAATAATGGAGAAGTTGTGGAAAATAAATACAAGTAAATGAGGAGCTATGGAGAATAGGAAGGAAGGAGATTATGAAGAGACTCTTCCCCAGGTGCACAGGGGAAGGATGGGTGGTGATCACCTTGGAGGATGGGAATTTCTGACTTGAGGTAAGGAAAGAATTTGTTTTACAGTGAAGTGGTCAGACACTGGAACTGGAGCACAGAGGAGCTGTGGGATCCCCACCCTGGAAAGCTTCAAAGCTCAACTGAGCAAGGCCTGGAGTGACCTGCTGTGGCTGGACCAGGTGGCCTTTGTGGGTCCCTTCCAACCCACAGGAGTCTGTGGTTCTACCCCAGACCCCTTTTCCAGAATGGGGAAAGCTTCACAGTTTGGTATAATTTCTAATAAGAAATGAATCTTTTAGCTGGAGAGATTAAATATGTTTTTCCCTTGGCTTCACACAAGAGATCTGACCTTTTCCAGGAAATGTGATGATTAGATGAAAACAATGGCTCTGGGAGGGTGAAGGTCACATATTTGTCTTGTGAAATAAATTCTCCATGTATTATCTGAGCTGCTCAGTTGCAAATGTGCAGGCAGGGCTGTTGCATGATGAGAACACCTTTATTTTCAGGATATAAAGCAGTGAATAAATGATGAGTCCATTGGTGGAGACATTCACCAATTAACCAGCAGCAGCTGTTTGTCTTCTTTTTTAGGGTACAATTGATTAAAATTGTATGCTTCATTTAAGCAGAATCTCTTGTACTTCACCAAAGGGGGAGAGAAGACTTCTCTTCTGATTTATAGAACATTTTTCCAGCTGAATACAAATGAGAAACTTGTTCTGCTTTGTTGTGTAGAATATGCAGACATGATTTGAAAAATCAGAGTTAAAATATTTGGAGTGTTAATCAGAAATAAATTGGAAAAAAAACCCAGTTGGTGAAGAAGTTATTTCAGATTTAAACCATCCTTCCTTTTCTATTTAGCCCACATGTGCATATATAGACAGAGACACACATATATATGTTATATACATGTATATGAGATACCTACAGCAAAACTACTCAGAGATTTCTGCATTGTGCTGGTGTAAAATATAAAAGCTCAAAAGTAGTTAGAAAGTGTCCAAATAGGGAGCAAAAACTGCTGGTGACAGCTCCCCTGTGGTTGGAAAACCAGAGTAAGATTCACTGAGTGAAGACTGAAACTAATGAAGTATTCACCAGAAACAAGGTGTACCTTTTTAACAGGAGTAATTAATCTCTGGAACAATTTACCTGCTATTGTAGTGGATTCTCCACGGTTCTTCCAGTTCAGCCATGAGCAAGAATTTCAAATGAAAATCCTGCTGCTCAGGTTATGGCAGAGATGAAATGCTGCCTGGAATGACCTGGGCAACGTGTCCAGTAGTGCTTTTCAACTAAAAAAATAATTTCAAGAAAGCTCTGATTCCTTGAAAAGCTGAAGGTTTGTAACAAATGTGCAAAGAAATAAATCTCAGCTCTACTCGATCTGCTTCAAAACAAGTGAATCTACTTAAGCTTATTTTACTTGCATCTAAGTCTCCAATATTCCTCACAATTCTTAAATACTATCAGTTTTAAGCATTGAAAGTGCCTATAAAAACATGTTCACCTTTTAGGAGAGTGCTCCTTCACTGTGGAAAAAACAGCTGCAGTGTCAACTTGGAGATTTAATGAAAAAGGCTCCTGGTAAAAAACTAATTCCTGAAGTGATTTCAGGTGGTATCTAAAAATTAGGCAAAATTAGAACTCCTGAAAATCTTGGAAATGAGTTGGCTGATTTCAGGCAAGACTCAGAATGTTTATTAGGAAAAAAAAGTATTTATTATTTAATTATTAATGATTTTCCTATGATTTTCCTATTATTTTCCTCATAGCTGAGCATCTCCCACTTCCAGAAGTTACTCTTGCTGTTAAGAACACCCTTCCTGTATCTGGTCTCATCCTATTGGGCACCTCCAAAAGCCATTTTTAACAAGTTCAGAGGATGTTCAGACACTGAAAACAAATGCAAATATATTCTCAATAAAAAATTCTAAGTAAGAGCATGCATGTCTACACTTTCCTTGACAGAAACATTTCTGGGATCATAATCACATTCTTCCTAAATCCAGAAGGCATGAGACAGTCTACATAAAAAGTACACAGATGCTTCTCCACCTGCTTACCTTGAACAACCAGTATTTGGCTAAAGAAAAAAGAGTGTAAAACATAATTAAAAGAACAAATGAAAATCAAGTAACATTTTATTCATAATTTTTAAAATTATGTTAGAGAGCACTCTAGAGACTATTGTAACTTTAATTTAATGTACAAAATAACTTTGGGCCATATTAGTTAACCTGAGTATTGAAGTAAAATTATGTGATTCCCCTCATGCTTGCTTAGAAAACACATTTTTTAAGCTTTTTTTTTTTTTTAAACTAACTAAGGAGGTCTTGAATTAGTAATTTCATTATAATTTAAAATCTGAACTACTTTCTATTGGTGAACACAGGGACAACTGGACTATAAGTAAAAGCTCCTTTAGGGCTGGTGACCTTTAATCGATACCTGTAGGACATTCTTGGCTCACAGCCACCCACCACGTGCTGTGTGGCACATCCCTAAAAAGACAGGGAAGTGTCATGTATTCCTTCAAATATTCCAAACATTTCAGCACATAACAAGTGATCAGAGATGTTTCTATGGTGTTTCCAAACATATGTTTTATCCCTCAGAACAAAATGTCCCGGGGCTGTGCATCTCTGCTCCTGCTGATGCATCTGTCAAGTCTGGGCACCAGGATATTCCAACCAGGATTTTTTGGGGATATAATAAATCAAGACTAGAATACCAATGCTAAAATCACTGGTTTTCCAATTAGAGCTTTGTCAGTTTGCTCATGTCCCAAAACAAAGAGATTTTAAATTGGCCCTCGCAGCAAAAACCTGATTCCTAAATATCCTTAACTGTGGCTGTAAGTTAGTGGTTCTCACATGAAAAATTTACAGGCAAGAAAAGGCATTTTCACATATAAATATCTCAATCTGCACATGTAGTTAAGGCAATCTCTGAATGTTAAACATCTTTGGAAAACACCAAAGGGGAACAGCATGTTTTTATTTCCATCTAAAAATTTGAATACTAAAATACTTCTAATACTCTTCAGAAAATGAGCAGGTTTTATGTCAAATCCAAAGTCAATCTTAATCAAGTATTTTAAACAATTCTGAAGTCCAGCAGAGAACACCTGCTATTTCAAAAAAAAACCCCAAACTCATTCAAAACCATTGCATTTACTGTAACATTTAGGTATTTTTGAATGCTGGGTGTAATCAAAGGGGTATTTAAAGAACAGAAAGAAGCCAACTGGACCAATCATATGAAATGTTGATACTAATACAGTCTAATTGTGCCACCTAGTGACAAACTTTCCTAGGTAAATTTTGGAAGGACATTACTATGTGTCCCTAGAAAATGCATTTATCTATTGGAAAACAACCAAAGTGTGGAGCCTTTATAACCAAACCAGTAAACTCTGGATTTTACCACCACCACCACCATTCCATATTTAGTTCCAAGGAAAGGAAAACAAATACTCAGGACTCATTTGGGATAGTACCTAAAAAGTGAATGGAAAGTGTTGGTTTGATAAAAGTGACTCCAGAGTTTGGGAGAACGAGCTGGACACAGAATTCCAGGTGTTCTGTAACCTGAAGAAAAGCATGTGCTTCCAATTAATCTTTTACACTTAGTGAAATGCAATTTGTGCAGTTTCCAGAAGCACACGATGGACAACGGTGTTTCAGCAAACACAACCAAACCTTCCAGACTTACCACCAACCTGAGAAATCCTAAAAACCAGAGAAGGAGCTACTCAGTAGTAGAGGAACCGAGATCTCACTCCAGCTGAGCTCTTTGGCCAAAGAAACCTTCAGATGTGGTTGGGATCACATAACCCAACTTCTGTTTTAGAAAATCACAGAGTGGTTTGGGTTGGGAGGGACCTTAAAGCTCATCTCATTCCACCCCCTGCCATGGGCAGGGACACCTTCCACTAGCCCAGGTTGCTCCAAGCCTCATCCAAGCTGACCTTGAACACTTCCATTTCTACTACCAACCTGCCCAGGTAGCTGAATCCCGCTTAAAGGAACCTAAAAATTCAAATATTTCCTGAATTATTTTCAAATATACTTTTGCAGGACACGATCTGGTCACTGGATTCCCCACCCAGGAAACCAAAGCTTATCTGCACACAGGTTTCTGTATGATTTTATTGCTTTAACTATTATTTCTTAAGAGCTTTTCCCCATCTCCCCTTACCTTGAGTCACATTTTTCTCCCTTCACCGGTGTTTCGTTGTTGCTTTTCATTAAGCAGCAAAGCATAAACAACAGAGTGATTATTAATTGATATATTTTACCTACAGGAGACAGAAACAAACAAAACCTGCTCCTTTATAACTTGCTAGAACCAAACTGTGATATACTGTCCCACTTGTATAAGATTGTTCTTAATGATTTATTCAATAAAGGTCATGACTGAAAGTTACTGAAAGGAAAGAGTTTAGAAATAATGAGCAGGTGAATTTGAATATTCAGCAGTTCACTCAAAGCTCAAGAAAACCTGTGTAGACCTTGAAAATAAACACTACCATTCAGTTCATCCCATTATAGTCTGATGTGTAAAATTAAATGCACCTACAAAAGGTAAAATTATTATATTTCTCTTCCACTTCAGAGACTCTAATTTTTTTAAATCACAGTATTTATTGTTGTAGAAGACAAAAGTTTTCATTCCCATGACCATATAGCCCCTCCTAACACATTCCAAAAATGCTCTAGTGCTGCAGTTTTCTTCAACACCATCAAAGCAAAAAGTCAAACTTATCCTTCTGGAAGCTTTCAAAGTTAAGGTGACATAAAGGTGAAATTCTCTCAGAAGAAGCAACACAATTACTGGGAATGAAGAAAAAAATAATAAAGCAGGTATTTTTCTTAATCAACATGTACAATTACATGTTCTTTCTTCTACAGAGGTGAACAGAAACTCAAAGTCAAGAGATCACTCATTATCTAACATTTACTTTTTTGCTTGCAGCTAGAAACTATAATAAAGTTTGACCCCTGTCGTGGGTTACCCAGGACGATCAAAACCTTTTTGCTCAAAACTCCCCCCTTCACACAATTACTATCAGTCGAGAGAGGTTTTATCCAGACAAAACAGAGGCTTGACTTAAGGGATATAATACTAAGATTTATTACTAGAAAGATAAAAACTAAGAAAATCACACGCACTACACCAGTACTAATTGAACTTACTTATCTTATGAATAATATATACTACACCAATACTACTCAAACTTAGCTTATCTTATGGAAATAACATATATTATAACACTACTACTTAACTTACAACACTAATTAAACTAACTTATGAATA
>VYXB01002073.1:1314452-1350376 GCA_013397135.1 Pachyramphus minor | reverse complement strand
GGCCCAAGGCCGGGGGAGAGGGCCTGGCCCCCCACCTTGGGGGCTGCTGCCCCTCTCCTCACATGGCGGCTGAATTTCTTACTGCGACACACACCTTCTCTTCCGTTTTCTTAAATATGTCATTAGCAGAGGCGTTACTAAAACTTTTGATTGGCTTTTTCTCCGGAACTATACCTGGGCCTGACCATTTCAGCCCAGGGGGGGCTGGTAACCCACGACAACCCCATATCTCAAGGTTACTCTACCTTGAGAAAATAAGCTGCATTTTCATAACCCTTTTAATCACACACATGTCACAGACACATTAACAACATTTTCTGGAAGACAAATTTGGCTAGATTTCTACCAATGGAAAAAATTCCCATTTAAATCAAAGGCCAAACATTCAGTTCTGCATTTGTATTGAAGCAGACATTCATACTAAATATTATCTGCACATCCAACACCAAGGAGGACCTGATCTGGCAGAGCAGAGCCATGCCAGGCACAGTGGCTTCCCTAGGATTTTGGCTTGAAAAATGACTGCAGGGTAAAAGCCAAGGAATGAAGAGCAACTCCATTTGTGTCGTTGACAAAACTCCCACTGACCTGGTTAGGGTTGGAATATTGTGACAAGAAAAGGTGTCCAAAGCCTGCCCAAATCCCAGTGTGGGATTTTCTGGGTCTCAGTTGATGACCAGGACGTGACAACAGCTCTGTGATGGAACCCAGCAGTGACAGGGCCCAAGTGCAGCACAGGGCTCTGAGCCAGGGCACTGTCACATGAAAACAGCCTCCTGATGGCAAAACAAACCAAACTTTTATTTCAGAGCACACTGATCTTGCCAGCTCCCAGTGACAGTGACTGTGTGACCAGAGAGCAGCCATGACCACATCAACTCAGTTCAAACAGTAATGGCAAAAAAATGTCCAAGCCCAGCATGCACGGTCAATCCTTCCTAAAGGCAAAGTTCTCACCCTTTTGCCTCTATTTGATGTGTATTGTGCAGGAATGTAGAACTTCTTCATCAGGAGACATCCATAACATGCAACATTTTCACATCTCATGCTTCATTAAATAAGTTATTAAGTTCCTTAAACACTAGTAAGGATAAACAAACTAATAAATGAAAATCTTTGCAATGTGAGACAAATCAATAGAATTTGTACTTACAACAAAGTAGGCACAAAATACTTTATATATATATATATAATAAAAATAAACTAAATTAACTTTATGTATGCACTGTGTTGTGCAGGATTTAAAGCATTAGAAATCCATACCCACAGAGGAAAGAATAAACCTCAGTGCAGAGAAAGGCAAACACTTGTGACATAAAAACACTGAGGGGTGGGGTGGGGTATGTGTGTAATATATTTTATTGGGCAAATATAAAAACCAGCCACATCAATCAAATCCTAAAGAGGCATTTGGAATACCTTACAATTCACAACACTAATTCTAGAGTACAGAGGCTTCTCTATCATCCATCAGAGCAGCAGTGACCACTCAAAGTTTCACTGCTGCCAAAAGCTGGAAAGAAAACTGAAGCCATGAATTCCCAAAACAACGGCTGAGCCTCACGCTGCTGACACAGCAGGGCTGCTCATCTCTGCAAAACCTCTTCTGCTGCTGGAAACACCTTCTGATTCAGAGGGAGATCATCTGAATAACCCCATAACTATTCCTTAAACCCTTTGGGTTAAATCATGGCTCCTTTTCACTCACTACCCCCAGGTGACTGAAGCTTTGCCTTCCGCTTCATCCCTTGTCAACCGCCCATAAATCCATCAACACCTCTGTTTACCACTGTCTGTAATAGCTTCACCTTGCTCATTTTCCATTACATTGCACATCTTCCTCTTTCCTTGCTCAGCATTCCTTCCATACACTCCTCTTTATCCCCTCAAAATCCACAAATTCATATTCCAGGCCACAAAAAATATTTCTGCCTTTTCATTCAAAGCAAAACATCACCACATCACTGATATTTTCACATAGTTCCTAACATGTTCCAAGAAACTTCCAGGGAATATTTTTCATCAGTTTATGAGGCAGCATCTCTCTGACAAACAGCCTGATGTGTCTTTATTCCCTGCAGTGCTACAGCACCAGTTTTTGTTGCTGCCCCATCAGACATTTTGGCCCCCACCCAAACTTCTTGTCTCTAGTTCCTGTCATCTGGAACAAACTGTACTAACACTGTCTAGCTGACTCCTCATCTCATTGCAAATCCAAGTCCAAAATATCTTTTATTCTCTTCCCTGGGAGTTATCTCTAGTTCTTCCTCCTCCTCTGGCTCTCTAAAGCATCAACTCTACAGCACGCACAAATATTATACTAAAGAACTGAAAACACAATGCTGGTCTTGTTTTTTTCTAAACAACAGAAAGAGAAGAGAAAACAGATTAAGACATCCCATTACATTAAAGAAAAAACCCAAACCACTAATAAATTAGAATAAAATTCCATTTAGTCCTCCTATCATCTGTCTTCATAAGATGTCTTAGTGTTTAAATTATGCTTAAAGCCATTCTCTGAAACAGCTCAGGAAAAAATGTACTTGCAAAAGACACACAGAGCTACTGGTTTGCTTGTTGTGTCATCATTCAAATGGAAAGTAAAAGACAGACCTGATGCCAGGCTGGCAGTTCTGTGGACAATGTCCTAGCACAGCAATACTGCAGATAGTGAGAGAGCCAATGGTTTTATTAAGCAAATGGTGGGGATGAACATGGTAATACACAAGATAAACTTGGTTTGAGAAGTTTCTTGAACTGAGCAAAGTCACTGCCTTGTGCCCAGAACCTGCTGGAATGGCAAAACAGCTTCTGACCATCAAAAACTCCATGAGAAAATAGAATATTCTCCTGATTTAAATTTTGTAGGATTGTACTAATCTGAAAAACCTGGTCACATTTCATTTTCCATTAGGCCACATTTCCTTTTCTTTAATAAAACTGTTTGGGGTTTTAAAATACCATGTTTTTAAATTTCAACAGTATTAAATGTGTTTAAAAAATACATTGTAATTTTAAGTTAATATTAAATAAAATCCACAATTAGCAAACAAGACTAAGAACCATGAGTGTCTTATGTACTTTTCCCTCTCTTTCACATAAATGTGAACATGAAGAATCTCAAACACAAGCAAGTGTACTTCATATACCTGCAAAATTTCAGCTCAATTCCCATAACATTCTCATCCAATGCTGGGTAACCAGTGAGTTAAAATTAGATATTTTTTAATGTCCTGATTTGAAACACTTTGTTTTAAATCAGTCTGTCACTGGCTGTCAGTACTTATAAGAGCAGTAATGAAAAAATAGTATTTTACCAGACAACAGATCCTGAAGTGGAAATTAAAACACAGTGGAAGCGTGAATGGTCTGTGCTGCTGCAGCCTCTTTCATGTGATGGAAATTCTATATTTTACCTTTACAGTTTGCTCAATAAACTGTAATTTAGTTACAGTTTAAGCAAGGTTAAATGTTGCTGTCCATAGGCCAAGCCAGAAGTTTAACAGAGTCTTCAAATGAGATGGGTATTTTATACATTTATTTGCTGTCTCTTGGCCAGGCACCAATCTTTCATATTCATAGCAGTATAAAAAGCAACCAAAACAACAACAACAAAAAATTCTACTGAGGCTATGAAAGTGTCACTTTTAGCAGCAGGACTCCATAAATCTTGGTGATGTTCTCACCTCCAGCTCCTACTGGTGCTGGGCACTGCTCACCCCTGCAGTGGGCTCCAGCTGGTTTGTGCATTACAGGTCACAGGGTCAGCTTTATTATCCACAGTGCCCTGGTCTACTTTTATCACAGAAAACATCTTCAGTGAGGGTTTAACGTGCCAAAATTCAGCTATCCCCCCACCCACCCCTTCCTTGGCTGCCCCTGGGGACCAGTGACATCATGGTGGATGTGGATGATGAGCTGCATGTCCAGGAAAAACCTGGGCTTCTCCTTGTCCTGGACACCTTCAAGGCCCTTGAGTCCACCAGGCTCAGGCCATGAGAAAACAGAGATGGCTCAGAAAGATAATCCAGTCCTGAGGAATAAACTAAGTTTTCTGGCAGGTGAAACGTAGCCCTTGTTTGGCCTCATTAGGATAGACAGATTTCAAACAACATTCTGAGGGGAAAAAAAAAGTGACACCCTTAAACTCCCATTGCTGTTGCAAACTATTGCTTCCAAAACAGGGGAAGCAAAATGGAACAGAGAAAGAAAGAACTCTGTACTGTCATTGATATCACAAACCTAAATTATTTTAAATTACACATAGAACATCCTCCTCCTCTGAAACATTTAATAGCAAAGCTGCAGAGAGTGCCTATATATTAAGAAGTCTTTATTAAAAATCCAGAATATGTTATGTGGTATTTATTGCTTTCCTAGAGCACATTATCATAAGCACTTGTACAATAACATAAAATTTAAATCAATAGCAACGTTCTCATTGATATCTTTGAAAGCAGCTTATACCCTTATTTGCTAAAAGCACTCATCTGCAGCAAGTGTTTCTGTTATTTATTAGAATTAATAAAATCCTGCTGTATTATGTTAAAATGTGCATCTTGCAAGTCTTTAAGGGCCCACTGTAATAACAGCAATCAGAAGAGATGATCATGGAGCCTCATCAGAAAAGGGTGAAGCACTCCAAAAGGAGGAAGAGATCTGGCTGAATAGCCAAGGCAAAGCCAAGAACAACAAGGAGACATTCAACAGAGTGGTCAAAGGCAGGTGGAGTGACAGGACAGGACAGAAGGGACAGGCATCAAAATTAAGGACTAACAGAGGCAAGAGCAGAAGCCAGTCATCTGGAAGAGAATTCCAGAGCTCTGGCAATGAGGTTCTCAGTCAGTTAACAACCTGATCTGTTAAAACATTCAGTATCATAAAAGGAGTATTAGTGTCATGATATTTCATTTTCAAATAACAAACATTTTTCTTGATTCGGTAACACGAATTTGCTTTCTTGTATCACAGGTATCAAAAACAAGGAAAAATAAAAAGAATTGCTGTGGTATGACTACACAAATTTGTTCAATGAACCAGAAAATATTGCTGTCCAATTCTTAGTGTTTTGAAGGCAAATCTGCAGTGCAAGTGAGGAAATCAAGAAGTACATAGTGCTACTGCTGCTAAACATGTGAAAAATAAGTAAAATAATAGCAATTCATGTGTTTTCTTCATGTCATTTTAAGCTGAATTTTACCCAAAAATCCTCTGTAGGATCACACTTCCAATCCTTTCATGACATTTTGCCTTATTGAGTAATTTTGGGCACATCTGAGAGGCAGAGATCTCAACAGTAGGGAGTTTGCAACAACAAACAGGGAAGGTTGTAACACAGAACCAGATAATCCACAGGGTGGGTCAGAGGTACGTGTGAAGGTCATAGAAAAAGTGGTTTCCAAGTTCAGCTGAATGACCTGATTCAGTGTCATTTGCTGTAACACCAGAGAGGGGGCAGGCAAATCACCTGGTCCTTTGGCCCCTCAGAGATGTTCCCTCAGGAGATCGCACCCGGTTTTGGCCCCCAGACTGGGCAGTCTGTCAGTCCCTGGTGCCAGACACTCCCAGTGCCTGTTCTGTGAGCAGCACAGACACATTATTAGACTTATCTTGTTGGTACTGAGATATCCAGGCTGCTGAACAGAAGAGTTTCTCCTCCTTCTCTTGGTTGGTTTCCTGTGCTGTTGCCACCAGAGGATGCATTTAGAGCATTGTAGTCAAGATGGTCCAAAGCTGTGAAACAAGAAAAATTTGTAAGAAGAGGCAATAACTTTTATTCTATTACTTAGGGCAGAAAAAGCTTGATATAGAAAAAGAATACAAGCATTGTGCTTCTAGTCTGTTCATCAAGGT
Source organism: Pachyramphus minor (assembly GCA_013397135.1). Lineage (NCBI taxonomy): Eukaryota > Metazoa > Chordata > Aves > Passeriformes > Tyrannidae > Pachyramphus > Pachyramphus minor. Next base: position 1,344,523 of record VYXB01002073.1, on the reverse strand, counting down.
ATTATCAGCATCATTATTCAACAGGACACTTGCCTCTGGAGCTAAAATAACAAATGTTATTTAATATTTGTCTTGTAGTACAGATCAGCCGAGATTAGGAAACACTATTTTGTTACTTTTGAGCCCTAAGAGTTGGAGTTACTGTACATCAATAAGTTTTTCTTCCACCATCTTTCAAGGCCACTCCTGGTGCCCTTGGAGGGTTAGAACCGGCCTTGCTCTGCTTTGTTTTAACACGTTAAGCATATTTTAACTGTGGCAAAAGCTGTCAAAGCCTTGCAAGATCTCTGAGCTAATACACAGAGTATATAAAAAGCCTCTTTAGCACTCTGACTTGTTAAAACACTGCAAACAACACAAACCCAGAGCACTGGCTGTTCCTGATGGACTCTTTCCCTTGCCTCCCCACTCGCTGTTGTTGCAGCACCCAGGGGTGAAGCCCATTGTGCCGGGATTAGCCTCCCACATGACAACCCTGCAATCACAATAAGTGCTCCAGAGCCTCCTATTCACGGCAGCAGAAGCGATAAAGGTCAGGCTCAGCGTGCTCTTTCCCAATTATTCTCCAGCCTGGCCCAGCCGGAGCAGACAAGAGCAAACACGCTGGGACTTCACAGGCTACCGGAGTGCAAAAGCTACTCAGCTTCTCTTTAACATCTCTTGGTTTAATCATCGTGGCTTTGAAGAGTTTGGGTGATTTTTTAAATATATTTCCTCGTGGTTATGAGACCACCTGGAGTGGGACAAGCAGACCACAAAGGCAGCTGGAGCCCAAGACTGAACTTTTAAACTGAAGAACTGCGAAATACTAATCCTGGAGCAAGGAAAAATGGATTTCCTCAGGTTTAGGGAGACAGAATGATCCATCAGTACACAAAAGACTCCTCCCACTACTAATGTGTTTTTTCTGGGAATAATTTATGCAAGAAAAATGGAGTTTTTAACTTTTTCTCCCGAAAATCACTGCTTTTCAGAATTACTTGACAGCAGTGATGGTGATGAAGAGGAAATACTTGTATGTGGAGAAGATTTAGAGCTTAACCCTTTTGATGGCTTGCCTTACTCCTCCCGTTATTACAAACTTCTGAAAGAGAGAGAAGAGCTTCCAATATGGAAAGAGAAATATACTTTCATGGAAAGTTTGCTTCATAATCAAATTGTGATGGCGGCAGGAGATGCTAAGACTGGCAAGAGTTCCCAGGTCAGTACAACAGACTTGGCTGGGGTTTTTTTGAATTAGTTTTAGAACATTTAATGTTGTCCACTTTTCTTTTGCTGTAACTATTTCACTAATATTATATATTCTTAAAAATAGCTTTGCAATAATTCAGTATACACAGCTGTTGCCCTGTATTGGGCACATCAATATCCAAATTTACATTTTCCTTGTATATATTATGCTGAGAACTGTCTGGTATTGTAGAATAAAAACACTCAGTTCTGAAGAGATGCAACACACAGAGTTGTATCGAGTTTAGCAGTTCCCAGTGCAAAAAAAGATGTGCAGCCAACTATTGTAATCTGAGGTATTAAGGCCAGAGAGGGAAAGTGAAATACAGGAGGTGAATAAACATTAATGCAGTCAAATACAGATTTAAAATATATGAGACATTTAAATAACTTTCTTTAAATGTTCACAAAAAATTGGTACTTTATGTTTGTCTGTTACAAGGAAGTTTTACTTGGCTGATGGTGTTTTTAGGGTTCAGGGTAAGCTAAGCTAAAAAGTAACACTTCTCAGATTGTCATTGGCTGATGCTCATAAACAACTAATAAAAATCTCAAACTACAACGTTTCTGTATTAAATACTAAATTTAAAAATATCAAGCCCTTTCTGAACACTGCAGACCACGTGCATGAACTACTACAGTATAAAAATCAGAAGCAAATATACACACAACCTTAGAAGAATTCTGTATAAGATATTATTGTACCTACCAGTATGTGCACTGTTCCTTTTTGCTTTGTTTTTATACCCCAATGTAACACCTCAACATGAAATCCTACCAAATGTACACTTTTAAATGTATTACAGAATGTATCAGCTGAAATCTTTCCTCCCTGAAATTATAGGTGTATTTCCACAGTCTGCACATAGACCAAGGCTAAATGTAAAATACTTTAGGACTTACCTCAGGTTTAGTATTTTAACAGTAAATAATTCCTTCTATATTGGGCTGGCCATTCTTCTGTTCATTTTGGGAACTTTGTTGTCTTCTCCTTAATCATAACTAAACTTGCCTTTTTTTGCTTCTTTTTGTCCAACCCCACGGTGAACCCTGGTGGAAATGGTAAACTCTGCAATGCCTGTTTTGGATTCAATGCATATTTCCTTGGAAAGTGTGTTTTGGTTCTGATTAGTGCTACATCAGGAAAGAAATAGAGTGGATTTGCTGTCAGGTCATAAGTGAAGGTGATAAAAGTACTCAGGGAATGAAGGATTGAAATCAGTAGGGCTGTTTCTCGGGGAGAATTAATGGTGTATCCCTCCCTTCAGCCAGGAGCCAACACTTTTTTCCAGAACACAAAATTGCTTTACAGAACTCATGTGAAAACATCACTGAAGCCAAGATGTCAGTTGATTCTAAGCACACAAACATCAACTGGGACCATCAAATTCTGCTATAACAATATATAACAATCTCAGTCTGTTGCCATAGTAAACAGAGATTTTTCAAGCAAGTGTTAGAAGCCACAATATTATTGTTTAGGACTGGGAACAGGAGAAAACTTTCTTGCAGGTAAAGCTGTGGGATAATTGCTGTTGAAGGGCATCTCATACCTGCCAGAGACTTTGATGCTGGACACTGCTGGAGATCACATATTGAACTAGAGACATCACACTGCCCGCTGAAAATTCCTATGTTCCTATAAAAGTGACACACACCCACCTGGTGCCTGGAATGATTTTTGGAGAGCAGACTGTAATTTATACACAGCAAACTTTGTATAATAACAAACTACTTGTTAAGAAATGTTAGCTTTTAAATTGTCCTTAAACAAGTTTAATAAGATGTACCACATTTCTGGCTGGTTTTTAAACATTTTTAGAAATACATATATAACTACACAAAATGAATTATTTATGGCTGATGAACCTGATTTTATACGTTGATTAAGTAAAGGATTTGAAATCTAACACTTTTACTAAAATAATATTTATTATGCAATTGTACTTTCTGATGACAATAACACATGAATATTTTCCAGTGTTGATGTTATGTAAATCTATAAATTAGAGAGCTGCTGTGCAAGCTTCTGGAGCAGTTCAAAGTTCAATGATCTCTGTTTGCAGAGTAATTAATCTGAAATTACATACATTTACTGTGGCATTTGTCAGTTTGAAATCCTGTTTGTCCTAGGACATGTTTCCATGGATGTGATACAACACGAGCAGGTTTATTGCTGTCAGCAGCCCCTGACAACAACTGCTCTAACCATGGATCCATCAGCAGGTGCTTATTACGACACTGATGGTGCCACCTCCTCCCCAGGGGCCAAATCTGTCCCTTCTGCTATATATTCAAACTAATCTGAGTCCAGATGAGAAGTTCCCAGGTAAACCTTCTCATTGCTGTTGAGCACTTCCAGGATTCCAAGCTCTGACGTTCATCGGGGCAGATGATTTCTGAGTGAGCGCCGCGGGCACTCACTTTGATTTAGTTGTTCTACACTGTCAACTTTTGAATTACAGCCTCTGTTAAACATGTTAAACACTAAATCCTACTTTTTTTTTCCTTATTTCCCTGCAGATCCCTCAGTGGTGTGCCGAGCACTGCCTGTCTGCCCGCTACCAGCACGGCGTGGTGGTGTGTACGCAGGCGCACGGGCAGACGGCGGTGAGGCTGGCCCTGCGTGTGGCTGATGAGATGGATGTCAACCTTGGCCATGAAGTGGGGTATTTCATCCCATTTGAAAGCTGCTGCACACCAGAAACTATCCTGAGGTCGGTTCATTTGGGTTTTAAGGACCTCAGACTCACCTTGAATATTGTGTGCAGTTTTGGGCACTGCAATATAAGGAAGATGTGAAGCCATTAGGGAGTGTCCAAAGGAGGGCAGTGAAGATGGTGAAGGGCCTTGATTTGAAGCCATATGAGGACACTGAGGGCACTTGGTGTGTTCAGCTGGAGAAGAGGAGACTGAGGGGAGACCTCACTGCAGTTCCAACTTCCTCAGGAGGGACAGAGGGGCAGGCACTGAGCTCTAAAGGGTTTGAAGGTGCTAAAAATCATAGTAGAGATTTAAGCAGGCAAAACTTCATTAAGCACCTCAATGACCTCCCCTTTTTTCTCCTGTATTTTCCAGGACAGGAATGTTCATTATCATAAGAGAACATGGGATAATCTGTCTGAAAGGAATGCTGGAATTCAAAAGCCATCCAAAATCATGGCTAGGAGAGGGTGCATTCAGTAACAGGAGAAAAAAGTATCTAGGAGGATTTTTAAGAGATAAGAAATGCACTTAACTATAGGCAGGTCACAGCAACAACACAGGAGATCAGCTTTTGAGCCTCCCAGAAAGTTAGGAGAGTTATTTTCTCCGGTTCCTTAATATGGCAGGCACAAAACTAGATCTCAAGCCTTTTTCCCAGCCACTGATTTCCAGTGGAGAAGAGGACACTCACCCCTTCTGAAAATCAATATCAGCCACTCTGCCTTGCTCTTTTCATGGAGAACGCTGTAAACCTCATCCTGCAGCACAACTTCCTGCAGCTGCTCCAGCTGTGAAAGGGAGATGAATCCTGTCCTCTCACACATTAAAACCTGGTTCAAAAATTCAAAGTCCTGCTGAGCAACACAACAAAAAAATAACATCCTTTAAAAAGACTTTCAGGAGCAGGAATAATAGGGACAAAACTGAGGGGATGAATTAATCTCTCATCTTGGTTCTGGCACTGCCTCAAGAGCTCCTTCTTTTCCTCATCTAAAAGTATTAGTTCCAAGCTCAGGAATTGGTTGTGGTGTGTAATATCCTTAGATAGTTTGGAAGATAAAAGGCAATATAGGTTATGATTCTAGGGCAGAAGCATTTCTCCTTTTGCCTGGAGCATCCTTTCAACCACAGTGCCACTGAGTGTCAGTGAATCACCCCGTGGTAGTGTGTAGCTACTTAAAGAAGGATTCAGACACGGAGCTGGGACTGTGTCTCATTGTTGCTTTCTTGTTAGAATAAAAAGGACCAAGCTGTCCCCAAGACCCTGACTGAATATTCCAAGGAACTTTGCAGAGTGCTCTGTTTCTGTGTTGCAGATACTGTACAGATGACATGCTGCAGAGGGAAATGATGTCCACGCCCCTCCTGAGCTATTATGGGGTTATTATCCTGGACGATGTGCACGAAAGGACTGTTGCAACAGATGCATTGCTTGGCCTTCTCAAAGCTGTGCTGACAGCAAGGCCAGAGCTGAGGCTGGTGGTCCTCACTGCCCCCCACATGTGCAGCACCCTGCAGGATTACTGTGGAGGCATTCCCTTGATCCGGGTGGAAATGAAGCACCACGCTGAGGTCGTGTATTCCTGCTCCACCCACAGGGACCCCTTCGGGGCTGCCCTGAGGCTGCTCCTCGAGATCCACCACACCAAGGAGAAGGGGGACATTGTGATCTTCCTGGCATGTGAGCAGGTAAGGGATTGACCTACTCTTTGATCATTTTATATATTGGAATTGGAGTAAGAACACAACGGTTTCATGAGGAAAAATGTGTTTCTCTTGATTACAGGAAATTGAAAAAGCTTATCAAATGATCAGACAGGAGCAGCCCAATTTAAACCCTGACCTTGGTGAACTCATCCCCATCCCTTTATACCCCACAAAACAAGACCCAATTCCCAAACCAACGCCAGACAAACAGAAATGCTGCAAAAAATACAGGAGGAAAGTGCTGCTCACCACAAGCTTTGGAGAGTCTTTGCTTTGGATTAAAAACGTGACCTTTGTCATCGATGTCGGTGTCGAAAGAAGAAAGGTCAGTAAAGTTAATCAGAGTCTGTCACAAATGAACTGTGCAGAGGGGCTTTTTCAGGGTGGGGGAAAGGGAAATGTTCAGCTCAGATTAATGCAAATGGCTACTAAGGGATCATGTGTTTTTTTTTCTGTCATAAATCACGTTCTGTAATATTTTGAAGACACAAATTAATAAAATCTAAATAACTTTCATGGACAGCTCATGTGAAAATCAAGTAAGAATTCACAGTTACTTCCTAAATTCAGTCAGAAACCAAAAATTTCAAGTTTCTAAAGCTGGATTAACACTCCCAGATGAAACAGCCACTCATTTGGGCCCCAAACCAATGACAGGTCATGTATCTCACCTTACTTTTGGTCCTAACTATCTCTTCAGTATCTTATAGATAAAGCAAAATACAATCAGTTCCTGTCTACCTACTGGCAGATTTCCTGATTTGGCAGATTAACCTCATTCTTGTTTAATGAGTTAGTAATCCATGTAGTGCCATAACCATGTAACACCAAGGGATGCTCACACAGGGAAACTCCTTTTTAAGGCTGCTTGTGCTGCTTCTGGATATGTGTTACCAGCCAAAAACCTCAAAACACTGCAATTTATCTAATTAACCTTTGAACTCTTACAGTTTATCCTAAATATGTCCTCAGTTCTTGTTTCCCACGCTGGGAAGGACTAGTGCAGCTGCAAAAATGAACCCATTTCTTTCATTAATACAAAACTGATGAATTAAAGAAGGAGTAACTATGTAGGAACATGTCATTACACATGAGTTTGAAAGCTGCACTGCTACAGGCTTTGTAACTGTCCCACATATCCTACTAGACAACATAAATATTCCAGTAACAGGCAAAAATAACGATATAATACAGTTTCTTTCTATAATACAAGGTGGGATAACCAAAATTGAAGTGAAGTGTTCCTAAAATTTTAGAGGAGGGTCATCAACCCTGATTAGCCCTGAAAACAGTTCAGGGAGAAGCCTGTGAACTACCAGGACTTTTCATTTTCATTGCAAAAAACTTGTCATTTTTAAAGGTTCTCATATGGGGCTTATAAACTAAGTCAGTCTCAAGTCAAGCTAAAAGAAAGTCCTACTTTGGTGTGCAAGGAAGAAGAGCCTAAAAGCAGTTCTCAATTAGACCATGATAGGTTAACTGATTTCTAAACCTGCAGGTTTTTTGGGTGGCAAAAATTAATCTTATTTCCATGGTAACCTGATGCCCAAAGTAAAATTCAGTGTTTCCAGACTTCTGTGAATCTAAAATATGAAGCGATGGGAACAAGCCAGTTCCAACAGGCCTGACAGCCATCAAAACACCTCTATAGGTGTTTTTTTACCTTTAATTCCATTATTTTGTCCTCACAGCCGAAGTTTAGTCCTGTGACGTTCATCCCTCAGCAATTCAAACACATCCAACCTGGGTGGGTGAAAGTCAGAAGGACATCGAGGGAACAGGGAAAGCTTTGTGCAAAACAAAATCCCACCTAAGTCTTACATAATTTTATAATAATAATAATATCATAAATTTACCTGGAGGAAAAGAAATTTGTCCCCTTCACCAAAGGATATTTTATATATATGTGTATATATATATATATATTTATTTTTTTTTTTAATTAAAACCCTGCTTCAGATGTCATAATCAAAAAGCTGCCTTATCCAAACAGCCCTTTTATGTCTTGCTGTACACTGTGGGGATTATGGACATCATTGGTGGCCAGAACAGTGAGTGAATCAGCCCCTCAGTTTAATCAAAATAAAGCATAATTCACAAAAAAAAAACGAAACAGGTCATTGTACAGCTTTAATACAGCAGTTGTCTCCTGAACTGAATTGTCAGATTTCAGTGTTCAGACAAAAATCTGGAGTTATGGAACAAAATGTTATTAGACTGTTATTGGAAGAAATAAATAACTTTTTTGATGCTTTTCTTGATGACACCATTTTCTGCTTTAGTAAGGTGCAGTTCTACAGAAAAAAAGACATTTATCTTAGGACAAACTTGGAGTTACTGCAAAACTCTCATTTTGTCAGCGCTGACTGCTCTCATTTCCAAGCTGGTGACATAAAAAGAAATGAAACTGTTACGACACTTTCTGTAAAATGACCTAGAGAAGAATTCAATACAGACCATTAATATCTTTGTAGCCTTCTTGTACTTATCTGATGCTTTAATATCTCTTTCATTTAAAGGTGTACAATCCTAGAATCAGAGCAGACTCTGTTCTAACCCAGCCTATCAGCAAAAGTCAAGCAGAGATGCATAAACAAATTCTGGGCATGTCTCCATCAGGTAGAATTATCAGCTCAACATTTACATCCATTAGCTCAAATTATTAATAGAGTCAATCCGCAATGCAAGAAAAAAAAATTTTAAAAAGGTAATTTTTCCTGTACTCTCTTCCAGGAAAACTCTTCTGTTTGTATCCTGAGGAATTTGCAGATAAAGAAATGAAACCACAGATACCACCCAAAGTGCAAGAATCCAACCTAACCAGCCTGGTTCTCTTCCTGAAGAGGATGGACATTGCTGGCTTTGCACACTGTGACTTCATAAGCAGCCCAGGTAAGGGGGATGCTCCAATTTTTCATCTTTTTATTATTATTTTTGAAGGTATTTAAACATTAGTTTTGCCCCGTTACTCACAGTATTGGTTTTTATTTAAGTACTTGTAACAATATTACTCTGCTTTTACCACTTACCTGCTACAACAATTCCCAATTCAATAGCTGCACTTAAAAAAAAAAAATACCATAAAGTATCTGAATGAAATTGGAATGGGAAAAAAAAAAATCAATATTCCAAATATCTTCTCATCTAAGTTTCATATTATTTTCCTGGAACCCACAAAGAAAATGTGTGTCCCATTGTACAGATATCCAATAAAACAGATTCCTTTAATCAAAAGTTTACAACCCAAATAAAGCACTGTTGTTACCTAGGGGATATATATGTGGAGGAAATGAGCTTCCTTCTTATCCTCCAGCATCTCCCACCTCAAATTTCCAATGAGCTGTTACTTAAGGACAATATTCTCTATAAAATAAACCCAAATAAACTTTCACTGCTAGACAGAGAATACACTAAATTTTGAGGTAAGCGTGTGAAGGAAGTTGCTTTTTTTCCTGACTGCATAATTTAAGGCTTTTTCTGTAGAAGAATATTCTCTGTTCTGGCCTATCAGAAAACCCAGCAAATCCTGCTGTTCATTTGAAAACCATTAAAGTGAAGGAAATAGCACTTATTCCATTGGTTTGGGGTGGGCAATGGCTTCATTCCAGATAATTTTCTAGTCCAAACAGGAATAATTCTTATATTATCCTGCCTTTCCTCTTGGAAACACAAATTTGAAACGATCACTTGTGTTCTACATGTTCTGCACTGCAGTTATTCAGTAATAAAGGGTTTGATTCCCACTGTTGGATGTTGCAATAGTTTGGAAGTGGAATTTTTAAGAAGAATTTATGCTACTTTTCTCTTGTTTGCCTGTTTAGCAGAAACATGACTAAAAGACACATGAGAAAACATTGCCAGTCTGAGCAAAGGCTGATGAGAATCAAAGTGTTTTGTCCTTGTGAGTGTCACCCCCTGTGTTGAATCTAGGAAACATGCATGGAAAATGCTTATGGAATACAGTTGTCTTCCACCCAAATTTAAAATGTGTTTTCCTACCAAAAAAATATACTAAAACATGTAAGTTTTTTTACTGGATATGAAGAAAGTTGTTCTCGAACTGTAGAACGAATTACTAAAATTATACGAGGAAAAGCATTCCCATTTGGGGATTTAAAGACACAATGGAGAAGGCATTCAGAGAAAATGAAATGCTAGAGGCATTTAAGGATTTCACAGATGTAGGGATTCTAAGTTTTGGCTGCATTTTGGGTAATGCAGCTGAAGAAAAGCATTGTGTTGACGAGTACAAATCATGGAGGCATTTGGTGAATGCATCAGCTTTACTTGGATGGGCATTAAATATGAAAAAGTTTGTGCTAACTAGTTCAGAAGTGTGAGGTTGAGCACTGAATAGTTTTAGGAATTACTGAAACAGTGTGAGGAATGTCAGACAAACTGTGTGAACAAAGGAAAAATCCCACAAACTCTGTAGGGGTGCCCTGACAGGAGATGAGAAAGTCTGCACCATTTCCTGGTCTCCTTCCCATCTTAGGCCACACACAATTAAACATTTGAGACAGAGCTTTAATGGTCTAGTACAGCTCTTCATTTATCCCAGGATAGGTCACACATTGGCTTTCTCTCCATGTTGGAGCAGGCAATGAACTTTTCTCCTACTGGTACTTAAATTGATCCCCCACCACAATCCCCCCGAGATTGTAAACCTCACATGGTCAGATCACAGTCTGAAGGACCTGCTGTGAAACACATTTGTCTGGAAGGAACTGGAATACTGAAGGAAGGAATTTGTAAGGGGAGTCAGTTATTGTATTAGACCAACTTACAGAACTCAAAACACACTTTCAAGCACATGAAACCCCAGTTTGGGTTGGAAGGGACCTTAACAATCATCCAATTCCAACCCTATGCCATGGGCAGGGACACCTTCCACTATCCCAGGCTGCTCCAAGCCCTGTCCAACCTGACCTTGGACACTTCCCAGGGTGGGATTTGGGTCCTTCATCTTCCCAAGAGTTTTGGGTCAATGATCCCAGCTTGTGAAAGCTCAAGTTTTCTCATTCTGTGCTCAGATAGACCCAACCAGACATGGATACTCAATGCCACACTGCTCTCCAGTGGTTAAAGAAGCACAAAATCCCGCAGAATTATATAAATAGATACATATAAATATATAAAATAGACTGACCCTAAAACCACACCATAGGGCCCCTGCTGCCCAATTCCAAATACCATAGGTACCCAGCTACAAGGGAGCTCTGAAGGTTTTTATTGCTAGTCACAAGGTCAAATAGATATTACGCCTTCTCTGGGTCATGTGCTGCAGGACAGTGATGCAGAGGAGGCAAAGAGAAGAGCTCTCAGAGATGGAAAGTGTCCTCTCTTGAGCAGGAGATTTTACTTTCCCAAAAAGGCTACATTATCCATCATCCCAATGGTTTTGGGTTGGAAAAGACCTTAAACATCATCTAGTTTCAATTCCCTGCCGTGGGTTTGACCATTCTATGTCTCTTCACCTCCTTGGGCTTGATTTCCCTTTCAGTAAAGGGAGTAAAGACATTGCAGCATCTCCCACATGCTTTCCTCTGGACCCTTTCTGTCCAACTCACATTCTCACCTTTCTTTTGTAAAGGAACAGATGGAGGCTTGGGGTTTTTTTAATCCATGCTAAATTTCCCCTAAACAAAATAATATCTTCACTGAGATGAGTAAGGTATGGGCAGGAACTAATCAGAAGTACACTCAAATTCATAGCAAGAATTCCAAGTACTTCACAGTCCATTTCCTGCACATGAAGGAGAGAACATACAGCAGATAAGAAGCAAAAATTACATCAGTAAAACATTTTATTTCTCCTCAGCAACAATGTGCACAAGGGTTTTGGTTTTTTTTCCACTGCTCTTTGAGGAAAAATAAAAGCCTGGATTAACTCTGACTCATTACTGCATTATGAAAGCAACAAACATGTCAAGCTTACAGCTGCTGCATTTAATTCATGCCATAATCGAGAGCAGCTAATGCAGCTTGTTACCCTTTTTAGGATTCATGAGCCATATGACAATGTATCTGGCACTGCAGCTCTGAAGTGCGTTACGGGAGTTCCTGTGCCACTATAACAGGGATGTGTTTACATTTTCATCAGTTAATCAGATAGATTTTACTGTGTTTTATAATGGGACAAAAGAATTCCAGTCCCATAGATTGCAGCAATGTTATGTATTTTTGTAAATCACTGGAAAATCCTTATTTAAACTATGCAAATCAGTATAAGGATGAAACCGTGTAAAATTTCTGTAAGAAATCAAGGTGGAAGCAGTTTGCAGATTCTGCATTCATTCACAATTACCATAAACAATTTTCAGAATGAAGTATTTGTTGATGGTCATGGAGACCATGAAATTTGACAGCTGTGCTATTACAACCCCACCAAGAATATATTTCTAGAAAATCTATAATAACAAAAGTTGCACAAATGTGTATAATTTCAAATTGTTCCAGGAAAGCAAACTGTTTGCTTATTTTTTCAGTAGAAACAGACTGTCAAAGACAGAAACTCAATGTACCATGTAAGGTCTGCTCAACAGAGATCACTTCATGGCAGATTTAGTGTCTCAGGTTTACTTGTTGATTCTTTGATGGTTTGATTTCTGAATTTCATCAACTAAGTAGTGTTATGTCTCCTAACAAAAAACTTTCTGGTAGTATAGACAAGGCCACATAGGTCATGGTCTGTTCTGTACAAATCGGTGGAAAAGGATAAAAGGAATTGGAGGAGGTAAGGACCAGACAGCAAACAATGAAAGGAAGGACAACCTGTCCCTCAGCAGCAGGAACGAGGAGCAGGGCAGTAAATACAACCTAATAACTGAGCCCACACCCCACTGAAAGTAGGCAGTTCCTTAGAGCTGGTATCACAAAGGGCATCCAAAAGGTTGCCCAGAGAAGCTGTGGCTGCCCCATCCCTGAAAGTGTCCAAGGCCAGATTGGACAGGGCTTGGAGCAAGGAAGGTGTCCCTGCCCATGGCAGGATGGGGAACAAGATGGGCCTTAATGTCCCTCCCAACCCAACCCAATCCATGAGTCTGAGACGAAAAATGAGAAGAAGGAGGGCAGTAATGATATATAATATTATTTGAATTATTCTCTTTCTGGATATACATGTTGCACAGTCATGTAGGTGCTCTGAGGGCAACACAGAGCAGACAGAAAACAAATGTCACCAAGCAGTCAGTGCTCCCCCTGGTGTGCAGGTATTATTCAGTGTATGCTGTCAGGAGAATGCAGGTCAGGCTCTGCCCTGCCTGTCCCTGCTGGCAGAAAACACAGCAGGGACCATGACCAGCCTCACTGGAGTGATGAAGCAGCGTAAGGGGCAATGGAAAGGATGCAAAGTATGAGTTTAGAAAAGCACTGTTTAGTGATCAACTATAATTTCAAAATAATAGTTACAGAACTTGTGGCTTCAGAGCAAGACAGACTCATGAAAAATCTGCCCTCAGTTACAGCGGAAAAAAGGGAATCAGGATGGAACCTCCAAACAGAAGCCTGTGCTTGGAGAAGAGCAGCCTTTTCATGATTTGAGGAAAACTTGGCCCTAGATTTCTCTGTATCTTCAGTTTGCTATCCAAGGAGCAATGTTAAAAAACAGTAGCAGCACTCCCCAGAACTGTTCTCCCTGCAGTAATTACTTTGGCAGTTCTTCCTCTTGCTCAGCCCAACAGGAGCTGGAAAACTTGTGGCTTGCCAGGCAGTGAATCAGCTCCTTAAAGACAACATCCCTCCACCTGACATTCATGTCAGCTCCAAGTTTATAACAGCTATTTATTTCCATGGAAAGAAAAGATCTCCCAAGAACAAGATGTTTTACTTACTCAATGTTTGCACAGAGTAGGAGAAAGAACATTGGAGCTGTGGAATCTAAATGGACTATTAAAAATCACGAAATTTAAGTTTGCCATCTTTAACATTCACTTATTTGTGAACTTTGAGCAAATCCCTAAACCACTTGTTCCTTATGCAACAATAATACTTTTGCATTTATCTGGTCACACCTCGAGTACTTAATTTCAACCATGTGGGATGTGATACTGAAAAGACTACAGGTGCAGCTATGTTTAGAGACATAATTTACTGTTCATGTCAAAATCACAAAAAAATGAAATAAAAAATATAATTTTAAGGAGTTAAAGACTCCCAGAAAAATTAGTTCAGTGCTGACAATGACAAATACAAAGCAATTTGCTTTACTAAACATAAGAATAATCAAGAGCAGGGTTTGTATTTATGTAAAACTGGTCAAATTTCCTGAAACAAGCCCAGAGCAACCCAGCCTTGAGCAGCCAAAGAACACAGACAAGGGAAAGAAAATATCAAATTAGGAAATACCTTTTAAAATTCCAGGGATGTGACAGTTTCTTGGGGAAAGCACAGGACATGTCTTGAGAGCTTCTTTTCAACTCTGCTCCCGTGAAAGCAGCTGTGGAGCCACAAACCCTTGTGGTTCAGCAGTGACTAGAGTTGGCATAAACCCCTAAAAATAATGACATTTGCTGGCTAGAAAACATTATAAGACAATGCACAATTCTTCTCTAAAGAAGAGGTTTCCGTATCTAAACATCTCCACTACTTTTGGTTTGTCACAGTTTTTATTTAAATAGGATCACACCGTAAAAAACTCTCCATTGAGCACTTGCTGTTCTTACACTGACTTTTTATTGATTTTATGCCCCAAAATGCAGTTCCATATCTGAAACCCCTACTCTGTATTTTTTTTTTTTTTTTTACTGTTCCTTCACCTGCTCTAATCCTTTACTATCTTGTCCTTTCTAGAGCAATAAAACTCCAGGAGTCTTCTTTTTCTATTTTCAGAACACTCAGAGCAAGACAGGGAAGTAATTTGCGCTTATAAATCTCAAGATAACTAACTCTAGGGCATAAAAATGCAAATTACTGATGCTATCAGGGGATCAAAATTGGCTGCCATATAACCATATATTTTGTAACTTCTAGCACAAACTACTTTGTTGATTTCTGGAAATTAGCTTTCCATGATTTCCTAGTAATTACCATGTATCTGAATGACCATTTTACTCTCCCTGTATTTTCAGTCACTGATGTTTATTTCCTGTCACTGACTCTTAGTCATCATTAGCTGTTACTTTTCATTTCTTTAAGATCCCTAAGTATCTTCTTCTCAGATGCTGCAGCTTTTGTAAGGGTTCATTTTTTATCCCATTAAACCTCATACACCTGGCAACAAATGCTCTCTAGACATGTTGTAAAGGCAGAGGTAGGAATTCTGAGGGTGAAGCAGAGCCACAGTTTTAACAGGAATTTACAGACACCTGAGAGAATTTGTCTGAAAACTGGGTGTTTTAAACTGAAGTCACAACACTGGCAGATTTACGCACTGGAGAAGCTGTATAAAAATTCATGTGAGGGGAATAATAAATTATTTTTTCCCTTCAGACATTAGTATCAGAAAAAGGTTAAAAACAACAGGTGCTTGTTTGCCTCCCATCTTACATTTTTTTCCTTACTTGATTATAAGTAGTTAATTACAGAGAGATGGCAACAAACTAACAGTTCACTGCTAGTGAAGTAAAAAACTCATCTTAAGATCCTCTTGCAGCTGTGGTGTTATGGTGAAATGGGACCCACCAGCTAATTACAGCCTTGCTTTGCTTTTAACCTTGGTGATCAGAAGTGGCCTGCCAGAGACATTCCCACCCCTAACAAATGCAAGAAATTACTTCTAGTCACCTAATGAAGACACAAGTCCAACCCCCTGCCTGTGTGGGCAGCTGTGGTTGGGGCTTGGTCATTTTATTTAGAGGGTTTTTTCACATTAATATGCAAACTGCCAGCAGCCCACAGAAGGCTGACAAATTGCCAGTGCACTCATTAACTTCCAGGGCTGGGGATGAAGCCAAGTCCTGCTGGAGTGGAATTTTTGCCACCAGCTTCAAGGGGACTAGAATTTAACTTGGTATCCATAAAACTGAGGATACATCAAGCAGTTCCTGAAATAGGCATAACGATGGAGTTGCTGCAGTGACCGGAGGGCAGTTATGGATATAAATGAACTGGCACTCATAAAACACATTGACCATTGCAGTAAGACCTGGGATAGACATCTACCTTTGAAAAGAGCTGGGAGGAAAGAACCTTTACACCTTTGAAAAGAGCTGGGAGGAAAGAACCTTCACACTTCAAAAGCTCCCAAATTTCCACCGATGCCTTTCATGCTCTAGCAACTATTTTTTGGAGTGTAGGCTTGACAACTTCTACCCAGCCTTCAGGTTCCCTCTCTCCAGCCCCAGGACTGGTTTCATGCACATAAAGCTTTTTGGTTGTTCCACGACAGAGACCTACTTTCATCATCATCATCAGATTTCCTACAGACCTGCTCAAGTTCTATTTTAAGTATTGACTTGCTCAATCCTGCCCTTTCAGGACATTTTCCTATATTCTCTTTATGTTTTCACCTCACTGTTCTCACTTCCACCTATGGAGGTTGCAAGGAAGTTACAGCCTCCAACAAGAGAAAATTGAACAGTTAATACTGTGGAGTGAGAGAGCACAGCCAATTGCTAGAGCTACATTTTCTTTTACTACATTCCTGTTTTTCTACTGACATCATGAGAAACTATGTTAAAAAATTTAATAATTAAAAAAAAGGCAACCAAGAGAACTCCAAATACCTGTAAGAATAAGACAGTTACAATTTCTGTCACTGTTTGTCTTCTGTTTAAGAAGTTCTTTCCTCGAGTTGTTCTGTATCTCTCAGCACCCCTCAGATGTGATCAGCCCTCTTTAAAAAGAACATGCACACAAAACACCTGAAAGCTGCCAATAGTGGAAAGACTTTTGACACAGTCTGGGGGCAATAAACTATTTAGCATTGTGTCCGGGCTTTTGACAAAAACTGTTCCAACATAAAAATTATCAACAAAGTTATCTACAGCTCCATGAGTGTTATCTCTTATTTTCTTCTTCCAGGCTGTTCTCAGCCTTCCATTCATCTATTATTTTTTCTTCTAGTTTATTGTCAAATAAAAGAAGTTGACTTCTATCATTTTTACAAGGAAATATAAAACTGAAATACTATCATGAGAATTCATTCATTTTTAGGTAGCCATTCTCAAGAATTTGAATTCTCTGTCCTCTTTCTCAGCTCCTGAAAGCCTGATGCAGGCTTTGGAAGATCTGGATTACCTGGCAGCCCTGGATAACGATGGAAACCTTTCTGAATTTGGGATTATCATGTCAGAATTTCCCCTGGACCCACAATTGTCCAAGTCACTTCTGGCTTCGTGTGAATTTGAGTGTGTGGATGAAATGCTCACCATTGCAGCCATGGTAACAGGTACCAGAAATCACATCTTGGCTTGTGCCAACTGACAAATCTATGTACTTTCTTTCCAAGTCCATCCACAAAAGCAAATTTTTGTTATTCTCATCCTGCTTATTACAAATACATTAAAATCTTTGGCTGTTTAAGTCTTGTTTTGGTGTGCAATGATATGTAAGTAAGGACTCCATAAGTAGCATTCCATTTCGATGCTTCAGCTGCCTGTGGGCTTCCAGCTTTTGTCAGAAGCATCCCTTCAAAATTAATTTTCTTATCTCATATTAATCTATATTTGTTACAGACAGGAGCAGCAAATTAGGGGAAGTTCTGATTATAAACAACATTTAACTACTGACCTACAAAGAATTACTTTGTGAACTTGTCTCTCTACTTCAAGAATGTAATAAAACCAACATAACTTTGGAATCTTAGGTAGGAAGGACATAAACCCACAGGATATCAAGCTGCATTAATTGCTCTCCATATAGGACAACTTTATGCCCAAGCTGGGTTGATTTTCAACAGTGGGCCTAAACTTGTGACAAAATTTTTAAGTACATGTAAGAAACGTAAATTGAGCACAGGCACAATTTAGTTTTAAAAAAGCTCAACCACCTCCAAGGACACAACAGAAGTGAAATGCACTGGAAAGCACAAATTTCAATATATAGGGGCAAATCAAGGCATTACAGCCATAAATTTAGTTTCTTTCTGTATTAAATAAACCATATGGATTCTGGCTAAATTGGATCATGCCACTGTGAGGCATTTTTGGCAGCATCCTAGGAGAAAGCTGCTCATCTTCCTCTGTGTTTACAGCACACATTAACTCAACAAGGGGCTGAGAGGCATCCTATTAAATAAACCCTTAGTGGGTTCAGCTCTTCAGCAGCTGGACATTAAAGGAAACTGAGGAAGGAAAAAACCAACATTAACGACTGTGTTTATTTTTTCCCAAGCTCCCAATTGCTTCTTACATGCTCCTCCTGGGACAGAGGAGATCGCCCTGACCTGCTGGAGACGGTTCTCCCACCCTGCAGGAGATCACTTTACTCTTATCAACATCTTCAATGCCTTCAAGGAAGCCAGTGTCAGCTCCACGAACCAAGGTGAGTGTGTCCAGACCAAAATGAAGCACACTGGGACTAATTTGGAAAAGACAAACAAAAAAATCTGATCACCTGTTGTCAGCATTTACCTCATAAACCCCTTCAGAGTGATTCCTTCCAGAATTGCTATTTTGCAGGGAGAAACCTATGACAGTATCTATTGCTAATGAATATTAGCTTATTAACTGATGGACAATGACCTAGGACAGCAGCCCCCATCCAACATGGATACACAAGCCCTATTCCAGTTGTCATTTGTGAAGTGACACTGTGCCAAATGCAGGTTTAAGATGTGAGGGCCTCAATTCCCTCAGCAGCCCAACAGTTCTGGTGTTTTTTTGGTAGCTGTCAACTCGAAGAAAAGCTAAGGGAAAAATGGAAAGTAGTAAAGTTCACATTTACAGGAAACCAAATGAAAGCCAGGGGACTGCACAGCAGCAGAAGCTCTTCACAGCATTTTTCTGTGCTCAAACATCTTGCTCTGGGTCATTAAACCAGTGCTTAAACCATGGAGGGATAAATTTGCACACTCCAAGTAAAACCTTCAGGCAGGAAAGTAGAATTATTTCCCATTCAGTCATGCTGGGTGCTGCAGGGATGCCCAGGAGAACCAGTCCTTTACCAGAATGCAGGGCCATCACCAGCATTACACATGTGATTTCAGCTCCATAACCTGGCCTGAACCCAGAAGGCCTAAAAAACAGGGTTTCTACTCATTCTCTTGGAAGCTGTTACTTTTAACAGACCAAACAAGGGATTTTACTGAGAAAGAAATAGCTGAAGTTCTATAAAACAAAGTGAGGATATCAGGAACTGCCCACTGACTTTACAAGGAACATCAATGAGCCCAAGACATCTGTGTGGCTCATTACCAGAATTGAGGACAGTCCAGACACAGCTACTCCCTCCAAAATGCCTTTAATCTTTTGCTCCACTCAGAAAGCATTTCAGAGCAGGATCTCTGTGGATTGTACCTATCAATAAGACTTTGCTTTGAGCCTAAATACTGTTTTTTCCTCTCCAGAGTCCAGCACTGAGAAGTGGTGTCGGGATTATTTCCTGAGCTGTCCTGCTCTGAGGATGGCAGGAATCATCAGAGCCGAGCTGGTGGAGATTATGAAGCGCATTGAACTCCCCATTTCACAACCAGACTTTGGATCAAAAGAAAATGCACTAAACATTAAGAAAGCTCTCTTATCTGGTTACTTCATGCATGTAAGGAAAAATACTGTGGTTTCATCTTGCTGCATTGTTAAATCATACAGAATGCTCTCAGAGAACTTCAGTTAGTGAAACCTCTTGGTCACCAAAAAGGATAAAAGCCATTTTTTCCATGGCTTATCAAATACTTCCACCCATTTGCATCTTTTCTCTGGAGTTCAGCTATCACAGAATAAGAAATAAGCAGTAAGAAAACTATCAATCTGCCTTTCACTCAAAGAACTCTTTTACCTCAAAACACTCTTCTAACTTGTAATATTCTCTTAAACATTATTTCCTTTTTGAAGGTGTTTTTGTGAAAATACCCCGGAAATAGAGAAATTACTTGAAGATATTTAGGTGCACAAAATACACAGTCAGCTTCACCTCAGCCTAGTAAGACACTCTAATTGTAACTGTAAACATAAACAAGATTAATTTATTCTCACTGGAACACATGGTTTCCTTCACATCACTGTGCTCCATCTCAGCACAAGAATGACCCCTCTCAAACTACACTATTTCAAGTGTCCTGCCACACATTTCCAAAGTCTATGGAGTATATATATTAAAGAACATATATAAATATATATAACTAAACATTTAAAATAAACATATAAAGAATATGTTTATGTTTTCACACAGACTCTTCAAAGCCAATTTCAGACACTTATGTACTCACCTGCCCTATCTGTTGCAGTTTCCTTTGAAATATAGAGATGACCATTTTCTTTAAGCCTCATTTCATGGTATCCAGTCCCCAGATTTCCCACACAAATTTGGGAAGAGGTTTAGCCTCTCCAGTTGAAAGTGTCTGAAGGCAAGTTTCATTTCTGGTTTTAATATAATAGGCAAACATGGATCAATCAAGTAATGGATGACTCCCTGCATTCTCTTTTAGATCGCTCGTGATGTGGATGGCTCAGGGAACTACTTAATGTTGACACACAGACAGGTGGCCCAGCTCCATCCCTTCTCATCCTATTACAACACCAGAAGGATTCCTGAGTGGGTTTTATTCCATGAGTTTAGTATCTCAGAAGACAATTCCATCCGAGTCGTCTCCGAGATATCACCCGACCTGTAAGTCAACAATGATGAAATTGCTTCTTCCCTCCTGCCTCTACCACATCATCATCACTTTGTGGGAATAAAAACCAATAAATCAGTAAAATAGGCATAAGAGAAAAGGATAATCTTCATACCTAGTCAAGCAGAGGAGTTGGCATCACTGTAAGATGAAGAAATTGTGGCTTTTCACACTTTTTATATTCGCTAGTGAATATATAGGTGGGATAAATTTTATTTGTTGCCAGAATTGTTCTGTCACTGTGTGTAGCTTTGCTTGATGGCTCCATTTTCCTTCAAAGCACTCACTGCATTAAGGCTCAGAGCTACTAAAAAAGGGAAGATCTGTGCTCTCAGCCCTTACCATTATTTTTGGGCAAAACAAAACATGATTTAAGTCAGCCTTCTGTATTTCTCAGCATGTGCTGATCTGCTCAGGTACTGAACTAAGTCTCAATATCTGCCACTGCAACTGTCATGAATTGAAAAAAAATACCTTATAAGTTGCAAAAGTTCCTTTCAAAGTAAAATATACAGAAGTAAAATTCAAAGATTTAACAGAGCAGTGTACTCATAGATTAATCCAGCTGGAAATGTCTTTGTTCCCTGAAAACCTGTTTTCCAGCAAATCTTTTCCTCAACGTGTTTTCTGTACCCAGCCAGCTGAATCATCCTGTATCAACTTTTTATGGATTCAAGAGGCTACAGTCTAAAATCTCTTTACACCAAGAATATACATTTCCCTGTCCTATCTTTCCTATTTCCCATGTTTATAGGAGAGCCTTTTTCATGTTATTGAACCAGTATGTTCCAAAACAGGAAAATGACTATTTAATGCCATCTGCACCATTGAGAACTGAACAACCATCACCTCAAGTGAAGACTGAGTATATTAAATGCAAGTCTACTGAAAGCACAAAATACTACTACATCTTGCAGAGAATTCTGGTTTCTTACAGACAGGTTGGATTTTGGGTTGAAATACCAACTTTGTAGCTGTTATCCATCATCTTTTGCACGTGAGTGGAAATAGATATTCAAATATCTCAGAATTCCATTAAAAACCAATCATGCTTTGTCTCATTTCCTCCCCAGATTCGCTGAGCTGGTACCTCAATATTATTTTAGCAATCTTCCTCCCAGTGAAAGCAAGGATATTCTGCAGGGAGTGATCAATCACCTGTCACCTGTTTCAACCACAAAGGAGGAACAGAAAACTACCAGTGACAACAAAGAAAACGAGGAATTTCCCACTGAGGCTCCCACTGAACAGAGATGTGTCATTCAGTGATTTTTGGCTGAACTATCACATATTGGACAACTACAAATAAAAGCAATATATGCAAAGTACATCCCCACCTTAACCCATGTAATTATTTCCAACTTCTGACATAAATGTATTTGACAGATGAAACATAAAGAAAAAGCATTTTCTCAACAAAAGGAGTGGCATCCATTATTTCATAACAAAAACAAAGGGTTTAGTTTTAGTTAAAAATACACTGAGCAGATCTTCAAGTTTTCTTTTGACACTGGGATTTTATTGACTGCTTGATGATGATGCCAAAGTAAAATAGGACGAAATATTTAAAAATATTAATTTGATGGCTGTTTTTAGGAGCACAGGGGAGGCATTTGAGCAGCACGAAGCTGTTACCACAAAGTCTCGTGAAAATATTGCGAAGTCGGGGTTCTGCAGGGCTGCCAGATAAAAACCTGGTGTTTGCAGGGGAGTTCAGAGTGAGAGGTAGTCTCTGAGTTTCTCCATAATGGCATTAATTGCATCAGCTGGAACTATCATAACAGTCCTCAAAGGCTTCATTGGTACATCATCAAAGGACCATCTGCCACCCAAGCAGGTGTCGCTTTCCTCTTGCACAGAGTAGTTGAACTTCAGAAGGGCTCTCTGAACAACACAAATAAAAGCATTCAGGTTGAAATTTTTCATTAGCATGAAGACAATACATCACCTAAACAAAGCAAAAATAATGGGCCTATTATGCCATGCTTATTAAGAAGTTTTTTTCCCATCTCTGCAGGTTCCACCA
The DNA here is from genome assembly GCA_013397135.1 of Pachyramphus minor. Lineage (NCBI taxonomy): Eukaryota > Metazoa > Chordata > Aves > Passeriformes > Tyrannidae > Pachyramphus > Pachyramphus minor. Next base: position 1,322,141 of record VYXB01002073.1, on the reverse strand, counting down.
AAGCGTTTCAAACAAGGGGCTTTTCACGGGATTTTTATGATTCATATTAAATTCTAAAATGACTGCTGTCATTACAGTTTAGGATCAGAAAAATTACCTAAGACAGAGGAGGGGAAAAAAAAAAATCAATGTCCCCTTTATACTCTTACTGTGCCTTATTTTAGATGGTTTTAAGGCAGCATCTCACTCCATCTGATCACACTAGGAAAGGCCAATCCTTAGAAGCTATTGTGCAACTAACAGGGATCTTGGACAGGAAAATCAGGCTCTTAATACACCTTCAACCCTGGAACAAGAACAAACCACTGTGTAATTCTGAGAATTAGCCAAAACCCAGATAAAAGTGACAGCAGGAGAGTGCAGGTGGAACTGAGCCTGCATTAAAAGTGATGGATTGGTGTGGACAAGCTCTGCTCCCTTCATGGCCCACTCTTAAAACTGCTCAGAGCCCTAAAAATTAACATATCTGTAAGGACATGAGGAACAGTAATCCCCTCTTTCACACTGCCAGTAGAAATCAATATTAAGGGCATGGGCACCAATATGAATCCTGAGGAGAGTTTCAAAAAGCTCTTGGAAAGGCTGGAGCCACTGGAAGACATAGGCAGGTGTCTATAATGTGTATTATTTCTTTTCAGGGATATATATACTGCATACAAAGTCCCTTTTTCCTAGCTTTCCTAGACAAAATACCTTAAGGATAAGGAAAATCTATCTAACAAAAGTTTTTAGTTTTCCCACAAGTCAGCTTAAGAAGTATGAGCTGAACCATTAAGTAGAAAAACTTCCCTAACCACTTCCCTTTGCAGGGAAAGTTAAAATCCAGTCTCCTTTTAGATTTGCTTCCCGCTAACAGTATCTCAAGGCCGTAAATTAAATTTTTGAAGAACCACCACATTAAATGAGGGGCTTTGCTCAAGAACAACATGAGCAATGGAAGCCCTAAATCTTTAATCAATTCCAAGTCTGGTTATAATAGATTTCCTGGTTATAATTTTAAGGAACAGAATAAAGCCCAGGCAACTGCCAAGTGCAAAAGGGCTTCTCTCTGTTTTATATGGCTGCAAGTGGCTGCCTCACCACACTTAATACTATTTTATGGCAGCCTAATTAACCTTCTGTGTGATCAGGGAGGATATATACACCAACACTAATTTAACACATACACATTATTAAGTGCAGAGACCCACTTCACCTAACACCCTCCATAATGCTCAAAATGAAATTTTTTTAAAAAAAATACTGTTAAAAAAAGGAAAGCACGTTCAGTTTGAGTCCACCCCACTTGAGCTGAAAATGATTGCAATTTACTTGAAAGCACACAATTAGCCTTCAGAACACCAGTGAAAACAGCAAAGCAGAGAGGAACACAAAACAGCCCTTCTGGAATGTGACACCCGTGGACACATGGGCATCACAGGCTGCTCCCTGTCAGCTCCTCAACAACATGTTTACAGAGAGCTCAGGTTCAGTTGGTTCAGCTGCTGTGGCAGGAACACAGAAAGAAAATCCCCAACTTGTTCCTGCACTGAGGAGACAACATTTCCTATGGCTAAGGATTAATTCCCCCACTTACGTTTTCCTTCTTCCCAAGAAATAAAATTACAGCCCTGTCACAGCCTCTAACTGAGAGTCATGAATGATCACACACAGGCACCCTGGCCATTAACCACACACTGCATGTGCCAGGACTTCATCCTGTAGGCACTGCCAGAAATGAAAAATAATGGTCTCTTGACAAAGCAATAATATTGTAGAATAGGATTTTTAAAGCTTGAGAAAAAAAACACCACGCAGTGAAAAAGTCTTTGCATTTCAAAGCCCATTTTTAATTTAATTTCCTGCGTCTTCCCCTCACCTGATTTGGCTTGGGACCAGAACTGTGCAGACAGGTTGCCTTAGGAGATAGGAAGTAATACTTTCATCTCAGTATTTTAGCACTTTTTATTAATTTACTTGCCCTGAGTAGAAGAGACAGAAAAGGGAAATGAGAGCTACTTGTTTGGATCTTCAGAAGTTTTTTATTCTAAGCATTTTCTGAAAGTAGCAGGTGACCAGAAGGAAACATAAATCAATATAAAAAAAGAGCTTGATTGCTCACCTCTCAACATTACTCTTAAAAAACCTGGATTTAATTCAAAAAGAGTTGTGATCATATCTTTTAAAAAGCTCCTCTTAAATTTGAGGTAAAGCACTTTTTTCTTGGTGATATGTAAAGAAAAGTTAACATTTTAAATTAAAAGTATCACATGTGTTACCTCATGAAAGAATTCTTCCTCTGCATTTGCAAACATTAATTCCTCCTTTTGCTGATTTCTCCCTTCTCTCCTCTTAGAATTGCTCTTTGTGGCTTCTGTGAAGGTTTTGCTGATAAGAAGATAATAGTGGCACTTCCCACAAGGTTTGTTTGTTCTCTGTGCCTCAGTCAGCTCTTTCCTAAAGATAAATAAATATTTACACATTTAAAAATATGTTTACATACACAATTTAAATCCTAAACAAGCATATAATAAGCCTTATAAGGCATTAGTATAGAAAGGATATTCATATTGCAGCCTATTGTTTTATGAGTGCAGACGAAAATAAATTTTGTGTGCTTATTCCTAGTACATAAATACACTATTTGCACTTTAAAACAATAAATGTGTTGATGTCTTTCCACACCTCACAAGATAACCCTTCATGGTAGAGAGGCTGTGAAGTGATTCTAAGTGCAACTCTCCTTAGAAATACATAACATTATCACTTCCATACGGAATTATAACTGAAGACACAGAAAATAACTCTTGCCCACCCTTATGTTAAACATGTTGTCACTGAAACACTCCAAAACCTTTAGGAGAAAGAGATTGAAATCTGAATTTGAGCTGTCACAAGTGCTGTATTTGGGTGACCTCAAAGTTAAGCCTTCAAGCACCTCATTTTTTTCTCTAAAAACATTCCTGACCAACCCTACCTTACATATCCAAGTCAGAGCTCCTTAAAGGTCTCTTAAATTGCTTAAATGAGCCTGTCCCTCAATACAAATGTCCCATTCCAGAGCCAGGCACGAACACATGAGAAGAAACATCCAAGTTGCTCCTAATCAGCATCCTATAAAAAGTTCTCATTTTTAAATTTTCCCAGATCAATATCAAAATAATCTGCAATACAAAGACAAACTAAACACAGCTAAATATAGGCTACACACAGCTCCTTCTGTACTAGAAATGCTCATATTCTTATAATCTTTTTGTAACTACAAAGAGTTTCCAAAGCCTAAAGATATAAGAAAAATTTAAAAATTAACTAAAGACCTTATAGGAGATTAAAACAATTTTTTCTGTTCATGCCTTACTTATATCTATAGTACCACTTCTCTTAATATAGTTCCAATATACATAAGATTTCTGAAAAAAAAACCATGAAGTACTATGTCAGGAAAAAAACCCCCAACAAACTTACTGGAGCTGCTGGTGCATGGGCAGAGCAATCTGGGGTGGAACATTGATGAATCTTTCACTGAGTATGAGACCCACAGGCTTTGTGCTGTCACTCAGGATTTTACTCAGTTGTTCAGCCACACGTTGGTCACAGCTCTTCTCACAGCGACTCAGAACCAGCTCTTTGATTTGCTCAGCACACTGTGTACCCTGCAATCAAAAGGTGTGTTTTCTTTACCTGGCAGCACAACTATTTACACAAGAAAACCTTGAATGGCAACTTCAAGGGGACTTCCTGCAGGCCAGGTGAAAGTTTCCTTGAGCAGCCTCCAAAGCAGCCTCCAAGCCTCCTCAACCATTTCTCTGAAATCATTCAGCAGCCCTGAAGCTGAAGGCAAACAAAGGCTGGCAGCTGATGGGAACACAGAGCACTCCACAGCAAAACTCCAAACTGAGGAGGATCAACGTGGAGAAATACAAGTGACTGACAGCTCAGTTATCCTGGAATTACTGGATCTAGTTTTAGCTCTCTGCTTTATGTTTGACCTTCAGCTAGTTACTACAACCAAAAAAAAACCCAAACTCTGAGTCACTTGCAGCTTTTATGACTCCACAGGTGGAATTCAAAATCCTGATCCAGCTGTCCAGGTTTGTCATACAGGGCAGAAAGCAGGATGCAGCCTCATTTATTGCTAATGATGTTAATGAGGAATACCAACCTTCCTTTCTGTTAAGTTCAGGCAGCTTATAAAACCAAAGACCTCATCATCATCTTCATCATCATCACTACTGTCCTCCTGGACTTCTGCTTGCTATTGAAAGAAAAACAAAAGCAACAACTCAGACTGACATTCTATTTCCACTCTGCAGCAAAAGATGTTTGTCTTCCCAGGAGATGCTCAGCAGATGACAACCATCCAGGTGATCTGTACAAACACAAACTGCAAATTCTGGTGCTGCTTCACTGAACATCCTGGTGTACTCAGAGCCAGCTTTATTTAAAGCCAGGTCATGCATCTTCTGCAGCAGGGGCTTTTGAAAGGCACTAAAGTTTGATAGCTCACATTTAATAAGCAGCATCTCTGTCCAAGGCATGGCAATATCTTAAGCAAAAGCAATTTTCTGCAGTTTCTAAAGTAGGAAAGTAAAGCTGCAATGTCTTAAAAACCACAGAGCAATAAAGCTTTGATAGGGAGTGGGACAAAGAGCTCAACAAAATGCCACAATAAAAAATCTGGGGAAAGAATTGGGGGTCATGCAACTGGAACAGAAGGATCATATTAAACCTGGAGAGAAAAACTGCTGGCACAGGACAAAAAGTGGATGTATAGCACAGCTGTGTGCCATGGGGCCAGCTTGCTTGAGTTTGAAAGCAATGTGGCCACAACATCTTGAGCACCACACAATATTCAGCAGCTTTCTGAGCCAGGAGAACTCGTTCAGGATTCACTTCTGGATCCTCTTCTACGCCCAAAGAACTCTGCACAAAAAGAACCTGCACACAGGGTAATTCTGGTCTCTACCTCCGTACCTCCTGGAAAGTCACAAGCTCCTATTTCTTATGGAGATGAGAACAAATTTCTCCACAGCATTTTCAGAATTACTTCTCTACTTCATCAAAATTCAGAGAGTAAAAAGACTTTCACATGTAAAAAGAAATCAATAATAAATCAAATTCATTCTTTGGTTAAAAGCAGGCATAGAAAATTTCAGCTCCCGTCAAGGAATTACTCTCAAAGCCAAAATGCAAGATACAAACTAAAGCATCCGTTTCTGAAATACAGAAATTATGCCAACATAACAATTACTGTACTGTACAACATCTATATAAAGAGAATTCTGTCTTACCTTGATAATACTTCCAATATGGTTCTGTTGTATTAATATATCAGTTAACTCAGCAGTGTTAACAGGAGCTTTTAGAAACAACTGGAAGACAGGAAACAAGTATTAAGTTTTAGGCACTGATAATATATCATGAGCCACTTAGTAGAAAATAAAGTCAGTAATGTCTCTAAGTTGTCATGTCACTCTGTTCCATTTTTAATTTCTATTCAGTGAGGTTTTTTGTTTAACTTCCTTCAATATAATACTGTAAAGACTAAAAATCAGCTCCTTGAAGTGCTTTCTCCTAGACCCTCCACACACAAGGTTTTCTGGGCAGCAATTAACATTATGAAGACAGAAAGATGTACACACTGTGCAAGGATAATCCTATATTTCATTAGGTCAAGTTATTGAAACCACGGTTTAGGAGACACATGTTCACATGCAGCTGTAACTATTTAATCTCCATGAGCTGAAGAACAGTAAAACTACAAATTAATACAGAGAATGTGAACTGTAAAAGGTGGACATACCAATCAAGCCAATAAGTAGTCAAAGTACCTGTTGCAGTAACTTCTTTATCCCATTGTAGTCATTGTCTGATATGGAATGTGCTTCAAATTCAATGTTCACTTCCTGTGAAGAAGTAAAATAGAGAATATCAAACACACTTGGCAAGAACGTGCATCAAAACAAATCTAAACTTGAAGACCACTAATGGTAAATACCAGAAATAAAACTTATTTCCGCGTTTCAGCAACCTCAGCAATTGCCAGTTATTGTTTCTCCTGTGAAAGAAGCAGAGCAGCTGTGGCTGCCCCATCCCTGGAAACGTTCCAGGCCAGGTTGGATGGGACTTGGAGCAACTTGGTCTAGTGGAAGGTGCCCATGCCCATGGCAGGGGGAACGAGATGAGCTTTAAGGTCCTTTCCAACCCAAACCACTCTGTGATTCTGATATTCTCCTGAGGTCTAGCAAGACAAGGAAGCTCTACAGAGGTAACTGAGACCACATTATTTACTTGAAAAGCAACCTGGACATACAGCATTCACTCCTGGCATCCAGGAACTTTCTGACTGCTTTAAAATTCAAGGATCTCACTGAATGATTAAGCCAGTAAATTCAGAACAAAACACAGTTTACAGTTGTTCTGAATGCTGTGCAAATCACTGCCATAAAAATTGATATAAACCAAAGGAGTACTGGATGTTCTAACACTAGTCTTGCTTCATGACTTTTCCACTACCCAAAATAACACCCTGGTAGGACAGAGTTTACAAACCCTCCATATTTAACCTATTAAAAAAAAAAAAAGGCAAATACAGGCTCATCACATATTTTGGTGTGTCCTGTCTTGCTGCTATGGGCTTCATCTCCTCCTTCCATGTTTCTTCCAAAGCAAAGACAGATGCCTGCAAAGCAAGCTGTTAGGAGATGAAGGGAAAGGCTAATATGGCAAAATTAAAAACTAAAATAAGTGTTATGCTGCAAATTTTATCCAGTTGAACTGAGAAGTAGTGCAGGACACAGAGAAACCATCCTCAAAACCCCTGTCACTGAAGACTCAGGAAACTTCATCCACAGCTCAATAAAAACCACTGTCCTACCCACATTATGCACTTCGTAATGGGGATTGTGTACTTTTAAGAAAAAGGAGGAAAAAAAAGGATTATTGTCATTACCTTTAATTTTTTGGTGTTGAAACAGTGGTGAAGTATCTTTTACCAGTTTATGAACACTGAACAGGACACACAGTACCAGCAGTGCCAATTCAGAACTTCAACATATGTTAGATCAAACCAGGGCAGTGCCCATTCAGTGATCTTAGAGGGCTCTTCCAGCCTAAATGATCCTGTGTTTCTGTGCCCTGACTTTGAACTCTTACTAAAATCCGCAGGAAAGGAAATCTTCTTATTTTCACAGGGCTTAAAAAGGCCAAGAACAGAAGTATCTGCGGATTCTAAGCTGGTACATTTTAAATTAAATATTTTGCTGCAGTGATTGTGTTCACTAGGATTTCACTTTTAGTTAAGTATTTTCCTTTTTCTTAGCTGAGGCCTTACTTAACTTAGCAAATAAAAAAACCACAAACCCTATTTTAAAAAAAAAAAAAACTGTCCTGATAGAAAGCGTAGGTTTAACTGTGTTATCAGTTGCAGTAACACGATGGCAAAAGCACATTTCCCATTTGCTAGAAACACGTGCCACACTGAATGGACACTGCCCTGGTTTGATCTGAGGCACGTCGACATTCCGGACTGGCACTGCTGGTACCCAGACATCCTCCTACACACCTCCCCAAGCATCCTCCTGAACAAACACCCTCCTAAACATCTTCGCGAACATCCCCCCAAACATCCTCCTACACACCTCCCCAAGCATCCTCCTGAACAAACACTCTCCAAACATCCCCCAAATAAGAAAACCCTCTCAGGAACAT